>OZ012708.1:22590866-22978614 GCA_963942595.1 Cylloceria caligata | reverse complement strand
TGACAGACAGACAGACAGACAGACAGACAGACAGACAGACAGACAGACAGACAGACAGACAGACAGACAGACAGACAGACAGACAGACAGACAGACAGACAGACAGACAGACAGACAGACAGACAGACAGACAGACAGACAGACAGACAGACAGACAGACAGACAGACAGACAGACAGACAGACAGACAGACAGACAGACAGACAGACAGACAGACAGACAGACAGACAGACAGACAGACAGACAGACAGACAGACAGACAGACAGACAGACAGACAGACAGACAGACAGACAGACAGACAGACAGACAGACAGACAGACAGACAGACAGACAGACAGACAGACAGACAGACAGACAGACAGACAGACAGACAGACAGACAGACAGACAGACAGACAGACAGACAGACAGACAGACAGACAGACAGACAGACAGACAGACAGACAGACAGACAGACAGACAGACAGACAGACAGACAGACAGACAGACAGACAGACAGACAGACAGACAGACAGACAGACAGACAGACAGACAGACAGACAGACAGACAGACAGACAGACAGACAGACAGACAGACAGACAGACAGACAGACAGACAGACAGACAGACAGACAGACAGACAGACAGACAGACAGACAGACAGACAGACAGACAGACAGACAGACAGACAGACAGACAGACAGACAGACAGACAGACAGACAGACAGACAGACAGACAGACAGACAGACAGACAGACAGACAGACAGACAGACAGACAGACAGACAGACAGACAGACAGACAGACAGACAGACAGACAGACAGACAGACAGACAGACAGACAGACAGACAGACAGACAGACAGACAGACAGACAGACAGACAGACAGACAGACAGACAGACAGACAGACAGACAGACAGACAGACAGACAGACAGACAGACAGACAGACAGACAGACAGACAGACAGACAGACAGACAGACAGACAGACAGACAGACAGACAGACAGACAGACAGACAGACAGACAGACAGACAGACAGACAGACAGACAGACAGACAGACAGACAGACAGACAGACAGACAGACAGACAGACAGACAGACAGACAGACAGACAGACAGACAGACAGACAGACAGACAGACAGACAGACAGACAGACAGACAGACAGACAGACAGACAGACAGACAGACAGACAGACAGACAGACAGACAGACAGACAGACAGACAGACAGACAGACAGACAGACAGACAGACAGACAGACAGACAGACAGACAGACAGACAGACAGACAGACAGACAGACAGACAGACAGACAGACAGACAGACAGACAGACAGACAGACAGACAGACAGACAGACAGACAGACAGACAGACAGACAGACAGACAGACAGACAGACAGACAGACAGACAGACAGACAGACAGACAGACAGACAGACAGACAGACAGACAGACAGACAGACAGACAGACAGACAGACAGACAGACAGACAGACAGACAGACAGACAGACAGACAGACAGACAGACAGACAGACAGACAGACAGACAGACAGACAGACAGACAGACAGACAGACAGACAGACAGACAGACAGACAGACAGACAGACAGACAGACAGACAGACAGACAGACAGACAGACAGACAGACAGACAGACAGACAGACAGACAGACAGACAGACAGACAGACAGACAGACAGACAGACAGACAGACAGACAGACAGACAGACAGACAGACAGACAGACAGAGAGAGAGAGACAGAGAGAGAGACAGAGAGAGAGAGACAGAGAGAGAGAGACAGAGAGAGAGAGACAGAGACAGAGAGAGAGACAGAGACAGAGAGACAGAGATTGATTGATTGATTGATGTTTATTAGCTTTCTCAGCTATTTTATACACAATGTTACATATTTTTCTTACATCTACATACATCTTACTTTACTGTTGACACAACATACTCCTTTGACATTCGTTTAAACTGTTCTACTTTTTCGCAAGCTTTCAGTTCAGTTGGCAATGCATTATATATTTTCACTCCTTCATAGTACATACTCATTTGTGCCCTTCTCGTTCTTCTAAATTGTATTACTATATTTTCCACTTGCCTTGTTTCCCTACCACTCTTCGTTCCTACTATTTGTAGCCGATTTTTAAATTCTTTTAGCAGTAGATTCTTCACGGCTTTAAAGATAAATGTACAGACGTTATAGTACAATCTTTGCCTTATGGACATAAATTGTACCGCGCTCAGCATATCTTCTACCTTCGTATAGCGGTTGCATTGTAATATAACCCTCATTGCTCTGTTCTGCGCGATCTGCAGTTTCTTCAACTCTGTTTCACCCATAGCTACTAACAGTGTTGCACAATACTCAAAGTGAGGTGCTATGATTGCTTTATATATCACACATCGCGTATACGCAGATACATAATTCCCCATTCTGTTTAGAAAGCTCGTTTTTTTCCCTATTTTTTTTAACATATACTCACAGTGGTCTTTGAATCGTAGCTTGTCATCAATAATAATACCCAAATATGTTATTGACTCTACTTTCTCAAGTGTCGTTCCATCCAAACACTTCAGTACAATATTCCTACTCACGAGTTTCCTTACATTGCTGACAATCATATATTTTGTTTTCTCTACATTCATTTTTAATTTATTTTTTCCATCCACTTTTCTACTATACTCAATAACATATTCATCTTTCTCTCCACTTCCGCGCTGCTTTTTCCAGGTACATATATCACTGTGTCATCAGCAAACATTTTTATTGTACATTCGTCTGGACACAAATTAACTATATCATTTATATATATAATAAACAGCAACGGCCCTAGTACTGACCTTTGCGGTACCCCATATTCGTTGGGAATAACTTCAGACCATTTATCATTGAATCGAATTTGCTGTGTTCTATTTCTTAAGTACGTTCTGAACCATTCTAATACCCTGTCTCCAATTCCATATTGGTATAATTTGTCTAATAATATATCCCTGTCGATTATCTCAAACGCTCTTTTTAAATCCATGAATATTACTCCTACCATTTTTCCTTCACTAATGTACACTTTCCATTCATCTACAACAGTTTGAATCGCCATTTCACATGAATATTGCTTTCTAAATCCTGACTGATGCTCCGTTATGATGTCATTGGTTTCTAAATATTTTTCAATTTGATTTTTTACTACTAATTCGAGCACTTTTTCGTATAATAGAAACATATTAATTTGTCTGCAATGACTTGCTTTTATGGCTTTGTTTATTTTTGGGATCGGTATAATTGTAGAAGTTTTTCAGCTGTCCGGGCAACATCCCTCCCGTAGGGATCCATTTATTATTTCCACAAATTCCTCTTTTATTGCACTGAATGCCATTTTTAGTATATCACTTGATATTCCTTCTTCCGTTCCCTTCTTTTTCGGGAGTCCCATCACTATCTTCTCCAGATCCTTTATTTCAATATGATTGAAGTTTTCCATTATACTTTTATTGTTCATCCTTATCCCTGTTATAATTCTTCTTCGGTTTGGACTTCCAGACGTATCCCGTTGTATTGAATTAACTATATTCTTTACACTTTGCACATAGAAAACATTAAATTTATCAGCTATACTACGTCCCATCATGTCATTCAATATCTCAAAATCTATATTCTCTACTTCTCTAGTACCCATTAACTCTCCTTTAATTACTTCTTTTAACGCTTTCCACATTTTTGTCGGATCGTTCTTATTATCGTCTATCATCTTTTCATAATATTCCTTCTTCTTTGCTCTTATTAATTTAACTACCGCATTCCTTTCTACTTTAAATTGCTGCCAATGCTCCTCCAAACCAGTAGTAATTGCTACTCCGTATGCCTTATCTCTTCTTCTTGCAGCTACTATTATGTCTTCTGAATACCATTTTTTTCCTTCCCATACGCTTGGAATCTTCACTATTTTTCTGGGTGCAAACCTATCTAGAGCACCCACTATGTTATCAACGAGCATTCTTGCTCTTTGGCTTACTTCTACCTCTTGAACTTGTCTTGTGGTAATGCTTAACATCCGTGTAAATTCCTTCACTTCAATTTTACTATAGTTTCTTGTTTTATATTCTCTATACTCATTCCTTTCCTTCCTGTTACCTAATATGACTTTTATCCATGCATGATCCGTTATCTTTGGTTCATGTTCCACCTGCACTTGTGCACACCTATTAGCAAATAATAAATCGATAGTAGTTCGACTGTCTTGCGTTATTCTTGTTGGTTTATCAACGTATTGCTTCATTCCTAGACTCAGCATTCCTGTTATCAACCTCTTTTTGTAGAACGTTTCTACCGTGACATCTATATTAAAATCACCTATTATCAAACAGTCTCCTTTTATTGTTAGTTCCTCAGTTATGTTTTCTACGTGTCTTATAAATTCAGCATCCGACGCAATTGGCGAATGATACACAATTACTGTCACTCCTTTATAATGTTCGTCCTTGACTTCTATTCCAGCGCACCAGCAGTTTGATTCTATTTTTTTTATTGGTACCACCTGTATTTCTATTCTCCGCATCACATCTGACTGCACTATAGCCCGGCATATACACTTCTCTGTCACCAATTTCCGCTGTCACTCTGGTCTCTGATAACGCTATGAATGCGGGTTTCATTTTATCCACTATTTGGTATCGTATTTCATCCTTTTGTGCTATCAGACTTTTTTTATTTGTATACCATAGCATTTCCTTCTTTAGTAATTGCTAATCGTCCCATCCTGCTTTCCTCTTCTCTTCTTGGATTGCTCTTTTGTACGTTGGGCATTCCCGATCTAATGCATCATGTTCCATGTTTATCTCTAAGAAGGGGACCACATGGTCGTCGGATTTTTGTAATTTTTTATACTCATGGTACGTAAAGTTGAGACCCCAAATATGAATATCCCCAAGTAATACGACGCCATATTCAGAAATTCTCGAGAAAATCGACTTTGAAGTTAGAGCGAGCAACTGAAATAGAGAAACAAAAACCGAATTTTCAACTGACAATGAGTGAATAGCTCAGTGGGTAGCGCTGGAGTGTGGTAATCACTGGGTAGTGGGATCGAGTCTCGCTTTGGTCACTTTTTTTTTTTTTTTTTTTTTTTTTCCAATTCAAGTACCTACGTATTTTATATTTAAAATTCATTAAATATTTGCTAATTACTATATTATTATTAACAAATTATCATTTTTTATGAATATTGCACGTGTTATTACATTTATTTGAAATTAATTTTAAAAAATGACAAGTAAAGTTTTGGGAACGAAAATGAAAAAACCTCGGGTAGAAAAATAATATTTTTTTATTTAAAGTCACATCGTATCCATTTATTTATCAACAGGATCACACGAGCCACAGTGATAAGCGTCGTAAAAACACGGGAAACAGAAATTTTCATGGCATCGAGCACACCGCACGAATGCTGCGTTTTTACAGACGCATTTTTTTTTTAAAACATCAATCGGAAAACAAACTTCATTGACGTTTTTAAAGATTTCTCTAATATCACAAAGTTTCTTAAGCGAACCACGCATATCTGATCATTTTACCGAAGATCGGAGAGGATAACTGATGATGAACGATTGAATGAATTTTAACACAATCTTCTCGATCGTTGATTTCGCGGCCTTCTTCGATCAGGTATGCGCAGTTTTGCATACGCTTAATGAAATTTTTTACTTGACGGTAAAAATAAACATCGCATGGCTGTACTAACGGAGTATATTTCGGAGGAATGACTTGCACGGTGCAAGTCGGCAGGCGCCTATCATCGCGAAAAATTTCATTATATATGACGGGATTTGTTTGTCCACCCCAAGAATCAATAAGCAAAAGAAACTTTTCTTTTTTTACATATGGTTGCATAGCGTTGATTAAAAAATCTTTATACAAATTTGTGGTCAACTTTCCCGATTTCGACGAAGTGACTGTGACGTTTCGGTACTTTTTAAGATACTCGTCTACCGATTTCTTTACCCTAGGTCCAAATGAACCAGTTGTTTCTTGTAGACATATGAAGACAAGGGGCAGCAACTTTCCTAATAGGGTGCAGTATACGAGTGAGTCACTTTATTCATATTCTGCCTCGTCACTAGCACCACCTTCGATCCTTTGGCCGCGAGAGTTCTATCGAAAGTCGATTGGTATTGACACCGTGAAAAAAATTAGAAAAAAATGAATAAACAAAAAATACTACACACGAAGAAATATACTTTGATTAATTACGAACAATAAAATAATATTTTCGATACCTGTTTGGTCCGTATTAATGACGAAGTCTGGCTCAAAGTTCGGTATGGCATTCCGCGCCTGGATTCGAAAATTTTCTGCAGAAGCCAGGATTTCGTCCATTGATGCGGTTTCTCTTTCCGTTACAAACTTCGTGATTTTTCTTTGACGAATTCGATGCTTCCGTTTAAATTCCTCAGCCCATCTATTCGAAGCTTTGAAATCGAACTCTTCAAACTGACTTGCGGCAGATAAAGCCCACTGCTGCAAGTTCCGGGTTGTGACTTGCTGATTATTCTTTCGAGCTTCGTCAAAGCGATCATACGTCCATGAATCGATTGTCGCGTATTTTTCCGATGTGGTACCACCACTTTTTACATGTTTTAACCATTTTGGCAATTCCTCCATACGTTTGAAGCGACTGCACCCGTTTTTTTTCAAAACTGCTAGGCTCCATGACGGATGAGCTGCAGCTATACGCAAAACTTTTCTCTTGTAATCCAGTGGAATGTTGTCGTTCGGTTTTGATATTTTCATCGGTGGCGAATAATTATCCGAAGATTCTTCACTACTGGGCACAACTTCTTCGAAAAGATTTTCTTCGTTAGGTTCATCGAACGTAACCAACTCATCAAACGATACAAACTTTTTCTCTTGTAAAGCTTGTACGGTATACTGGAACAAGTCCTCTGCTAGTAGCATTGGTTGTTCAGTTATTGTCGCAGATGGTGTTGGTTCGATAAGATTATTCTCTGCGAGGATTTGCTCGTAATATTCAAGCGCATCTCTCATCAATACTCTTGAATCTTTACTCTGTGAGGAGTCTTCAAGGTCTTCTGCCGCCGAAGGGCCAGGAGAATTGCTTACTTCCACGTCCGACATTATAATATTTTTCTTTAAAACTGTTTGAATATTTTCACTCACAACGCCGCAAAACACAACCTGCTGCTTCGAGAGCGAACGTTGAAATGCTACTAGCTACTACCTACTGCAGTCACAAATGCCCCTTACCGAAAGAAACCGTTAGGGAATTCCGAAATCTTTTGTTCTCGAGCAGGTGTGGTTCCCTCCGCAGTTAGTTTGGTAGCTACATTCTATTACAATGTAATGTAAGCGTCAGGCTAGTCAAATAACTCTTCGTAAAGAGGATAATATTATTTTTCCACTCCACGTGCAATTTTCATAAAAAATGATAATTTGTTAATAATAATACGTTAATTAGCAAATATTTACTGAATTTTATATATAAAATAACTCTTCGTAAAGAGGATAATATTTTTTTTCCGCTCCACGAGCAATTTTCATAGAAAATGATATAATTTGTTAATAATAATATGGTAATTAGCAAATATTTAATGCATTTTAAATATAAAATAAGTAGGTATTTGAATTGGAAAAAAAAAAAAAAAAAAAAGTGACCAAAGCGAGACTCGATCCCACTACCCAGTGATTACCAGACTCCAGCGCTACCCACTGAGCTATTCACTCAGTTGAAAATTCGGTTTTTGTTTCTCTATTTCATTTGCTCGCTCTAACTTCAAAGTCGATTTTCTCGAGAATTTCTGAATATGGCGTCGTATTACTTGGGGATATTCATATTTGAGGTCTCAACTTTACGTACCATGAGTATAAAAAATTACAAAAATCCGACGACCATGTGGTCCCCTTGTAAGTTATATGCTTGGTTTTTAAACACGCCGTTTATGCACTTGTTTTTCGTCGCTGTACATTTATTCGTTTCGTGATTTCCCGCACATTTATGGCATGTTTCCTCTCTTGTGCAGTTCTTGGCTATATGATAGTAGCCCCAACATTTGTAGCAGCGCTTCACATTGACGTGTTTGTAAACCGGACATTTTCTCCATCCCACGCTGATCTTACCTTTGTTCAGTATCTCTTGGTGGGTTCCTTCATCTACTATCATTATTACTGATCCTTCGTGTCTCTCTTCTTTGTTTATTCTTTTGACAATTTTCATCTCCCTTCCTTCCTTTTCGTCCATTGCATTCTGTTTCTTTATTGTTTCAACCAGCTCATCATCCGCCAGCTCTAGTTCATCCACTTCCATGTTAACGATCTTAATGTTTGGTTTTTGTTGCTTTGTTTCCATAACTTTAAATCCCTCGCCCATTTTCTCTTGTACTATGGTCTTTAGCTTTTCTATTTCTTCTGTCGTTTCACAGCCCAAAATCACAGTTCCATTACTGCCTTTCTTTAACCTTGTTACTCCCACAGCCATGTTTTTTATGTCTATCTTTTCTTTGATCTTCTTTTTCGTGGCCTCACTTTCTTGTTGTTCGTTAGGCTTAATAATTATAACCGTCTCCTTTTTCTTTTCTTTGACTGCTCCACTATAGGTTCTTGTTACTTCCCTTGTTGTACCTAGAACTCCTCCTTGTATCATCTTTTTTATTTCTTCCATTTCGATCTTCATGCCCTTCAATTCTTCTTGTACTATTTCCTTAATTATCACCCTAACTTCATTCTTGCATGCAACTTCGTCCTTTATTTCTTTCACATTTTTCACCAACCAGTCTATTTTTCCTTTGATATTTGCCGTCGTGCTAATACCTCTGCTTCCAGTAAATGATCCAGTCGAACCCGATCGATCTCTGCTGTTACCTGCACCAGGTGTCACCGTCTTTTGGCTTTCGTCAACTACGAATTTGTCGAATTGACCGTTACATAGCACTAGTTCTCTGTTTTTATCGTACACCTTATGTTTACACACACATCCCGGATGATAAAACAGTTTCGGGAACGTCTTGCATCGCACTACCTGACTTTTTATAGCTTTTTTGCACGCTGAACAACGATATTCATCGTACTCAGTCGTGCTATCCATTTCGTCCGTGTTCGCACAAATGCCGTGGTATGCGCTATTGTCGTGTCACCGTGGCAGTGCGAATGGTCGCCGTCACCACTTTGACACGAACTTCAATATCTAAAATTGTTCACAATACCGCGATCTCGATAGCTATCAGAATCATCTATCGTTCTAAATGCTCATTACACAAAACCGCACATTTCGTAATAGTCTTATCCTTATTATAGACTTATATTTCACAAAAAATTGGCTCAAAGACGGAGCACATTTGACACACGTCTCAACATCTCTAGAGAGAGAGAGAGAGAGAGAGAGACAGAGAGAGACAGAGAGAAAGAAAGAGAGACAGAGAGAAAGAGAGAGAGACAGAGAGAAAGAGAGAGACAGAGAGAGAGACAGAGGGAGAGAGAGAGAGAGAGAGAGAAAATGTGAGTTATTACAGTCCTAAAACCGAAGCATCAGCAAAGGTCTGCGACAGAAAGAAAACGGAGCTCTCGTCTTTGTTTCATCAACACAGCGGATCATGGAATACGTGCCAATGTCGATTAGCAGCGAAGCAGCAGAACTTGGTAAGTAAGAAATATAAAATAATTTAAAAATCGTGATTTATAAACATGTAATATTTATGTTTAATTATTTAAAAAATAATGTCTTGCAGAGCGAGCAGCCCTACATATAAACCGACACCGAGGGTTCGTTATTCGTGTTATGGAGAGCGATAGGAGAATACATACTGTAACGGAACGCATTAAGGCAATCCGCTACTATGACTCACAACCTTCACCACATCCAAACCATCCTACACAAACTAAAATAAGACATAAAATATACCAAAACAAGACAAAACACTCCAGACCGGATCGGAAGAAGATCGACCGGACGAGGAGAATAGGAAGGACTAGTAGGTACACACGCAGAATTACAAATACACACCCTAAAAGTAATGGCGTCAATAAGAGGCCTGCCTAGCCAAAGTTCAAGATGGAAAACATAACAGTAGGCGTATCAACAAGAACACACCGGCCTACTAGCAAGCGTAGTAGCCCCCGCCCTACACAATCACCAGACCAAGCCTCAAACATACGGCACAACCCCAAATAGGCCACACTATCCAAAAGGCGAGAACATCGGGAACGCCACGACCCGGCAAACGTAGGGAGGAATTTATGGAACTATCGAGATGCCACGATACATAGAGAAAGATCAACAAAGTAAATCCTCATGAAACGCCGCTACGTACCCCCACTCACAAATTAAACATTAATATTAATAAAACACATAAAACCAACTTATATCGACCAAAAACCAAACGAAAAACATAGAGAAAGCCATCCTCACGTAGGAGAACACCAGAAAGTGATAAAAAACATATAAATCCACAAGAAATCAGTCCAAAAACCACCAAGGAAGAGATAATTAACTACAATTAACTATCCTGGGCAATTAGTCATCAACGAAACAGCAGGAAAGCAGCCTACAAAACCGAGAAAGACACATAGGGACCTGAATCGGGAAAAAACCATAATCAAACCAGAGAAAAATCCAATAAAAACTTTGAACCTACAACAAGTAGGAGAATAACATTAGCCAGCGAATTTCAACCTCGCAGAACCCTCGTTTGAAACCCTAGAGGGACAAGGAGCGGCTAAATATAGAAATTCGAGCAATAACGGGACTCCGACACGTCACCCCGCACCTCTCTCACCTAGTGATTGAAGTGTGACAAACATCACGTGACCTACCTCAAAACACCCTCCCGGGGTCCATCCGCTAACCTATATAAACCGCGACAGGATAAGCCTCGAGGCTCTTGTCACAACTAATAAGTCAAGACGAAGTGCTGCTCGACAGCACACCTAGTACATAAGATTACACGTAAATTCTCCATGTAACAACGACGTGTTCTTTCGATCAATTCGATTCCCCTGCATTGCGCTTGGCCGTCGTTTGACCGAACGAACCGATTAGAAACAATACTAATAGTTTGGGAAACACCATGTTAAAACGAGTGTTCTTTTTCTCAACCGATTCCCCTGCATTGCGCTTGGCCGTCGGTTGATTAAACGAACTCATTAGGATACTCTGTGAGGAGTAAGGCTCCCCTGCACTGCGCTTGGCCGCCCCTACTCACAGCGTCAGGGCACACTCCACTAACGGGTCCCCACGCACGGCGTCGTGGCTATCCGTCTCTTGGAGTGTGAAGAAGCACGAGTGACACAAGGTCAAGGGAGTGGCATCCCGACTGAGTGAACCGCGCATTAGACTCGTAGGGTGTACCTGCGTGGGTGGGACCACGTTAGGGCCAGCACCAGTTACCACCTGCATCTCGCGGATACCTCAGCTGGTCTCAATTAATCGAGAACCCAATCGTACGCCTCTTAATGGCACGAGAAGGTGCTTAATTAATTGCGAATAAAAGTTTCAGTATCCGGGGTCTAGGAAGAGCTAGCTGGTCAAGCTGCGAACCCGGTGTCTCTTGCGAACAGAAAGCTATAGCTAGGGACCCAAACAATAACAAAGCGAGGAACGATAGGTAGGTAAAATCATCCACACCACACCACCACACTACACTCGCGTCCCTACTATAGAATTCTTGCATGACCATCAGTAGGGCGGAGCCTCGAGAGGCAAGTCCGCAAACGAGCAATTCGAAACAACAACATTCGAAATAGCACAACACCAGCTAACGTCCAATGATTAAAATAAGGCGAACCAGTACATCTAATGAAAGTACGAAGGAACGCCCCGTATGAGGACCAAGCCTGCGACTAGGCCCCCCCCTTTTCAAATAGAGATACACACGAATGGCCAACAGGATTCTGCCAACCCTATCCTAATAGAGATCGATTAACATCAAAATTATGCCAGATTCAACAAACCTTAAAAAACTAAATAAATTGAGTGTTGAGCTCCGTAAAGATGATACCTAATCACTTTGCGAATTATAAATTCAAAACCTGATTAGAACTGGAATCTCATATATTCCACATACGTAGGATAAACAAACACGCGTACTAGCCAACGCGAACCCCTTAAAAACTTGATAAATTGAGTGTTGAGCTCCATAAAGCTGATATCTAATCATTTTATGAATTATAAAGTCAAAAACCTGATTTGAAATGGAATCTTATAAATTCCACATACGTAGGATTAGAAAAATCGCGTACTAGCGAACGCGAACCCCTAAAACTAGATAAATTGAGTGTTGAGCTCCATAAAGCTGATATCTAATCACTTTATGAATTATAAAGTCAAAAACCTGATTAGAACTGGAATCTCATATATTCCACATACGTAGGATAAACAAACACGCGTACTAGCCAACGCGAACCCCTTAAAAACTTGATAAATTGAGTGTTGAGCTCCATAAAGCTGATATCTAATCGCTTTATGAATTATAAAGTCAAAACCTGATTATACATGGAATTTCTTAAATTCCACATACGTAGAATAAGAAAAATCGCGTACTAAGCAGCCGCGATCCCCTTGAAATTGATAAATTGAGTGTCAAGCTCCGTACCAGTGATACCTTATCACTGTACGAATATTAGAGTCGAAACCAACAGAAAAGGAATTGGAAAAGATTCCTCATAGGTAGACGTTAAGGACCGAATGTAAAGCGAGCGTGAGTGCAGAAGAACAACGAGATCGTTCCACATACCATCCTCCCTACCTTAGTTGCACTAACAATCAAACAACAGCTTCTCCAGCAATCACGGGCCTTCCGCCCAGAACAAATAAAGAAAAGAATTACCCAAACAAAAAGAAAAGACCAATGATAAAAGGGTAAACAAAACCGCATGTCTGTCATGGACAAATGCGACGAAAAATAAACCTAAACTGAGGTCTGACCAACAAAAACAATAAAAATTACTAATAACAACCTAGTATTGATTGCAAATCTAAAACTTCCACGGATCCTCTCGCTCCCTCCAGCCCAGTGCACGAACTAGTTTCGAGCAAACTGCCTCTCCACACGATCACGGTAGAGATCACTCGGAACAAAACTCAAACTTAACGCGATTTTACACCGTAAACGAACTCTCGCGCATCGTAACCGTATAAGAAAGAAGTGTTCAAAATCGCGAAACGTTTCAATACACTGTACAGATAGATCTAGCTTCGGAAAAGAAAAGTGTCACGCGCGATCCTCATCCGCAGTTGACGTCGGTGGTAGCAGATCATCAACGCTGCCAATTTTGTATAATAAGACGATGCATATCAGGTAAGACAGTATCGATTATTCTATACACGTTGTTTTTATTTACCAGTGCGTTCAATGAAATACTTGTTTCATTCTTTTTCAGAATTACACTGTGATGACAACATCCACAGCGAAAAATAATTTAAAAGCAATATTACGAGTGATAATACAAATGAATTTCGTATAGTGATAAAAATGAAATGAACGGTGGAGGAATCTCTGAGCGTGGATTACCGTGTTTGCGGGGCTGTTGCATAGGCAGTAAATGTGTGAAGTGCTTTCCATAAAATATTGATTAGTTTTTAAAAATACCTGATCTTATTGTGTCTCTTATTTTTATAGTGTAATAATTAGAGAATTATAATTGAAATCTCTCTTTCTCTCTCTCTCTCTCTCTCTCTCTCTCTCTCTCTCTCTCTCTCTCTCTCTCTCTCTCTCTTTCTCTCTCTCTCTCTCTCTCTCTCTCTTTCTCTCTCTCTCTCTCTCTCTCTCTCTCTCTCTCTCTCTCTCTCCCTCTGAGGGATCATATTCTATATCTTTTACTCCAGAGCAAGCGCTTCGCGAGGAGCACAGCGCAGGGCTATGCATGCTCGAAAACCGCTTTCGTTGCATTCAAAGTGATGGATACCTCGTTATGGTTCATAGCAGATTGTGATCTTTATTCCCGTGATACTCTCTAGCAGCATCTCGAACATTTAGTCTGTCTTTGGCATCCTACTTGCAAACAATAAAAAGCAATATGTATCCGCGATACGGCAAGGAGATTTTAAGCGACGCGTTTTGGTGCCGAGTAATGTTTGTCGAGAGTGTGATGAGCGTGTTCCTGCGTACACAGGAAATGTGCAATGCATACGACGAGCTGGAAGAGCTCCTGCGTAGCGTGTATTTAGTGGAACGTCGAAAAAGACCCGTTGAACTTCGTGAACTCTATATCGGAATGTGCTGAATTGTACTTCGTTTCAATACAGATGTCCGCGACGAAGTGATTTACCCGGACTTTGATGGGTACTGCGAGGTGTTGTTAGTCGATTTCGGCAGGACCATTTACATCGACTGGTCTCACATATTTCATCCGGAGCCTCTAGCAAGCATGATGCCGGCTCTTGTCATGGAGTGTTGAATATACGGACTCGAACGCGTGGATGTTGCAGGTATTGATCATCACGTCGAAGAAGCGTGCGGTAGAGATGCCTTGATCGCTGTCATGATGCGACCTCTTGCCGGCGATAACGTTCCGCGGGTTTGATTATTGAACGGGAAACGCGTGGACGAGGCAGCGGTTATTATAAAGGCCCTCGGTGATGAGAGAGATATCGGCTACGATACCGATGCCGTGGACGAAGGCTTTGACGAGGACATAGAAATAAATTAACGACACGGTGCTGTGTTTGAGATTCCGTCCGGATGTTGTTTGACCGAGCTGTGAATATATTGAAAGAATATGAAACCTCACTCTAGACAAGGTGATCAATGAACCAGACACAGAGTTGTTATATTGAGGAAGCGGTTTATTGCACCTTCCGCTTGGTGCGGTATACAAAATACACTTTAAACGTAACTTGGAAAAATGTAATAGTGACGATAAATACAATAATAATCGATGAGATGTAACAGAGTGACACTCTCGAGCATCAGTTATTATCCCGAACGGCTATAAGAGTCCAAGTATATTTTACGGTATCGAAACACCTGGGCAGCAGCCTCGGTACATGCGAACCGAGGTTTGAGGGCAATAGGCCATCGCCCCTAGTACAAAAATTAGAGCTGTCGCCGCTCCGGAATTCCCTCGCTGACATATACAGCAGGTCAGCGACCGGCTGGCCTTGCTGGGAGGCGAAGAGAAAGCGGCGTGCGCGGCAGCGGCAGATCGAAAAAGCCGGAGAAATGCGTTGGATTTCAAAATAATAACGAAAAATAAGCAGAGGGGAATGAGGCGAGGGGAGGCCTATAAAAGGTCGGTGCGGGGAGAGAGGAGCTCTCTTGGCAAAATAGTCCAAACGGTGGAGGTACGAAAATTGTGAACGGAAAAATTCTAATTAAAAATCAAAATTTAAGAGTTATTTTAAATCTTATCTATCGAAGAGTCTGTGTTCACTCCAGAAAATAAAACCAGTGAGTGGTGCCCAGATACGGGAAAGTGCCCAAATCATTAACAATAACGAATTATATAGTGTAGAAATTATCAAATTATCACAATTTAACTAGTCGATAAGTTTAATAGAGTCGATGCGTAGGAATAATTAACACTATTAAGCAAGTAGTTTTTAAGAGTTTTCAAAGAGAATAGGATTAAGAGGAGAAGATTAAGTGCAGCGAATTATGCAGATAGTATTTAAGGAATGGAATTAAATAGTGTGGACTTTAAACCTGCGATGTAGACGAAAACCGCCAAATCGTGTGAGTGGAAGAGCGAAAGAGTGAAAGTGGAACGGGAGTGGAAGAGAAAGAATTATAAACAGAGTTGATATACTCTGTCCAAGGAGAGTCTGATACGTGTGGCTGTGTTCGTGCGGGTAACGAGTCAATACCAAGGCATCGACACGTAACCGAAGCTCGAGCCCGAGAATACCGAGAATTTGTGCTCGAATAAGAAGAAATAACGTCAAAATAATCGCCGGAATTCTCGAATTTCGATGCAGAGCGGAATATAGAATTAGTAGGAGTTAGAGAGTAGATATAGGTAAAATTGAGTGCATAGGATTAATCAATATATACAAGCAAATAGCATATAGGAAAATAAAAATAAATAGAGTGGATCATAAACCAGGCCAAAAGGGAATTGCCCGACTAGATAAGTGAAACAAGAGAAAAAGAGAGAAAAGCATTGTACACAGAGTTTATACACTTTGTGAAAGAGTGAGTCAGATGCGAGTGGCTGCGAGTGTGTATGGTAGAAGCTACGGGGTCAACACCAACTCAGTAATACGTAACAGATATTCGAGCCCGAAGATACCGAGAATTCGCACGCAAATAAGACGAAATAATAATAAAATAATCGCCGGAATTTCCGAATTTAAATGCACCATTTAGATATTAGAGACCTGAATCTGTAAAATAGCTTGTAATGAGATTATTTCTTCTCTGTTAATAAACCCTAATCTCACTCACCTCGAAGTCTAACATTAATTAGTCCCGTGTCGAGCCCGAAATTCCCACGATAAATAAAAATATATGATAACGATAAAAATAACCGTTACAAAAGAGATTTAGCTTAGAAAAGATACAAAATGATATAAAAATAAAAGCACCAAAACTCAGGACTTGACGAATTATCAGATAAATAAATTGAATTGAAGTTACACTGAGAAGCCAGCGCACAATTATATTAATTGCGGGCTATGTGTGCTTGAGCGTGAGCATGACGTAGCCAGTGCTGCGGAGCATGCCACGGAGTGAAAACTACAATTGTGAGAAAATCTGGCTTATTCCCAGTAAATTCTCTGTAAAGTTGTATGGGAAAATACAGGAAATGAGTGAGAGCACTTGCAGTTGTACTGCTTGAGTGCTAGAATGTTATATGGGACAGCGTGACACAGTCAGCGCTGCAGAGCATGACAAGTAAAATAATTAGGATGCACAAATGAGCAGAGAATATTCGAAGTATTTTCCTTCCAGATTTACTGGGGGAAACTACAGTGAATATAAAGCACATGCGTAATTATAGTAATCAAACAGGCAAAATAGAGTGAGGAAACCGTGGTGCAGCCCGTGCTGTAGAGCACGCCACAAAGTGAGACAATTATGTTGATGTACTGATGAGATTATCACTCCTCATCGTCATTGAATCTATTAGAAAATTATAACGATGTATTCGTACCTGATTTTGAGTCCTGTTGAGCACGATAGCTGAATAGATCCGGTGAAAAGTGGTGAAGAATGTCCAAGAGATGCAGAGATGAGTGCGCTGTTCCCGTGGTTGTTCCAAAAGTGTCAAAATTTTCAACATGGCTGCGGGATACGAAAGCGTCGTTGGGCGCTGAAGTCAAATGAGAAAGATAGCCGGTGAGCGAAGCCGAAGTCAAGCGAGAGAGATCCTCTCGCTTAACGCGGCATGCCAGCGAGGCACAGCCTCGGCTCCGCGAAGCCCTGCCTTGGCTATCTCCGGCCTAACCGAACGCAGTGTGCTAGAGCACAGCAACAGGTCGACGCACGGCGAATATCGAGCGTCGTGCGCCAGCTGATTCTCTAACAGTGCTGCATGTGTGTGTGTGTGTGTGTGTGTGTGTGTGTGTGTGTGTGTGTGTGTGTGTGTGTGTGTGTGTGTGTGTGTGTGTGTGTGTGTGTGTGTGTGTGTGTGTGTGTGTGTGTGTGAGAGTACATTCGACAGACAGGAGTTTAAAATCGCTTTGGCAGGAGGCTAGATGCCTACAACAGCTGTGATGGTGAGTACATAATTTTATTCATTTTTCCAAGTATGTGTACACCTTTGCTCCATCCTGCTTTTATCTCTACTCTTCCTTGTTTACCAGAGTACCCACACCACCTCACTTTACCATCTCTACGTTACCAACACTAGTTGAGTAGAGTGGGTGGTGCGGCGTTGGAAAATGGAGGTGGTGGGGGTAGCCGCGTGGTAGGGGAAGAAGTGGGATGGGGGCAAAGGTGTACACATATTCCCAATCGAGCGTAACCTAACTGGTGATTTTCAATTTGAAATATATCGAAAGAGGATGAATTTTCAATCACGACAAGTGCGAATTAACCAGACGAAAGATGTTGGTAGAGAAAGTAGCCTTTATTTTACCTTGACTGGCTTTACTACAAAATATATGTATAAAATAAATAAACGAATGAATTAAAAATGAATTTAATGAGCTGCACATACAATTATATTAATTGGGTGGCGAGATATGTGAGGTGAAACGTGAAGCAGCCTGGCTGCAAAGCACGTCACGAGGTGAGACTTTTGAGGATGCACGAATCAAGATTTCCCCACCTCACCGACATTAAATTAAGTTAAATTGTGACGGTGCAGGCTTACCGAATATTTTGAGTCCTGTTGACCACATCCGAGTTGAGTAGATCCTGAGTAAAGCGGTGAAAACGTCCGAGGTGCGAGCAGTGATTGAAGCTATCTATGCGGTTTTCACGAGAGGTGTCAAAATCTTAAAGATGGCTGAGCTCTATAAAAGCATCTGTTGGATAATCAGCTGGCGCATGTCGATCGATATTCCTCCGTGCGTCGACCTGTTGCTGTGCTCTAGCACGCTGCGTTCAATTGGGCCGGAGATAGCCGAGGCAGGTCTTCGCGGAGCCGAGGCTGTGCCTCGTAGGCATGCCGCGTTGAGCGAGAGGATGTCTCTCTCGCTTGACTTCGGCTTCGCTCACCGGATATCTGTCTCAATTGACTTCAGCGCCCAACGACGCTTTCGTATCCCACAGCCATATTGGATATTTCGGCACTTACGTAAAAACCCGCATCAAACAGCGCACGCATTTGCAAGGCTCGGACAATTTTCACATCTCTCAACTGGGTCTTCTCAACTTTTTCTTGCTCACCAGGACTCAAATTAAGGTAAGAGTACACCGTCATCATTTAATATAATTCACTGACGGTGAGGAGATTCATATATCGGTACATCAACATAAAAGGTCTCACCCTGTGGCATGCTCTGCAGCATGGGCTGCACCACGTTTTGACTCAACCTGTAGCATACTCGATTAATATAATTGCGTGTCTTTTACCAATTCACTGTACTTTCCCCATATCAAACTTGCTGGGAAATTATTGAGAATTCAGTCAAATCATTTTGTGCATCTTCAAGCGCGCATTACTATGCTCTGCAGCGTAGACTACTTCACAGCCTGTCACAATAGAATTATACTCAGTGGCCAGATTTGCATGTGCTAGCACTCACTTGCTGTAAATTCCAATTCATTGTCTCATCGAGTATTTGGTGACAGGCACTGAATTTGTCTATGCACTCATGTATCTCATTGCGTGGCATACCTCGCAGCGCTGGCTGCACCGCGTACACGCCACTCATTAGACAAAGCACACAATTAATACAATTGTGTGCTACACAATCACTTTACAATGCCAGCACTCAATTAATGTAATTGTGTATTGCTCAAATTTTCCAAAAACTCCAGAATTCAATTTCAATTCTTTGTACTTTATTTTCATATTTGTTATTTGGCTTCAAAGATATCATTATACAAGCTGGTCTCTCAACCTCACAAAATTCAACATAATTTATTGTGTATTTATTTTTATATTCTTTATATTTTCTAAATTAAACTAATTTTTGTAACTGACATGCGAAAGGTGTAATAAACCGCTTTCTCAAAATACCATCTACGAGTCTGGTTTATTTTCACCCTGTCTTGAGTTAAGCTTCATAAGTTCCGATATATTCACAGGTTGTTCCAACTTCTCAAACAGCGTCGTTGTAAGACGCTGAAGGCACGCGAGAGATCGTGGCCTCTCACTTGAGTAGCATGCCTACGAAGCGCTGCCTCGGTTCTTCACACGACAGCCGAAGGCAGCACAACACCAGTAGTAACAGGTTGATGCCCGGCATTTAACGATCGCCGTGCATAACCTGATTTCCCAACAGTAATAGTGATAAATGTAAACGCTACTTATAGAATTATGGTCTTGTAGATGATCTTTTCTATGGCGTTGTCCTATGGGTGCTGTTGACTTGTCGTCGAGTAGCTCCTCTCTGCTGTTGGTCGTTGACGTCTTTCCTGGCGCCGTTGACCCGTTCATTTGGTTGTTCCTGAGTTTGTCCGTCCGTGCATCGCTAACTGTTGCGTGATGGTTTCGTCGCAACCTCTCTCACTCGAGCATTTGTTTGTACACTTGTGTGTTATTGTCCGCGCTTTGACGTATTCCGTCAATCCGGACATTCAACAGTTTGGCAACTGTGTCTAATGGCTGTATACTGCACGATTTCACGACAGATTAACCGGGTTTTCACGCACTACACTGGTCACCTTTGCATGAGCGGTAGTCGTCACTTTTCACGGTACGTAAACTTCACTTTGTGTAATGCCACTTATTTCCGTTTAAATTGCATGTCACTCCTGGTTGATTAAAGCTATTAGTTGACTGAAGGGATGGGAGGCTGTAATGCTGGCACCTGAGACATGATGCCATTGAGCATTGATGATGAGATCTTGAATTTGAGCAACTCGATTTCGGACATAATCCTTCAACCATGATGGATAAGCTTTGCACCACGTTAGTGTTACCAGAGAGTTCGTCCACAAGTGAGTTGATGAGATTTTAACCTTGAGAGTGGCTTGAACATATGCAAACAGTTTTGCAAGAAAAAGGGCTGCAGTCAGTTCGAGTCGTGGTATTGTGAGTTTCTTGAGTGGTGCTACGCAGGATTTGAAGCAGATCAATGAAACCACCTTTCCTGTGGATGATAAGTTGACAACGATGTGAATCACTGCGGCCATGGCTAATTGAGATGCATCAGAGTAGCCGTGAAGTTCAACTGTTGAGTTGTTCCATGTGTTAAAGCATAGTAATATTGAGAGCTTGGCCAAGCTTGTGAGATCTGCTCTGATGGCAATCCAACAAGATGAGACTTGGAATGGCAGTGGATCATCCCATTTGAGCTTGTGAAGCCAGAGCTCTTGTAAGAGTATCTTGGCTCTGATCACAACAGGTGAGACAAAACCGGGTGGATCAATCAGTTAAACTACCTCTGAAGGAACGAGGCGTTTAGTAAGATTTCCTGGAGTTGAGTTTAACCTTGAAGAAAATGTAAACTTGTCCTCGTGAGGAAGTCAAGACAAACCGAGAATTATTGTTTCGCAGTCGTCCATTGAGATAGATGAGCTCGACGAGCTTTGCGTGTGCAAAATCGTCCGCCATGCACAAGTCCTTGAGCTGTTGAGCAATTTCAATGAGCCGATGTGTGGCATTCGCCCCTCCAAAGATATCATCCACGTACCTGCCAAATGTGATAGCTGGCACAGCAAGTGGAAAGCGATATCCCTCATCCTCGGTGAGCTGAATGAGAGTACTAAGTAGGAAAGGAGCAGTTTTTGTTCCATACGTTACAGATGTTAGATAGTATGGTACTGCGTTGAGTTGATCATATTTCCACAAAAAAAACCGTTGAAGATTCCAGTCTTCATGATGATTGCGGATTTGACGATACATTTTAGTAACATCTGTGACAAAGATGTGTCTGTGATGGCGGATCCAAATGAGTACATCTGAGATGTTGAGCAAAAAGTTGGAGCCAGTGGGCATGATGTCATTGAGAGACTGTCCAGATGAACTTGGACTTGAACCATTGAATATCACTCGAAGTTTGGTGGTGGCTCTGTCTGGCCAAAGAATGCCATGATGAGGTAGGTAATATTGTGCCTCTCCCGATCTTGTTGTTGATGCCTTTACGATGTGTGATAGTTGCTCATACTCCTCCATGAACGGAGCGTAGAGTTGACCGTACTCCACATCCTTGAGATTCTCCGTATGATATACTGCAGGCACTGGTGAGCTTTTGAGTATGAACTGCCCATATTTGCAGGCGATTATGTGAGAGAAAGCCGAACGATGTATCTACGAGTAGAATTACGCTGGTGCGTGCTACGAAAGTGATCCTCGCAAGCTTGCTCCTCTGGTGTGAGTTGATCGGCCTTGTCCTTTGGTGACTCTTCTTGAACTCAAAACTTAGTGAGCACCTCTTACAATGTTTGATCATCATGCTGTATGGCAGCGTGATAGGTGTTGAGACCGTCCGACTGGTGTACTTTGACAGGTCCAATAATGAGTCATCCAAATATCAATAGTTGTGCGATGGGCGCTGATGTTGTGCCCTTGATAATATTGGGCTTGATGACCTGCCCGTAAATATCCGCACCGTTGATAAGATAGATTAGCCGAGGTTTGAGAAAGTGTGGATCTGCCAGCTTTAATCTCACAATGTGAGACCATAGTTGTGCTGGCAACTCGAACGATGGTAAATGAGTGGTTACAGCTGTGAGTACATGGGCCTGAACCGTGACTTTCTCCTTAGTGTGAGCAGAGCATATGGTGAGTTGAACCGATCCGCGTGTCTGCGATGGGTGTTCATCCATTTAACCACTCCCCGTGATCAAAATTGTTAAGTGCTTGCGTGGTTTTTTGAATTGAGGAACGAGATCTTCTGTCACAAAATTCGATTTCGATCCTGGATCAATGAGAAAATATTGATGTGCCTGATGAGTTGAACCGATGAGCGAACGACTACACCAACACACTTTAGTGTTCACTACTATGTAGCCAGTTTTCTGAGTTGCTCCTGATGATGCGGCTGTGGATGTTTGGTAACGCATAGTGTGGTGTTTCCCAGAGCACTCCTTGCACGTATAAGTTGGTCTGCAGGATGAAGCATTATGTCGTCCTAGATAATTATAACAGTCTGCTACCTTCCGTCGTGCAGCCACAGTGAGCTGCGTAAAATTTGGACACATTGCTATGTAATGTTCAAGCGAGCGACAGTAGTCACAAGGATAAGCTGATCTCCCTTTAGTTCATGGCTGAGTGTTGACGGCGACACTCGTACTGACAGAGGCTTGATGTGCTGCAACGCTTTTTTGATGAGGTAGATGGTTTAGCTAGAGTGGCTGCAATCATCTCCAAAGCTCTCACCTTCGTATCGATGAACTCCTCAATCTGTGCAAACGTAAGGAGTTCCTAAGCACGTCCCACTGACATTTCCCATGCCTTTAGAGTGGTCCTGTCTAATTGAATGCTGTTGTGATGCACCAGCAACCATTCCCAGAGATGTTCCTTAGCGTTGAGCGAGGTGAGAACTTGGTTGGACTTTGAGATTGTGGTTATAAGGGTGGCTAGGGACTTCGCGTCGCGACTAACTGGCGGAGTGCTAAAAATGGTGTCTAATCCCTTTTGGATGAGTAGCCTCTTGTTTGCGAATCGTGTTGTCGAAGATTCCCATGGGAAGGAATCTTTCAATCTTTCAATCAAAGCCAGCGATCAGCTGAGAGGCCGAATTTCTGACACCGCCACTTAAATACATCAATCGTTCAACATCTATGGGTCATTGATTGGCAATGATGAGTGAACTAAATAGATCTCGAAGAGATAGCCCGCTGGCATCCTCTCCTTTCAAAGATGGCAATTTAATGTCTGGCAGCTTTATTCGAGAGCGCGATTGTATGCGGTACAGCGTCAGACTGCTGATTTAGTTCCAACTTGTCTCGAACAGTACTCAGAGCGATCTTCGAGTTGAGCGTGAGTTTCGCCTCTTCCACTTGCAAGTTTTCGGAAAAATATTCATGATCAATAAAATTGCTTGGCCACGTTCTCTCAAAGTACTCACGCTTCCGGCGGAAGTCACTATAAAGATCGTCCACTTGGTCTATCAATACATCGAGCATCGCAGTTAGAATATTTTGTGTGTTGTCGAAGAGCCACAGATGAATTTCTGTCAATGTTTCCATCGTGCTTCGTTGTGACTGAACTTTGAGCACCAACTCAGTTGACAGGCGAGCCAGTGATCGAGTTATTTTTGTGAGAGTGCCCGGTGCTGTTCCCTCTGGCACTTGCAATGATCGCTTACCGTCACGGTCGATCGGCGCAGTCCCGTTGTCTGGTAGGTTATGCTCGGACATGGTGTGCAAGGATGCTCATGCGACGCAGTAATGATATAAAGGAACGAAGATACTTCGCAGAGTTGTACTTTACGGATACTGGTGAGACAAGTGACGAGTAGAACCAATGAGGTGATGGCTACGCAGACAAGTACCACGACTGTTGTTAAGCTGACATTAATTGCGAAGCCCAGTGAGTTTATCCCCTTTAACGTACACACACATCATCCATTCGAACCAAGTCGGGTTTGGACACGACTATTATCTTTGTTCATTCTTGTTATATAAAATTGGGGGCGTATCGCCGAGTGCTTATTTTATTATTATAGTTACCGAGAAATAAAATTCTTTTGTCATATACAATTATGGAAGCTTTATACTCATCCTTCAAATGGTCCGAGAAATCGAGATATAGATCATTTAGAACTCCAGCCCTGGATACTGCATGGCTTTCGTCAGACGGATATTGGGAGTCGAATATTCTCCAGCATGTCGAATAATAATTTGTTGTTGATGACTCGAACGTTTCGAAAGGGATAAAGCTCGTGGCTCCCAATCGGTGGGCCTCACTCGACGACAGCCCGTAAACTACTAACTTCTCAACGATCTAATATGAATTTGGTTTCTGTCGCATATTTTTCACGAAGAGCACCGTAAACACTCGAATTCCCCCCATCAAACCCATTCGTGCACACATTTTACGGCGAATAATACTATTCTTAATAAATTCGTTACAAGTCTCTTCCGGCAGTCCTTCCACATGTGGCCTTTCTTCGGGCAGTAATTGCAGGTTATTTCCACATTATGGATTGACTTGTTTTCACTGGGTACTGGTAGGCTTACTAGTCCCGTATCCCGGGTGCAGTCTCGACCCATGTGTCCAATTTTTCCGCAAGTGAAACAATTTTCTCCCTGCCGGGGTGATATGCCTTGGGACCTTCTGGGGTAGCTCAATACTCCACCTACCCCTCCTTTTGGCTGCACCATATTCGTGATCTCGATGGCTCCCGTAACGGACTCGTGGAGGGTGGCGTAATTGCGTGATCTCACCAGGATCTGGACCTGCCCATGCAGTCCATTCTCGAAGTTGGCCTGTACGCTCGTCCGTGTTATCTTTTCGACGATGCGTATCTCCAACATCGTGGTGCCTTCCTCGCAAATCTTTTCTATTATATCGACGGTGATACGCTCGGTCCTGGCGGCGTATACCGCGATGTCCTCTCCCTGGCCCTGCCGGAGGGAGTTGAATTCTACTTGTAACATAGGCAACGGCTTCCGCTTCCCGTACATGGCCTCCAGCTCGGTTTTAAGCTGTGCTACCGAGTGGATGACTTTATGCTTCATTTCTCTGGACACCCTACCCTCGAACTTGCTGCTGAGCACTAGTTCTAACAGGATGTCATGATCCCGGGGCGCTACTCGCTTGAAAACAGTCTCGCATGATCGTAAGAAGGCGTCTAGTTCGTCAGCGTTGCTTCCGTCGAAATACTTGATGTTTTTTAGCGCTAGTCCAAGATCGAGCGTCCTACTCGGTGTTTCTGGCACCCTCTGGTGTTCCCTTTGGAATACGGGATCCGCAGGGGGACAATCTGATTCCTCAAATCGGGTTTGCCTCGACCGCGGACGTGGTATTGGGCGTTCCTCCAACTCCGTATTTTCCAGCCTTCGCGATAGTTCGGCGTTTTGCTCTCGTGGGGACCGGATGAGTTCGAACTCGTTCACACCTACCTCGTTGAGCGTGTCCGCGAGGTTTCGCCGTGCCGACCGCGAGTCGCGGCCTTGGAGCCTGAGCTCCAGCTCGAGCTCTCGCTGAGCCCGCTCGTAATCACGGTGGTTCCTTTCGACCGCTTCGCATCGTTGCCTGACTCTTTCCGGCAGTGATGGCCACGTCATCGCACCGGTAGCTGCCTGAAAACCACACGATTTAACGTTCGCAAATTTTCGATTTCCTACTCGACCATATTGTTCGAGAAGTGTTCTGAAGTTATTTCTCCAGTTGCTCTATTAAACACATCGTCGCTACCGAGACTACTATTATCCCGAAACGGCGCACCCCTTAGTGGATTTACGCCGAACTCGGTTGTCAGGCGGCCCGCGAGGGTCACTTGCCTGTCGGCGGGGATTCGACCTGGCTGCGGGAGCTCTGATAGCGCCCTGCGCGCTTCGTATACGATGTCCCCCACCGCTGCAGCTAGACCCGCTGCGGGGTCTGTCTCCTCTCCGGGCATCGTAGTTTCTAAAGAATTGTCCCTACATTTCGGTTTTGTTCCCCTGAATTCCGGCATTTTGCTAATCTCGCGGTATATTTATTTTGAAAATTTCCAAATATTTTTCCTAACTGGCTTTAGTTTATCGGCTATATGTATAAGAATAACGTAACCGCCATTTACAGAAAGATGATCTGGTAGACGGTCCTTTCCATGGTGATGTTCTCAGGTGTTGCCGACTTGGTGTCCTTTCTGTTGATGGTCCTTGACGTCGTTCATGACGCTATTGACCCGTACCTTCGTTGGTTCCTTAGCACGTCGCCAATGGTTGCACGACGGCTTCTTCTCGAGTAGCTGCTTCGCGTACTCGGTTACACACTTTGTGCGGTTCTCCGCGACTTGACTTGACACCGTCAATCGGGACTTTAAACCGTATACCGATACGTCACCCAGCACCGACGTTCACTTCGCGTCTTCGCGTTAGATTCGTCGGGTTTTACGTACTACACTGGCGTCCTTTGCACGAGTCGTAGTCGTCACTTCAGCGTATTCTTAACTTTGTCCAAAACACTTTTTGTGCGAATAAATTACGTATCACTTAACTTCGGCAGATCCCACCGCTGCCACCTAATGTTATGCCGTTACCGCGTAATTGGATTATTCGGTATTCGGTATAATATTGAAAAGTTATTATTTTTGGGATCGTTTGCCGATTAGGAGATGGATCTCCAGTAATAGATGAAAACGCGAATTTATAAAGTATTTATTATAGGCAACGGTAACTTTCCGTTGTCTATTTAAATACCAATGTAAGAATGTAAGAATGTATGTAATCAATAATACGTTGTTTCGAGTATTTGACGAGGAACCAACCGTTCTGTGTTGAGTCTAATTTAACACTGATTTTAGTAAAGCAGATAGCAACTGCGTTTGCTAAAATCCCTTAGTTGGCAGTTTTAACTAGCGAGTCACCTCGTGCTGCATCGGCGTCTCCCTCGCATCCTGTCTTGAATGAATGCTATATTTTAGAATTCTGTATCTAACTGTGTCAGCTAAGGAATATTCCTGAGAATACGTGAAGTGGAATACTCCGCGACACAACACACCTGTTGCACGCTTGGCGTTTACCGAGAAACTCTAGAAATTGTAAAAACTTTGTTGAGAGATGCTACTGCCAACCGAGCGTGAGATCGTCGCCTCTCGTATGAGTTTAGTGTCCGTGTGGTGCTGCCACAGGCTGCACGCATGGCTGCACGCATCGCTGCAGGGTGCAGTGAGACACCGACAATGACGAGCTACAACGCAGGTACCATAGTTGCAGCACACCAGCTGGTTTTCTTAACACACACTGACTTCTTAACACACACTGACTTCGGCAGATCCCACCACTGCCACCATAATGTTATGCCGGTAACGCGTAAATGGAATATTATCGTCGACGGTATAATATTTAAAAAGTTCTTATTGGGATCATTTGCTAATAAGGAAATGGAACTCGCGTAACTGAAGTAAAAATACGTTAATCTACGATAAACGAATAATTTGGAGTTTATTGTAAATAACGGGTAACTTTCCATTATTTATTATAATGTACGAGGTATGAAATAAAGTGTTAAATATAAGGTTTCGATGTTCTCGAGTCTCGGACAAGGAACCAACCAATCTAATTTGAATCTACCTTTAGACTGATTTTCGTAAATGCAATTGCTAATTGCGTTTACCGAAAATCATTTTTTGCAATTTTTTTGCGTAGCCCATCGTCGCCCGCCAGGCAGGTCCTCATGCTGTGTCAGCGTTCCTCGGTGGCGGGTTGAGCGGTAGAGCGGGTCGGTGGCGATCGAGCGATAGAGCATTGAACTTCGTTTTCGGTCCTGAACGAAATGTAATGGAATGTAATGGATAATTCTGTGACTCAACAAGCCACAATTTGTGAATTTCCCAAAGGAATTTCGTGAGGTAATTATGGATCGGCTGGGTGTGAGGTTTGGGAGTTCGTGATTCCTGACTCGTTACTCGTGTGTGGGATTTCGATATCTGTTTTTTTAATAGAGTATGCTCAATTAGCATGTTTTAATCAAATCGGTATTTACAATTCCACCGCCGTCACCGAAAATAGATATGTTACATCCGGGTAACAAAATACTTATGAGTTTGCCATGTTTTTGACCTCAGCTACGGCTAATTATTCAGCGACCCGGGCTAACGATTTAATAGATTATTTATATAGAATAAAAGGTCGTTCGAGTTCTAAATAAAAGTAAAACCGTGAATCGGTGATGGGGATGAATTTAGCTTTTAACACGTTCGGCGTCACGTCACCCAGATCCGGGTGACGGGCTATGTTTTTGTAGGTAGCCTCGTCAAGTGGGCGCCGAACGTGTTAAACATTTAATTACGCAGTCTATTGTAATTAATTGGTATTTAATGTCGGGATTACGAGTTAATTTGATTGATTCCGAATATTCTTCGATAAAATAAGGTCCTTCGCCAGGTTTGGCATATCCCTGGTATTGGGCCTGGAGTTTCCTCAAAGCGGGTTTATGGCCTTCGTGCTTTTGTATCCCCATGAGATGGGGTCAGATGCCACGAGAAAGAAATGTGAACGTACAGTCTGCGGTGGGCCGCGTTACTCTTTGCCCGAAATGGAATGGACGGAAATGCGAGAGTCCGCGGTTATTATGATTATTGTTATTATTGATTATTTCTATAATTTCCATTCTGTTGGATAATCAGCTGGCGCACGGCGATCGATATTCGCCGTGCGACATGTTGCTGCTGGGTAGCGTGCTGCGCTCGGCTATGTCGGATATAGCCGAGGCAGTGCCTCGCTTCAAGCAGCATGCTCGCGCTCTCTGGTTTGACTACGGCATAGCTCACTGTATCTCACGCATTCTACTTCAGCACACAACGATGCTTTTGTAAAGCGCAGCTATATTGCAAAATTAGACATTTCTGTGAAAACCCGCTTGGACAGCGCACACATCCTCTGGACATCTCAGACTTTTCATCGCTTTTCACCGGATCCACTCAACATATTCGTGCTCACCAGGACTCAAAACTCACGTAAGAATACACCGTTACAATTTATCGTTATTCAATGACGGTGATGAGTGAAAAACTCATGGGTACATCAACATAAAGGTCTCACACTGTGGCGTGCTCTGCAGCGTGGGCTGTACCACGTTTTTAGATTACCTGTTGCTCACTCAATTAATATACAATTGCGTGTGTTTCCATTACTTGACTGTACTTTCCTCCAACTAAGCTTGCTGGGAAAGTACTGTGAATTTAGTCCATTCATTTGTGCATCCTCAAGCTCACTTTGCCGTGCTCTGCAGCGCTGGCTGCACCACGTACATTACACTCAATAAAAGACAGCACACAATTAATATAATTGTGTGCTACTCAAAATAGTTACCAAAATTCACTTTCAATTTTTCTGTACTTATTTTTAAATATCTATTTTTTTGCATTTTTTACATATTTTGTAACTGAAGAGCGGATGGTACAATAAAACCGCTTTCTCTATTCAAACATTTGTCAGTCCGGTTTCTTTTTCCTTGTCGTGAGTGAAGCCTCATAATTTTCAATATATTCGCAGGTCGTTCCAACTACATCAGGAAGGAATTCTGTTGAAAATCCGTCCGATGTGCCTTGACAGATCTTGAACCTGCGAATATATTGGAAAAGAATGAAGCCTCACTCGATACAAGAGGGAAAGTAAACCAGACACAGGAATGTTATATTGAGGAAGTGGTCTATTCTACCTTCCATTATGTGGTATACAAAATATTATTTAAATATAATTTGGAAAAATATAAAAGCTAAAAATAAATACAATTTTAGTTATAATTTTGCGAAAAATGTTAAATGTTGAAATAAGTTAAATTTGTAAAACACCAAAATTGATATAAAATAATTGTCACAAAAATCAGAAAGTTTCCAGGTAAATAAATTTAGTTGAATTTTGTTATGAAACTTGAGCAACACACAATTATATTAATTTGTGTGCTGGATGCGATAGCTTGAGCTTTGAGAGCAGTGCGTGTACCGCAGTCAGTAGTGCGTAGCACGACACGCTGTGAGTAATGAGTGTGAAAGTGTATGTCAGTGATTCACTGCAAACTCTCGGCAGTTTAATGAAGAGAGGTTGCAGTGAACAAATGAGAGCACTTGCAATTGAAATTGCTTGAGTGCTCTACACGCATGAGACTAGCTACGCAGGCAGCACTGCGTAGCACAATACAACACATAATGAGGATGCACAAAATGAGCAGTGTATAGTCGCTGTACTCTTCCAGCAGATGTCCTGGGGAAAAGTACAGTGAATATAGTACACCTGCATAATTATATTAATTATGCCGGCAAATTATGTTAAGAGAAAACGTGGTGCAGCATGTGCTGCAGCGCACGCCACAGAGTGAGACAAGAATGATGATGTACCGCTATTTTCTACTCCTCACCGACATTGAATTGCACTGAATTGTGACGGTGTACTCTTACCGTGTACTTGAGTCCCATTGAGCTTTGAAAGTTGAGTGAATCCGGTGTATGGTGCCAATGAAAACGGTCCGAGAGTCCTTTTGTGCGTGCTGTTCTACCGGTGTGTAGCCTAAAAGTGTCAAATTTTCAATATGGCTGCGGAATATCAAATTAACGTTGAGCGCTGAAGTCAGTTGAGCGAGATAGCCGGTGAGCGAAACCGAAGTCAAGCGAGAGAGACACCCTCTCGCTCGACGCGGCACGCCAACGAGGCACATCCTCGGCTTCGCGAAGCCCTGCCTCGACTATCTTCGGCTCAACCGCACGACGTGTGCTAAAGCACCGCAACATGTAGGCGCACGACGAATATCGATCGCCGTGCGCCACCTGATTCTCCAACAAATTCTCCAACACATTCTTCCTATTCTAAGTTCCAGTCTTATTATTAATGATTATTTCCATTATTCCTATTATTTCTATTTTAAGTTTTATTTTTCTGTTATTATTTTCTCACGTATAAATTAGGCAGTAAGTCTACTATTAATCCCCTCACCGTGCCCCCCCCCCCCTGTAACCTATCCTCGATTACCCATACTCATGCGTCGTCCGACCCGCCACGACCCAGGAAGTCAACTCTTTCTTGAACCTACCGTACAACAGGTGAAGACTTTTGGCCGCTGGCCATAACATTGATCTGTCACCTTCACTGGGCGCGGCCATCTTCCGTTGAGCGGCACACCATCACAATACCGCTAGCAGCGTATCGAGCTGGATCGAGGCCACCCTGCTACATCCCGTGCTCCCGCTGACACCCAACGCAGTAGCACCGTTACCCGGCCACACACACCAATTCCCGCACCACACCGACGCTGCACCTCGGTCACCTCGCAACACAATTGGCCACGCACCCCTGTTTCCACGCCACACCGATGCTGCACGTCGACCACACACACACCAATCCTTACGCTACAGCAACGTCCTGCTAGCAGGACTTCAAGCCAGGCAGCGAGTCAGATATTACAAACATTTTTGGCATCACACGAGCTCTCGAACGAATTATATCCAGGATAAAGATCGAGGAATATAAAGCAAAGTTGACGAGGAAAATAAGCAATTGAGACCGGATTTTACGGGAAACTTGAGAAGCTAAGTAAGTACCGTGTGTTTGTTCCCGTTACAACTTACCTTAGCCCTCCCCAGATATGGAGTTAACATAGTTTTCAAGTAATTAGAACGTTTGCCCGCGTGGCAAGTATATTCGCCATACCTGACGCCCCGTGGCCCAATTAATTTTGAGTGATACCGTGAGTGGTGTTCGTTTTTTTTTCTTGCTCGGTATAGCGTACAAATTTTTCGAGTAATAGAGAAAGTATTATAAAATTTCGAGGAATAGAAAAAATAATATAGAATTTCGAGTATTGAACTGAATACTACGTCATTTCGAGTACTAGAAAAAATGTTATGTCCTCTGAATAGTGAAAAAATGATTGGAGTTCTTCATAGAGTAAGCCCCTGCCCCTTGTGTAAAGATCCCCTGGTACCGAGATATTATTTAAGTTGCCCCAGAGTTCGGGAATTCACGCCTTGAAGAGACCCCCTCGTGCCACCCCACTAGCTAGTCGGTCATTGCGAGATCGTGCAGCCTGCGTGTTGTTGTAGCGTGTTATTGTTCGAGTATAGAGTATCTTCGCACATCACGTGCCCGATAGTCTAGAAGGAGTTTTTTACCCCTTATCTATAGTGAACAGGGGGCCCGTTTTCTCTTTGCCTTATCTGCTGCAGTGGGCGCTGAAGATATTGAGCGTCGAATGCAGTGGCCCCTCGGTTGAGCTGTGAAGCGACAAGAGAGTTACATTTTTGGGGACGTAGCAGTTCGAGAAAGAATGCGTGGTAGCCTGTTAAGCCTGAGTACGAGAAAGACGACGCAAAAGGGGCGTGCCATGAGGTTCGTTCTAAATGTGTGTCACATCGATACATCGCCACGCAGTCTTCAGACGGAAATCGTAACTACTTATCCTCAGCTAGACCTTAAAACAGGCCCTGTGCTTGCATGTAAATCTTTGTTCTCTGACCCCACTCATGTCAGTCGCAGTGATGCCAGATGAAGGAATTTTTTCCCTTTTGGGTACCCTGTCCACTGGGTCTTCTTTAGCGCCCGCTGCATGCGCATCCAGTGCACAAGCAACAGTCAGGCAGCGTGTGACGTTACGCACTACGCCGCGCGCACACTCGGCTCACCGACCAATCAATAGTCAGGCAGCGCGGACGTCTCTCGATACGCCGCGCGCTGTTCAACCGTTGAACAACAACGTGTGCAAACTTCAACAAGCGTCTCATTCTATCTGAAGTGGCTCAGATATTTGATCCACTCGGGTTTATCTCACCAATTGTGATACGTGCCAAAATGCTTTTGCAGGAGCTTTGGCTACACAAGCTCAAATGGGATGAGCCACTGCCATCCCACGTCTCATCACGTTGGCTAGCAATCAGAGAGGATCTCACTCACTTGGCCAAGATCTCAATTCCTCGTTGGTTCAATTCATGGAGCAGCTCCACAGTGGAGTTGCGTGGATTCTCAGATGCCTCTCAGCTAGCTATGTCGGCAGTGATATACATCACTGTCATCTCACCGTCCGCAACAAAAGTGACGTCACTCGTGTGCTCAAAGACCAAGGTTGCACCGCTCAAAAAGCTCACCATACCCCGGTTGGAGCTCAGAGCAGTGCTGCTTTTAGCCAAGCTCATCTCAAGTGTTCAAGCCACACTCAAATTAAACATTGCATCTACTCATCTGTGGACGGATTCATCAGTCACGCTCATGTGGATCAAAGTTCATCTGTCGTGCTGGAAAGATTACGTTAGGAATCGAGTCACTCAAATACAAGATCTTACAGAGCGTGCTCAGTAACGACATGTTCCTGGCATTTTCAATCTGGTGAACTGTGCCTCTAGAGACACAACTACAGAATAGCTCAGAGCTTACTCATTGCGGTGGACGGGGCCACCATGGCTCAATCGATCGATCTGGTGCACAAGTATTCGCCAGCTCAACAAATTGCATCAGCTCACAGCTCTCTGCTCGAGAGTGATAGCACGGCTCAAGAGGATACCTGGATCAACACCAGTAATACTCATCTCAGCATGTGAGATCGACGAATCGAAGATTTTTTGGGTCAAGGCAACCCAAGCAGTTTACTTCTCGCACGAGGTCAAAGTGATGTCATCTGGAATGCTGCTGTCAACCACTTATCCTTTTAGTAGGCTCACAGCCTACCTCGATCAACAAGGCGTAATCAGGGTGGGAGGACGGCTCAAACAATCAGCACTCAACTTTGAAGCGTGTCATCCAGCAATTTTGCCTCGTCAGTCTCATCTCACATCACTCATCATAAACCGAGATCATAAGCGCACGTTTCACGGTGGTACTCAGCTCACGTTAGCGCAAGTTCGTCAAGCTCACTGGATCATTGGGGGTAGAGCTCCAGTCAAGGCTCACATCTTGCACTGTGTAGTGTGTGCTCGGCAGAGAGGAATCCGTGCTCAACAACTAATGGGTCAACTACCTCTCTCTCGAGTCACCCCGTTGCTGCACAGCCGTTCACAGAAACTGGAGTTGACTACGCAGGTCCGCTCACACTCAAGACATGGAGAGGGCGAGGGGCTAAAACACACAAGGGCTGGATTTGTGTCTTTGTGTTTATGGCCACGACGGCATTACATCTGGAGGTCGTCACTGACTGCTCAACCGATGCATTCCTTGCTGCTTTTCGGCGCTTTTCGGCCTGACGCAGCAGTGAAGTCGGTGAAGCATCACCTCCGTCGGACGGTGGGTGAAACGGTCCTCACCTACGAGGAGTTGACGACACTGCTGACTCAAATTGAGGCTGTTCTTAACTCAAGGCCTTTAGAACCTCTCAGCGACGATCCTGAAGATGTATCAGCTCTAACACCAGGGCATTTTCTCATTCGCAGTGCACTTACCACTATCCCAGAACCATCTCTAAAGGATCTGGCGATCGCAAGGCTCTCTCGATGGCAGCTCATACATTTCAAAATTTCTGGGCTCAGTGGTCTGCTCATTATCTCCAGCGTCAACAGGCAATTTCAAAATGGCACCACCCTAACAACAACATCCAGATCGGCTCACTTGTTTTGCTCACGGATGAGCGCTTTCCACCATGCAAGTGGCCACTTGCACGAGTGATTGCGCTGCATCCTAGCAGTGACGGGCTCACAAGAGTGGTGTCCATTAAGACAGCTACGGCAACGCTCACACGGCCCATTACCAAGCTTGCAGTGCTTCCAGTTCCCTCAGAAGAACATCACGTTGAGGAGAATCAGCAACCACATTGCTGACGGCGGGCGGAATGTTTGAGAATGCTTGAACGTTCTGCCAAGCGTAGCGAGACTGCGCACTGCAGGCTAGCACAGGCAACTGCTTGCTGTTGCCACTAGGTCTGCGTGCCGAGCAACAGGTCGCTGCGCGCAAGCGCGCTTCGACTGCTTGGCGAGACAACGGCTGCTTCGTATAACGCAGCCATCTTGCGTTTTGCTCTTGCATGGTTTCACCGTCACCGTGTTCGTGCGTGCTCATCAAAGTTCTGTGCATCTTAATTAAAGTTCTCATCGTTCAACTCGGCCGACCTACAGTCCCTACAACTCAGCCATCATATCAGCAGTGATATATCGACGTCAGCACACCAGTACATGAACATTTGGCTCATCTTGTCATGCACCCGGCGTCAGCTTCACCGCAAGGCCTGGTCGTGACAGATCTTCTCATCACTTGCACACGATTAATACAATCGTGTGCGGTAATTAGCTCACCACATTTCATTCTTATATTTTTCTATTTTTTTCTGTGCTTATTTTTATCTATTATTTTCTATATTTTACTTGTTTATTTGTATATTTGTGTCTGCTGCACTTGACAGGTGAAGCAATAAATGCTATTATAATTAACATCAGTGTACTGCGTTTTAATTCAACCTTCTATATTACAGTCCACTTTCTCTCTATCATACTGAATTCTCGAACAGCTATTGATAGAGAAATCCTGGTGAAGGAAAGGAAAGAAAAATTATACGAAGACAAGAACAACCAGTGAAACGAGGCAAGATGGAAGAAAGTGGAGGAAAGCAAGACAATGAACGATTTCTGGGAATCGAGTAGAGGGTTTTAACCAAAGAAAAAGGGTATGGGAAAGGGAATTAAGGCAGAAGAGTGGCTCTCGCACTTTAAACAATTTTTGGGAGGAATAGCCGATAAGGAAAATGAAATAAACGAGGACGAACTGGGAGGGGAGATTGAGGAAGCGAATTTGGATGAACCGCACGAGCTGAACCGAGACATTGGACTAGACGAAATACTGAAAACTATGAAAAAAATGAAGAAGAAAAAAGCACCGGGAGAGGATGGAGTCACCATAGAATTCTACTGATGGATGCCGAAGGAAGTACTGAAGGAATGGCACGGGATTTTGGATAACATCTGCAAAGAGGGAAATATTTCGAAGAACTGGCAAGTGGCGAGGATTTATCCGATTTTTAAAGCCGGTGATAAGAACGAAGCAGCAAACTATCGGGGGGTGTCATTACTAAATGTAAGCTACAAGATTCTGACAGCGATTATGGCAAAAAGGATGAGGGGGTAACTGGAAAGAAATAAAAAACTAAGCGAGAGTCAAAATGGATTCCGAGCATAGAGGTCGACGAGAGATCACATTTTTGTTTGAAATCCGCTAATAGAAAACAGACTCAAGAACAAGGGAGGCAAGTTGTACGTGGCATTCGTGGATTTTAAAGCCGCTTTCGACATTGTCAACAGAAAGCTATTCGTGGGAAAGTTAATAGGCCTGGGTATAGGGGGTCGAATGGTTAATATGGTGAAAAGTATATATAAAAGAACATTGAACGAGGGCATCACACAGACTGGTTGTACCGAAAGATTCCAGACGCAGAGAGGGGTAGACAAGGGTGTCCACTGAGCCCCACATTGTTCAACATCTTTCTCGATAACATGGATAGCGAGTGGATAAGGAGAAATGAAAGAGGAACTGTCATCGGGAATACGAAAATCCGAAGATGCCAAAGGTCTGAATGCCAAGTTGAGAACGAAGGATAGAGCAAAGGTATACACTGTGACGTAGTCACGACCTGAAAAGGATAAAGAAAGATAAAAAAAAAATAATAAATAAAATAAAACACAAATCACGGCAAATAGAACCATTTATTTGCATATTCAGAAAATAGTACAGATAGCGAATAAGAAAGACAAGAAGTAAGAAATAATAAATTCACAGAGAAGCCTAGGCGAGACCACGAAACAGGCTGAATCCTGTCGAATTCCTTCGCTGCCGAAAAACAGCGGGTCAGCGACCGGCTGGCCTCGCTCGAGCAGTGAGGGGACGTAGGGGCACGGTGGCGGGGCGACCTGAAACAAAAGAAATTACATGAGATATTAGAAAAAGAAGAGTTAAAATAAGAGAGTGGAAAAGGAGAGAAAGCTATATAAAGCAGCTTCAAACTAAGAGAGGGGCTTATTCTTTTTGGACAGTCACAGAGTCAGGAGTCGCTGGTGCGCTAAGTAGAAATATTAAACATTCTAAAATTCATATTTAAACCCAAGAAGTCAATTAGAAAAGGGTGTAAGTGAGCCCATAAAATTTGTAAGGACATTAATAAACAAAAGAATACAGAACAGTCAGTGGAGGACTAATAAAAAGATTTATACCGGACAGCCGTGAACCGTGTAAAGACAGAAAATATTATAACTAACGAATTAAGAATAGGAAGTGGGTCGCATTAGGATGAATAATTGGGATTATTTTAGGAGAATTAAGAAAATAACATAAGAAGGTTTGGGTAGAATAATTAGCAATAAGTCCAGTTGAATTCTAAGAAGTATTATTAATGCAGCGCATCGATAAGTGGTAAAGACTCGGTGGTGGCACCAAGAGGTTGCCAAATGAAAAGCCTATAGAAAGGAAAAAGTGAAACAACAAGGAGAAAGAAAAGAGAATAACAAATAACAGTTAAAGAGATTATAACTTAAAGACATACTACAGTAGATTTAAGATCTGCGATAGGTCCCCGCTTCAAGAGAGGAGAGACACTTGGAGCAAGATTTTAAAATAGAGCTCGGAAAATTAATTAATAAGTAGGATTCGGAGGGTACTAGTGAAACCGACCAATAGCAACTTGATTCAGAATTTTAAAATAATTAGAGAAATAGTTAGGAGGGAAACCATTTCAAGAGTGTTGTCAAGCGCGTCGCAGGAGAACGACACCACTCAACAGCCAGAAAGGAGGAGAGAAAGATAAATTAAAAAAGACCAACTCACCAAGAGCGAAGAATAACCGGAACATCCAGGTCCAACGCTGAAGATTTCTTGAGAAATCCGATAACTGATTGTTGAATAATTAAGAATCACTGAAAAATTGTGAAACGGAAACCGTCACCATTCGGCACACAAAGTACATTATTCGCGAACCAGGATCACTGTCATCACTATAAAAAACACTGGGAATATCACGGGGACAGCACGACCATAAGGATCAAGGGGGCCGTAAGCGAAAGAGCACGAAAAACAAACTATTTGGACTATTTAAGAAAACGACCCGGACACGGACATAGACCCGGCGTCCATACCGGCTGACCGACGCGCCAGCAACAACGAAGCAAGCCCAGCAGACCGCACGTCAGCAGCCAGGTGGGAAAAAGATCAAGACGGCGGAGCTCGATACTGCATAGTTGAGATATCCACCACTCAGCGCAGAAGTCGGAATCCGAACACCACGGGTAAAGAAGAGCATGGAACCATCAGAGCGACTAAACGTTACAAAGAAATTGTACGGTGAACGGCGCCAAAAAGCCGAACACTACTGAATTCTATGATAATTATTAAATAAATCCTACTTATACCTCCTATAGAAGTCTCTAATTAATTATCTTTGTGTTCGAGCCCGAATTCTTCCCCTCAGAAGAATAAAATTTAATGCTAACGTGAAAATAACGTTACAACACATACTTGGAAAAATGAATAAAATTATGTACTCACCACCACAGCTGTTGTAGGCATCTACCCTCCTGCCAAAGCAATTTTAAGCTCCTGTCTCTCGAATGTACTCGCTCCCACACGCACACACACGCACACGCACACGCACACACACACACACACACACACACACACACACACACACACACACACACACACACACACACGCACACACACGCACGCACACACGCACGCACGCACGCACACGCACGCACACGCACACGCACACACGCAGCGCTGTGTCTTTAATTTATTACTATGTCCTCGTCAAAGCCCTCGTCCACGGCATCGATATCGTAGCCGATATCTATCCCATCACCGAGGGCCTCTATAATAACCGCTGCCACGTCCGCGCGTTCCCCGTTCGATAATCGAACCCGCGGAACGTTATCGCCGGCAAGAGGTCGCATCATGACAGCGATCAAGGCATCTCTACCGCACGCTTCTTCGACGAGATGATCAATATCTGCAACTTGAAGCCGGCAACATAATTGCTAGAGGATCCGGATGAAATAGGTGAGACCAGTCGATGTAAATGGTCTCGCCGAAATCGACTAACAACACCTCGCAGTACCCATCAAAGTCCGGGTAAATCACTTCGTCGCGAACAACTCTATTGAAACGAGGCACAATACAGGACATTCCGATATACAGTTCGCCAAGTTCAATGGATCTTCCTCGACGTTCCACTAAATACACGCTACGCAGGAGCTCTTCCGGCTCGTCGAATGCATCGCACATTTCCTGTGTACGCAGGAATACGCTGATCACACTCTCGACAAACATTACGCGATACCAAAATGCGTCGCTTAAAATCTCCTTGCCGTATCGCGGATACATATTGCTTTTTATTGTTTGCAAGTAGGATGCTAAAGACAGACTAAATCATTCGAGATGCTTCTCGAGAGTATCACGAGAATAAAGATAACAACCTCCTATGAATCATAACTAGGTACCCATCACTTTGAATGCAACGAAAGCGGTTTTCGAGCATGCATAGCCCTGCGTTGTGCTCCTCGCAAAGCGCTTGCTCTGCAGTAAAAGATATAGAATATGATCCCTCACAGAGAGAGAGAGAGAGACTTTAATTATAATTATCTAATTATCATAGTATAAAAATAAGAGACACAATAAGATCAGGTATTTTTTAAATTAATGAATATTTTATGGAAAGCACTTTACACATTCACCGTCGTATGCAATAGCCCTGCAAACACGGTAATTCACGCTCGGAAATCCCTCCACCGTTAATTTTATTTTTATCGCTATACGGAATTAATTTGTATTATCACTCGTAATATTGCTTTTCAATTAATTTTCGCTGTGGGTGTTGTCGTCACAGTGCACTTCTGAAAAAAGAATGTAACAAGTATTTAATTGAACGCACTGGTCAATAAAAACCACGTGTACAGAATTATCGATACTGTCTTACCTGATATACCACTACTCAATATACAAGTTGGCAGCGTTGATGATCTTCTGCCACCGACGATAACTGTGGATGAGGATGGCGGGTGACACTTTTCTTTCCCGAAGTTAGATCTATCTGTACAGTGTATGTATCCTCCTCTCGCTCTCCATACTCGTATAACGAACCCTCGGTGTCGGTTCATATGCAGGGGCTGCTCGCTGTGCATGACATTATTTGTTATAATTAAAAATAAATATTACATGATTTTAAATCACGATTTTTAAATTATTGTATATTTTACACTTACCAAGCTCTGCTGCTTTGCTGCTAACGGACATTGGTACGTATTCCATGATCTGCCGTGTTAAAGAAACAAAGACGCGTGCTCCGTCTTCTTTCTACGGGAGACCTTTGCTGATACTTCGGTTTTAGGACTGTGATAACTCACATTTTCTCTCTCTCTCTCTCTCTCTCTCTCTCTCTCCCTCTCTCTTTCGCTCTCTGTCGAAAAGTTGAGACGTGTGTCAAATGCGCTCCGTCTTTGAGCCAATTTTATAGTGAAATATAAGACTATAATAAGGATAAAAATATTACGAAATGTGCGGTTTTGTGTGATGAGCATTTAGAACGATAGATGATTCTGATAGCTATCGAGATCGTGGTATTGTGAACAATTTTAGATATTGAAGTTCGTGTCAAAGTGGTGACGGCGACCATTCTCGCTGCCACGGTGACACGACAATAGCGCATACCACGGCATTAGTGCGAACACGGACGAAATGGATAGCATGACTGAGTACGATGAATATCGTTGCTCAGCGTGTAAAAAAGCTATAAAAAGACAGGTAGTGCGGTGCAAGACGTGCTCGAAACTGTTTTATCATCCGGGATGTGTGTGTAAACATAAGGTGTACGATAAAAACAGAGAACTAGTGCAATGTAATGGTCCATTCGGTAAATTCGTAGTTGACGAAAGCCAGAGGACGTTGACAAATGGTGCAGGTAACAGCAGGGATCGATCGGGTTCGACTGGATCATTTACTGGAAGCAGAGGTATTAGCACGACGGCAAATATCGAAGGAAAAATAGATTGGTTGGTGAAAAATGTGAATGAAATAAAGGACGAAGTTGCATGCAAGAATGAAGTTAGGGTGATAATTAAGGAAATAGTACAAGAAGAATTGAAGGGCATGAAGATCGAAATGGAAGAAATAAAAAAGATGATACAAGGAGGAGTTCTAGGTACAACAAGGGAAGTAAGAAGAACCTATAGTGGAGCAGTCAAAGAAAAGAAAAAGGAGACGGTTATAATTATTAAGCTTAACGAACAACAAGAAAGTGAGGCCACGAAAAAGAAGATCAAAGAAAAGATAGACATAAAAAACATGGCTGTGGGAGTAACAAGGTTAAAGAAAGGCAGTAATGGAACTGTGATTTTGGGCTGTGAAACGACAGAAGATATAGAAAAGCTAAAGACCATAGTACAAGAGAAAATGGGCGAGGGATTTAAAGTTATGAAAACAAAGCAACAAAAACCAAAAATTAAGATCGTTAACATGGAAGTGGATGAACTAGAGCTGGCGGATGATGAGCTGGTTGAAACAATAGAGAAACAGAATGCAATGGAAGAAAAGGAAGGTAGGGAGATGAAAATTGTCAAAAAAATAAACAAAGAAGAGAGACACGAAGGATCAGTAATAATGATAGTAGATGAAGGAACCCACCAAGAGATACTGAACAAAGGTAAGATCAGCGTGGGATGGAGAAAATGTCCGGTTTACAAACACGACAATGTGAAGCGCTGCTACAAATGTTGGGGCTACTATCATATAGCCAAGAACTGCACAAGAGAGGAAACATGCCATAAATGTGCGGGAAATCACGAAACGAATAAATGTACAGCGACGAAAAACAAGTGCATAAACGGCGTGTTTAAAAACCAAGCATATAACTTAGAGATAAACATGGAACATGATGCATTAGATCGGGAATGCCCAACGTACAAAAGAGCAATCCAAGAAGAGAAGAGGAAAGCAGGATGGGACGATTAGCAATTACTGAAGGAGGAAATGCTATGGTATACAAATAAACAAAGTCTGATAGCACATAAGGATGAAATACGATACCAAATAGTGGATAAAATGAAACCCGCATTCATAGCGTTATCAGAGACCAGAGTGACAGCTGAAATTGGTGACAGTGAAGTGTATATGCCGGGCTATGGTGCAGTCAGATGTGATGCGGAGAATGGAATACAGGTGGTGCAATCTTATACATAAGAGATGATATTAAATATGATATGACACCAATAAATAAAATAGAATCAAACTGCTGGTGTGCTGGAATAGAGGTCAAGGACAAACATTATAAAGGAGTGATAGTAATTGTGTATCATTCGCCAAGTGCGTCGGATGCTGAGTTTATAAGACACATAGAAAACATAACTGAGGAACTAACAATAAAAGGAGACCGTTTGATAATAGGTGATTTTAATATAGATGTCACGGTAGAAACGATCTACAAAACAAGGTTGATAACAGGAATGCTGAGTCTAGGAATGAAGCAATACGTTAATCAACCAACAAGAATAACGCAAGATAGTCGAACTACTATCGATTTATTATTTGCTAATAGGTGTACACAAGTGCAGGTGGAACATGAGCCAAAGATAACGGTTCATGCATGGATAAAAGTCATATTAGGTAACAGGAAGGAAAGGAATGAGTATAGAGAATATAAAACAAGAAACTATAGTAAAATTGATGTGAAGGAATTTACACGGATGTTAAGCACTACCACAAGACAAGTTCAAGAGGTAGAAGTAAGCCAAAGAGCAAGGACGCTCGTTGAAAACATAGTGGGTGCTCTAGATAGGTTTGCACCCAGAAACATAGTGAAAATTCCAAGCGTATGGGAAGGAAAAAATGGTATTCAGAAGACATAATAGTAGCTGCAAGAAGAAGAGATAAGGCATACAGAGTAGCAATTACTATTGGTTTGGATTGCTCCATTGGCAGCAATTTAAAGTAGAAAGGAATGCAGTAGTTAAATTAATAAGAGAAAAGAAGAAGGAATATTATGAAAAGATGATAGGCGATAATAAGAAGGATCCGACAAAAATATGGAAAACGTTAAAAGAAGTAATTAAAGGAGAATCAATGGGTACTAGAGAAGTAGAGAATATAGATTTTGAGATATTGGATGACATGATGGGAGGTAGTATAGCTGATAAATTCAATGTGTTCTATGTGGAAAGTGTAAAGAATATAGTTAATTCAATACAACGGGATACGTCTGGAAGTCCAAACCGAAGAAGAATTATAACAGGGATAAGGATGAACAATAAAAGTATAATGGAAAACTTCAATCATATTGAAATAAAGGATCTGGAGAAGATAGTGATGGGACTCCCGAAAGAGTAGGGAACGGAAGAAGGAATACCAAGTGATATACTAAAAATGGCATTCAGTGCAATAAAAGAGGAATTTGTGGAAATAATAAATGGATCCCTATGGGAGGGATGTTGTCCGGACAGCTGGAAAACTTCTACAATTATACCGATCCCAAAAATAAACAAAGCCATAAAAGCAAGTCATTACAGACCAATTAATATGTTGCCATTATACGAAAAGGTGCTCGAATTAGTAGTAAAAAATCAAATTGAAAAATATTTAGAAACCAATGACATCATAACGGAGCATCAGTCAGGATTTAGAAAGAAATATTCGTGTGAAACGGCGATTCAAACTATTGTAGATGAATGGAAAGTGTACATTAGTGAAGGAAAAATAGTAGGAGTAATATTCATGGATTTAAAACGAGCGTTTGAGACAATCGACAGGGATATATTATTAGACAAATTATACCAATATGGAATTAGAGACAGGGTATTAGATTGGTTCAGAACGTACTTAAGAAATAGAACACAGCAAGTTCGATTCAATGATAAATGGTCTGAAGTTATTCCCAACGAATATGGGGTACCGCAGGGGTCAGTACTAGGGCCGTAGCTGTTTATTATATATATAAATGATATAGTTAATTTGTGTCCAGAGGAACGTGCAATAAAAATATTTGCTGATGACACAGTGATATATGTACCTGGAAAAAGCAGCGCGGAAGTGGAGAGAAAGATGAATATGTTATTGAGTATAGGAGAAAAGTGGATGGAAAGAAAGAAATTAAAAATGAATATAGAGAAAACAAAATATATAATTGTCGGCGGTGTAACGAAAGTCATGAGTAGGAATATTGTACTGAAGTGTTTGGATGGACCGAAACTTGAGAGAGTAGAGTCAATAAAATATTTGGGTATCATTATTAATGACAAGCTACGATTCAAAGACCACTGTGAGTATATGTTAAAAAAAAAGGGAAAAAAACGAGCTTTCTAAACAGAATGGGGAATTATGTATCTGCATATACGCGATGTGTGATATATAAAGCAATCATAGCACCTAACTTTGAATATCGTGCAACACTGTTAGTAGCTATGGGTGAAACAGAGTTGAAGAAACTGCAGATCGCGCAGAACAGAGCAATGAGGGTTATATTACAATGCAACCGCTATACGAAGGTAGAAGATATACCGAGCGCGGTACAATTTATGTCCATAAGGCAAGATTGTACTATAACGTTTGTACATTTATCTTTAAAGCCGTGAAGAATCTACTGCCAAAAGAATTAAAAAATCGGGTACAAATAGTAGGAACGAAGAGTGGTAGGGATACAAGGCAAGCGGAAAATATAGTAATACAATTTAGAAGAACGAGAAGTGCACAAAAGAGTATGTACTATGAAGGAGTGAAAATATATAATGCATTGCAGACTGAACTGAAAGGTTGCGAAAAAGTAGAACAGTTTAAACGAATGTTAACGGAGTATGTTGTGTCAACAGCGAAGTAAGATGTATGTAGATGTAAGAAAAATATGTAACACTGTGTATAAAATAGCTGAGAAAGCTGATAAATATCAATCAATCAATCAATCTCTCTCTCTCTCTCTCTCCCCATGACTGACCTCAGTGTATACTTTATAATATTTCGAGCGAAACGTACACTATATATAATCATTTATAACTGTGTCATTATCACAAATAGGCTCTCTAGAGCCTGCATATCAATTCTTCTACTTATTTCGACAAGCATATCAAATGTCGGTCACTGAAGAACAATGTTTGGAGCGTATTTTCGGAAGCGTTTCGGTTTCGATTCTCGAGATTCCTCTTGATTCTCGTATTCCTCGTTAGCAATACCGCTTTTTTTAGCAAATGAGATTCTGTGCTGGTAACACGAGGATAAAAGTGTGTAATGCGTTGTGTGCTCTATGCGGATATTACACATTTTCTCGGCATCAGCCCCATGAGCTTCGAAATATTGTTGGATGCGAGAAAAATCACTTTTAAACACTTGCCACTCGTCAGCACTGAGTGTAATTCCGGTAAAAGTATTCGACAATATTTTCACCACGGGTTTAAGAGTACACGTAGAGTTTAACTCGAGCCCGGCGACGATTATTTTACCAAATGATTAATGTAAAATGTACATAACGGGGTTCGCTATATATGGCGATATCGCGTGAGACGTAGAACCGTTATTTGCCATTTTTATTGCTTTCGTATAGACTGTAACTTTTCGAATGAATCGTCGGTGGTGTTCATACTCCGTTTTATACAGATTTCCCCCACCATCTATTGCATCGCCTCTTCTTTTGATACTGCAATTCATACGACTGAAAATTGCTCACCAATATCCCTTGATATTTATCGCATTGTTCAATTTTACAGTTGACTTTGGCATGGTTGTCCGCGATGTTATGGCGTGAATAGAGATGCTCGAACTAAATTCGGCGATACAATGGTTGAGCGATATGAGCGTACTGTTCTTATTTTCGGGCGAATCAGATCGAAAGGGTGCATTCTAACCGAAATATGGGAATGCGATTTTTACAGATTACTCAAAAATAACGAGGATATGTCTTTATACGTGAAAAATCACGCCATGGCCAAGCAGGCGCCTCTCGAACCACGCGATGCATTCTTTGGCGGTCGAACGGAAAATTTTGTAAGCTTGTACAACGTCGCGAAAGGGGAGCAGATACGCTATATGGATGTGTGCTCGCTGTATCCATGGGTGTGTAAGAATGGAAAATATCCCGTTGGACATCCGAAATTGTACGTAGGTGACGAGTGTCGAGAACTCGTAGGAATTGAAAACGATCTAAGTGTCGTCGAGGGTCTTATAAAGTGCACCGTAGTAGCACCACGCGATTTGTATAAGCCAGTACCGCCTGTTCGCATGCATGGGAAACTACTATTCCTCCTGTGTAGAGCGTGCTATAAAGATATGGACACATCCGCGGGCTGCACACACGATGACACAACTGAGCGAGCGTTTAACGGCACATGGGTCGTGCACGAGCTGAGAAAAGCTGTGTCGCTCGGAGATAAGGTGACGCGTATCTATGAAATTTGGCAATACGTTGTGATGCAGTATGACTCGACAATGCGACGAGGCGGTCATTTTGCCGAGAATATCGATACATTTCTAAAAATAAAACAGGAGGCGAGTGGACCACCAACAGAGTGGAACGATGACGAGGAAGCAATAGAGCGTTTTATAGCAATGTACAAGGAGTCTGAGGGTGTATACCTCGAGCGAAGTGCTTTGCAGTGAAATCCGGGTTTACGTTCGCTCGCAAAATTGGCTCTTAATTCATTCTGGGGAAAGTTTGGTCAACGTGAGAGACTCACGAAATCCGTTATCGTTTTCACACGTGCGGAGCTAATGAATTTACTAACGAGTCCGGAGATTGAGGTGACGGGAATGCTACCGGTTTATCACAAGATCATGTATGTAAACTATGGAGGAACCGCGATGCTATCCGACTATCCCCGACATCAAATGTCGTGATTGCAGTACACACGACGGCACAGGCGCGCCTAAAACTATACAGTTATCTTGCGGGGCTTGGGCGACGAATATTGTACTGCGACACGAACTCCTGTATTTACGTGAGTCGCCCTGGTGGTATCGAGTATAAGCCACCAATCGATCAATCTCTAGGAGATCTCACGGATGAATTAAGTGAATACGGGCCTGGTAGTTATATAACTTCGTTCGTTTCGGGAGGACCAAAATTTTACTCATACCTTGTTCGTATACCCGACGGTACGATTATTGAAAAATGTAAAGTAAAGAATATCACGCTAAACGTTGCGAATAGCCGTCACGTAAATTATAACGCATAACGATCTTCGTGACAGGAGCAAGGAGCGGAACTATTATTTTTAAATTCGACGTTATTAGACGAAATCATACGAACCTGTTAACACGAAGCGAAAGCGGCACGGGATGTACTCTACTGTACCGTACGGCTATTGTGAAATACGCTAATTAGTTTAATGCAAAAAAGTATATAGTTTTACGGTTGAATTATCGATATTTAAAAATAATCTTTTTGTCTGATTTCATGTATCATATTTACTGTGTACAATACATTTTTTTAAAAATTGAATTATTATATATAAAGCCGTTGTCTGCTCGTTCTTTTTGTGCTGCTATTCGTAGCAGTAGCTGCTATCTGTCTACCGTTCTCTTTTGTTCTGACTTTCTCGTGCTACCTCCGTCGACGTAATATTGCTATTTAGAATAACATGATTCTTAAAATTTGGACATAGAGATGTATGCATAGTGAAATAAAAATATTGCTTTATTTGAGAGAAATATAAAAACTATCGTTATTTAATTTACATACGGTGTAAACACCAGCTTATACCGCGGGCCCGCGCCTTATCAGCTAGTACATGCGCGCCGCGCCTTATCAGCTCGTGAAGGCCGCGAAAATAGCTGATGCCGCGGGGTCGCCGCCGCCGCCGTCGCGGTGTAAGCTTACTTAAGAGTCAGCTGATTGATTTTGATAGACACTTATCGATATGGATACACATTGAAAACATCCATGGACAGCCGTAATAAGCGGTCCTACGGGTTGTGGTAAAACATATTTTGTCAAAAATTCTTTAAATATATGCGCGAAATGACGGATGTCCCGTTCGAGCGTATAATTTTTTATTACTCAGAGTGGCAGTCCGGGTATGCAGAGTACGATGATAAAATCAAATTTCGCGAGGGTTTACTGCAAGCAGCAGACTACTCGAATGATACAAGACCTGAAATTGTGGTCATTGACGATCTAATGCGCGAGGCATCCAACAATACTGTGGTCGATCTTTTCACCAAGGGTAGCCATCATAACCATCTGGTGGAAAAATTTTTGTTTCATTTTCATCACGCAAAATATCTTCCATTAGGGTCAGGGGCAGCGCGATATCTCCTTAAACGCTAATTATATCATTGTCTTCAAAAATCCGCGAGATCGCGCGCAAATTCAGCACCTAGCCCGTCAGGTATGTCCCGAGCATCCGCGATTTTTGCAGGAGGTATATTTCGATGCAACAGCTGCACCGCACGGCTATCTATTATTCGACTTGAAACAATCGACGCCTGATAATTGTCGATTTCGCGCCTGTCTGTTTCCCGATGACCAATACCATTACGTTTACGTGCCTCAAAAAACGATAAAGGTTCGCGATGCGACGCGCGATGTATCCGTAATGCGCTTGTAATGGCGTTGCGCGGACCTCTCTGTAAAAACCAAATAATTATATTGCAAGCGCTGTGTTATCTGAAGCAAGAGCAATGACGTGCAATTTTGCGCAAAGCAGATGTAGCGCTCGTATGGTGTATATGCGAGTGTGCTCTAAACGTTTTACAGGGGAACGTGAGTCTGAACAACGTGCAAAAGAATCATCTTCGGAGGCACGCGACAATTCTTCGACGACTAGCCGCCAAAAGGGGAAATTCGAGCGGTAAGAGGAAGATCATCGTCAATCACTGTGTCGGATTTCTGAAGTTGCTTCTTGTGCCTGTCTTGGTCTACATGAGCCATGGAATAGGTCAGAAAGATGGTACTTATTCCTCATGATAACATACATCGTCTCGCTGGCCTCGCCACTACTGCTGCTACTACTACTACTACTACTACTACTACTACTACTACTACTACTACTACTACTACTACTACTACTACTACTACTACTACTACTGCTACTACTACAGACCTATTGCCCTCCGTACAGTCTACCGGTACGCCATTATCGCGCCTCGACTCTGAGCTGAGTTAAATTCTTAACTCTCACTCGTACAAGAGCGAGAGAGAGAAATGGATAGTGTACCAGCAGATTTTTCAGCGTTATCTTTACATAGTCGAGTACGATAATGCAGTACCGAATATTTCATCAAAACGAAGAATAGTAATACTCGATAGTCACGAGAATAAAATCAACGGCGTTTTAATGAACAAAATTAAATCTCGCCTCAATGACACACTTATTATCGATAGCGTACCAAAAAAATCTTAATCTAAAGCAATATCGTTGCTTCGCAATTTGCATCGCAGCGCCGTTGATAAAAAAATGACATGGGATCGTAATGGTGTTGTTTCCATAGACGGTAGAAGAATTTCAAATTCCAATATCTTGATCTTGTTAACGATGCTATGCGAGCTAGAAAACGCGAGAAACCCATCGGACGATCTCACTTTGCCAAACTCCGGCGAGCGATACAGATGCCACGTGAATTTATCGACAATCCCGAGTTACTACACGAGCCTACACCTACATCATCCTCGACACCGCAGCGGCTTCTTATTTTACCACGCGATAGCGATAGTAGCAGCAGCAACAGCAGCAACAGTAGCAACAACAACAACGAGGCCGAGACCGCACACTCAAACAGAGATTTAATGCTCACGGCGGAAAACGACATCATCGAGGGGCAGGAGGGGGATGAAGAAGAGGACGAACAATTACAAAACACCGCACAAGTAAGAGCCAGCGACACCCAGCTCCTGTAAAAACTCATATATTTCATTGCATTGTGTGTGCTCGGCAAAAAGGAATTCGGGCTAAACAATTGATGGGTCAGCTCCCTTCGTCACGAGTTACACCAACGTGCGCATTCACACACAGGATTTGACTACGCCGGCCCTCTCACCTGAACATTTTTTCATTCGAGAAACACTCACAACTGTCCTAGAGCCGACTCTAGAGGATTTGGCAATCCACGACTCTCAAGACGGCAATTGTGGCAGCAGAAGGTGCAACAATTTTGGGGTCAATGGTCTGCTCATTACTTACAACGGCAGCAGCCAATCTCAAAGTGGCATCACCCTAATGACATCATCAAAATCGGCTCTTTGGTTCTGCTCACGGACGAGCGCTTCTCGCCGTGCAAGTAGCCACTCGCACGGGTCACATCGTTGCATCCAAGCAAAGATGGGCTCACCAGGGTGGTGACACTCCGGACTGCTACCACTGCGCTTACCTGGCCCATCTCAAAATTAGCTGTCCTGCCCGTCTCATCAAACACATATCATCAAATTACATAACAAGGAATTAAGCATCAACCCCGTTGCTGATGGCGGACAGAAATATTGCATAATCAGCTGGTGCACGGCGATCAATATGCGCCGTGCGTCGACCCGTTGCTGCGGTGTAACACGCTGCGTTCGGCTATGCCGGAGATAGCCGAGGCAGGGCCTCGCAGAGCCGAGGCTGCGCCACGCATGCAAGCCGCGTTAACCGAGAGGTTGTCTCTTTTGCTTGACTTCGGCTTCGCTCACCGGCTATTTTACTCATTTGACTCCAGCGCTCAACGACGTTTTTGTATCACGCAGCCATATTGTAAAATCTGACACTTCTGTGAAAACGCGCTGGGACAGCGCACACATCCTCGGTACACTCGCTCGGACTTTCCACCATCTCACCGGATCTTCTCAACATTTTCGTGCTCACTAGGACTCAAAACTCAGGTAAGAGTACACTGTTACAATTTAGCATAATTCAATGACGGTGAGGAGTGGAAAACTCATCGGTACATCATCATAAAGGTCTCACCCGTTGACGCGCTCTGCAGCGCGGGCCGCACCACGTTTTTCACACTACTTGTTGCTTACCCAATTAATATAATTGCGTGTGTTTATATCAGTTCACTGTACTGTCCCCCAACCAAGTTTGGGAAAATACTGTGAATTTATTCCACTCATTTTGTGCATCCTCAAGCTCACTTTGCTGTGCAGTGCAACATTGACTGCTTCACAGTCCGTCATAGTAAAATTCCAGCACTCAAGTACCAGAGTAACATGTGAAAGCACTCACTCTCTGTTCATTCTAATTTTCTATCTCATTGAGAGGTTCCTGGATTTAATAAAATCAAGCTACGCACTCATATATGTCATCGCGTGGCGTGCTCCACAGCGCTGGCTGGAGCAGGTACACTGTTCTCAATACATACAGCACACAATTATATTAATTGTGTGCTACTCAAGCAATTCACAAATACAGCACACAACTAATGTAATTGTGTGTTTCTCAAATTTTCCACTAAAATCCAAAATTCAATTTCAATTCTTTATATTTTATTTTTATATTGGTTATTTTGGCTTCAACGGATATTTTTATGTAAACTGGTCTCTCAACCACACAAAATTCAACCTAATTTATTTTGTATTTATTTTTATATCATTTTTATTTTTCTAAATTTAACCTATTTTTGTAATTGAAGGGCGGAAGGTGCAAATAAACCACTTTGTCTACTAAACATCGTGCAGTCTGGTTTCATTTTTCCCTGTCGTGAGTGAAGCTTCATAATTTTCAATACATTCACAGATTCACCCAACAACATCTGGACGGATTCTCAAACAGACAGAATATCGATAATATCGTGCTAGGTCAATTGCCGAAGCGTATAATTATCGGTTTTGTCGATAACAAAGCGTTTAAAGGCGACTTCAGTATGAATCCATGAATCGTTGTATGTAGATGGTGCTCAAATGCCTTCGAACCCGTTACAACCTGATTTCACGAAAAATCATCTATATGTGGATGCTTTTCAAACGTTGTTTTGGGAACTGGAATACATTTCTTGAACGACGGTAATTCGATCGATCGCGATAATTATCGTGATGGATACTTTCTGTTTGCTTTTGATTTGACACCCGATCTTTCGGCGAACAGCAATTCACATTGGAATTTAATAAAACAGGATATACAAGGAATGCGTGGTACAAACTCGGAATTTATTCCGAAAGAAATTGTCGTGGTAGCAGTGGATAGACCGTACTCTGCTCATTGGATCGTCGCACCGCCGCGTCACTTTGCCGAATTACCACAGCATTCGAGAAGCCATAATAATTTTACTCGAAATATTTTCACGGTCTTGAATGGTACGAGGGCGATGTGAGCTGTAAACAAGTATACGCTAACTTGCGTGAAATTTCGCGAAAATCAAGACGTATCTATACACGCGGTCACGAGAAGGCTATATACTTTTTTGCGATATCACGAGTGGTAAAATTTCCAGCCTGGGAGATGAGGAGGGCGCCCCATCGTACACATTTATGCCGAAATCTTTGCGAAAATGCTTCAGACACACTATGATAAACGATACAGCGTCTTCGCATTGTGCAGTGCGCCAGACTTTCCAACTAAAAAATTAGCTTCGCGAGCACCATTTAAAGGAGAATCATATATGCATGTTTAGTTAGCAGACGAAGAGGAAGAGAATAAGAAAAAGGAGAAATCTTCATCAGGTAGTCGTGACACGATCGACGATGCTGTGAAATAAATTTTGCATATATACGTCTTTCAAAGCGTATCGGTCATCATTTAATCATTGACTATGTGTTCAGCATGAACACTAGACAAATCTACGAGAGTCTGCAGTACCTACCACTTTCAACCGATGGCGTATACCCTGCTGACAGAATTTTTCGTGTATGGTCGTTACCGGCTGGACTCGTAATTAACACGGATAACCACGACGGACCTGGAGAGCATTGGATCGCCATGTACGTTAACCATCATGGAAAAGGAATGTACTTTGATAGCTACGGGCTACCACCGGTTATACCACAACATCTCGCACGACTACGAAGAAACTGCAAATTCTATCGGTACGGCCTCAAGCAGCTACAGAGTAATACGTCGGATGTGTGTGGACAATTTTGTGTTGTATTCCTACATCTTATGTCGTGCGGCTTCACCATGTTGCGATTTAATAATCTCTTTAGCGATAATGTAATGAAAAACGACAGATTAGTACGTGAATATTACAATACTTTTGCCTCTCGACCATCAGACAGTGATAAAAATAAATTTGACGGCGGAGGAGTCTCCGAGCGAAGATTACCGTGTTTGCAGGGATGTTGCATATGACGGTACATATGTGTAAAATGATTTAAATAAAATATCAATTAATTAAAAACAAATACATCGTTTTACTGTGTCTCTAATTTTATAATTATATATAAATTATAATCGAGGTCTCTCGCAGTACGGTATCATATTCTGCATCTTTTATTGCAGTGCAATCGCTTCACGAGGAGCACAGCGCAAAGCGGTACGCACGTGCAAAACCGCTGACGTTGTAATCAAAACGCTGAACATCTAGTTATGATTCAGAGGGGTGTTTGTTATCTGTAAGTTCTCTGATATCCGCAAGAAGCATCCGGAACATTCAGTCTGTCTTTAGCAGTGCACGACGAAAGTCTAAATCGCAAAAACAACATGTATCCGAGGTATCTAGACGAGGAGCTATCGGTAGCTTTTGTGTGTTGGGTAATACGTGATAGCAGTGATAATACCGTGTGTCTGCGGACGGACAAAATGCGCGTAGCATTATCCGAACTGAAGGATGAATTGGAAAAATTGTATATTGATGGACTTGCCGAGAGGAGTGTATTTAAATTTGAGGACTTGTGTGCGGGAGCCTCGTGTGTCGTTGTGCGGTATCAAAGGGCTTTGCGCGGGGAGATCATCGACATGGATGATGACGGGTGCTGCGAGGTGCTGCTTGTCGATATCGATGGATCGATATACGTCGACTGGCATCACCGATTTCACCCCGAGCCGCCGATTAGTGTGTAACCGGTGTTGCTCGTGAAATGTACGGTATTCGGCCTCGAACATTTAATTGATGAGGACGGAGATCTACATCGGATCGAGGAAACGTGCGGTAACAATATACCGATCGGGATACGAATGCGTTCCCTGACGGTGCCTACGCTCCATGTGTGCGGGTAGTCGATATTACACGGACGCATAGCTGCGGATTTTGATGTGTGGGTGGATGAGTGAGTGAGTGAGTGAGTGAATGTGTGAGTCAATGAGTGAGTGAGTGAGTCAATGAGTGAGTGAGTGAGTGAGTGAGTGAGTGAGTGAGTGAGTGAGTGAGTGAGTGAGTGAGTGAGTGAGTTAGTGAGTGAGTGAGTCAATGAGTGAGTGAATGAGTGAGTGAGTGAGTGAGTGAGTGAGTGAGTGAGTGAGTGAGTGAGTGAGTGAGTGAGTGAGTGAGTGAGTCAATGAGTGAGTGAATGAGTGAGTGAGTGAGTGAGTGAGTGAGTGAGTGAGTGAGTGAGTAAGTGAGTGAGTGAGTGAGTGAGTGAGTGAGTGAGTGAGTGAGTGAGTGAGTGAGTGAGTGAGTGAGTGAGTGAGTGAGTGAGTGAGTGAGTGAGTGAGTGAGTGAGTGAGTGAGTGAGTGAGTGAGTGAGTGAGTGAGTGAGTGAGTGAGTGAGTGAGTGAGTGAGTGAGTGAGTGAGTGAGTGAGTCAAAGAGTGAGTGAGTGAGTGAGTGAGTGAGTGAGTGAGTGAGTGAGTGAGTGAGTGAGTGAGTGAGTGAGTGAGTGAGTGAGTGAGTGAGTGAGTGAGTGAGTGAGTGAGTGAGTGAGTGAGTGAGTGAGTGAGTGAGTGAGTGAGTGAGTGAGTGAGTGAGTGAGTGAGTGAGTGAGTGAGTGAGTGAGTGAGTGAGTGAGTGAGTGAGTGAGTGAGTGAGTGAGTGAGTGAGTGAGTCAAAGAGTGAGTGAGTGAGTGAGTGAGTGAGTGAGTGAGTGAGTGAGTGAGTGAGTGAGTGAGTGAGTGAGTGAGTGAGTGAGTGAGTGAGTGAGTGAGTGAGTGAGTGAGTGAGTGAGTGAGTGAGTGAGTGAGTGAGTGAGTAAGTGAGTGAGTGAGTGAGTGAGTGAGTCAGTGAGTGAGTCAGTGAGTGAGTCAGTGAGTGAGTCAGTGAGTGAGTCAGTGAGTGAGTCAGTGAGTGAGTCAGTGAGTCAGTGAGTCAGTGAGTGAGTGAGTGAGTGAGTGAGTGAGTGAGTGAGTGAGTGAGTGAGTGAGTGAGTGAGTGAGTGAGTGAGTGAGTGAGTGAGTGAGTGAGTGAGTGAGTGAGTGAGTGAGTGAGTGAGTCAGTGAGTCAGTGAGTGAGTGAGTCAGTGAGTCAGTGAGTCAGTGAGTCAGTGAGTGAGTGAGTCAGTGAGTGAGTGAGTCAGTGAGTGAGTGAGTGAGTAAGTGAGAGAGAGAGAGAGAGAGAGCAAATTCGTGTGTGTGCATATGTGTGTGTGCCATGGAGTAAATATTGTGTCCGTCACCCTGGAGAGTTGTCGTAGATGCCGCCAACACAAGAGTGAGTCATAAATTTTATTCCAAGTATGTGTACAACTTTGCTCCATCCTGCTCTTATCTCTTCTCTTTCTTGTTCACCGGGGTACCCACACCACCTCAGTTTACCATCTCCACGTTACCGAAACTGGTCAAGCAGAGTGGGCAGCGCGGCGGTGGAAAAGTAAGGTGGTGGGGGTAGCCGCGTGGTGGGGGAAGGAGTGGGGATAAGAGTGGGATTGAGCAAAGGTGTACACATACTACTCGTATGTATGGAGAATGGAGGCGAGAAGACAAAAGATTGAAGTTGAAACGAGGATGCGGGTGAGTAAATATATTGGCAGTATATTGGAGATGGAAGAGACGAGACGGCCGAAGATTTGTTTGAGGGAGGAACTACGAAACTGGAAGAATGAAAAGGCAACAAGATGGAGAAAAGAAATGGAAACAGCGTTTAGAAAAGTAGGGGATGGAGTGACAATGAAGATGGGGCTCGGGGAAGACAGAGAAAGAGTGGAGGCGGGAATGAATATAGGATGCAAGACATTGGCGGATCAAGTCATACAAGAAAACTGGAGCAAAATAGAAAAATCAAAATATTGCCGACAGTATAAAGGACAAAAAGATACGCTAGGACCGAAAAAATACTGGGGTCAACAAAGAATAAAAGGTGCGGATAAAGAGCAATGGGTGAGGATGAGTTGTGGAAACATCGGCCGTGGAGGGAATAAAGGATTCGAGGAGAAAGTTGCAGATTGTGTGGAAAAGGAACGGAGAATCTAAAACACATAAGGGAATGCCCGAAATTCAAGGAAAAGTGAAACCAGAATTGAGAGAGGTAGTAGAAAAATTATTTGGATTTCAAAATGAACAGAACGAGTGGAACAAACTATTGAAAGGAGAAGTAAATCAAAGCGTTTGCGAATATAGTAGAGCGTTCGAAAGGGAGGTCAACGAAGTGACGGAGAATAACAAGCAATATGGGAACTAAGGAAGAAACAGAGTATGGAAGAAAGAAGCAACTGAAAATGTAGAGATCAGGGAAAATGTACACAAAATCCAGAGAGAAAAGTGGAGGCGAATATGTAAAACATATGTTGTATTCTAAAGCCGTAAAGGCAAGAATGGCTTAAATAAATCTATCTACCTATCTACTAGCAAGAAACGTACATACAGATTTCAAAGCAATTCGCCGTCTAAGGTTTCAGCTAGTACGCGTGACCGTCATTACCTACCCCGCATCGCGCAGCCCGCGGGGCCGCACCCCCGCCAGCCTACCGTTTTACCCGAGTCGTCAACAAAACCGTATAAAATTTACTCTTATTTCCACGAAGTTGGCAGTTCCACATACCTTATTGCGCTCGGTTAATCACAGCGCGTGGCAAACTTACATAAAGTTAGCCGGACAACTTTGACTTCTTGACTTTGTAATATTCGTTAACTGATAAATTACCGACTGTATTAATGGATATGGTGATAAATAGAATAGGGGCGCGCGAAGCACTTAACCAAACAATAGAAAGTAAGTCGACCCATCTAGCACTATTCGAAGGTCTACGAGGCCTCGCGAGAGCGAAAGACGCATGCCTCCCCCCAATCGTCTATACGCCACGAGCACGCACGCTCGGCCTCTAACCAAAGTCTGTAATAATGTTGAAAAGTAATCCGAATACAGTTTGCGGTAATTAGCCCATCGAGGCAAAATAAAGTGTGCCGCGTGTTTATGATCGTGTGGCGGAACATTCAGGACGTTTGGGCCCTCGTGGGGAACTATACTTAGATCCTTTCACCTATCTTATTGCGTGACGCATCACGCAATCAACCGACGGATCTTCTTTAACAAATACAAGGACGGAGAAATAGTCCAAAAATACAACGTTACATGTATGAGTAGCGACCACGCCTCATGAAGGAGAATTGTCCCAGTAATGAGTCGCGGTTACGGATATCGAGCAGAGTAGCGACGGCATGTTATCAGCTTTCACGCGAGGAGAAAAAAGCTACACATAGTCATCGAATTATGCGACACGAAATAATGAGATAAGTAAACCAAAAACATGGAAAATTTATAATATTGTGTAATTCGTGAGAAGTGTACGCACTTTGACATCTGACAAATTCTTATTACGTGCCATATATAAATTGTTAATTATTGCCCACTATGGTGCATTGCTTTTGAAGTGTACGCACTGCGACTACTAATAAAATCTTGTTAAACGTGATATATATATCAGGGGTACAAATTGAAAATGCGGGTTTGATAACAGATGGCGTTACTAACGCTATACGCATCAGGCAGTACTGTGACTATGTTCATGTCAAAGCTACGTCTTATAGCTTTAATTTTCAGTATGTGTCAATTTGTCACAGTGTCAAATTCATAGTTTTTTTGAGCTCTCAATATGTCGAGTTTCGTGCCAACAAAACAGCATTTGCGGGAAGTTTTAATTTACTTCTTTAATTTGAAGAAAAGTGCTGCTGTAGCACATCGATTGGTCTCCGAGGCTTATCCGAGTCATGTTCCATCGGTTTCAACGTGCGAGAGATGGTTTGTGCGGTTTAGAAGTGGTGATTTTGACGTTGAGGACAAAGAGCGGCCGGGCCAAGTGAAAAAGTTTGAGAATGCTGAATTGGAGGCAATACTCAATGAAGACTCGTGTCAAACTCAACAAGAGCTCGCAGATTCATTGGGAGTGACACAACAAGCCATTTCCCATCGTATAAAAGCCCTCGGAATGATCCAAAAGCAAGGACATTGGGTGCCGTATGAGCTGAAGCCGAGAGACGTCGAGCGCCGTTTTTTTGCATGCGAACTGCTGCTCGAACGGCAAAAACGGAAGGGTTTTTTGCATCGCATTGTCACTGGTGATGAAAAGTGGATCCATTACGATAACCCGAAGCGCAAAAAATCATATGGTTACCCCGGCCATGCATCATCATCGACGGCCAAACCAAATATTCACGGCGCCAAGCTCATGCTCTGTATTTGGTGGGACCAGCTGGGTGTGGTGTATTATGAGCTATTGAAATCGAACGAAACCATCACAGGAGCACTATACCGAACTCAATTGATGCGTTTGAGCCGCACACTCAAAGAAAAACGGCCACAATACGAGCAAAGACACGACAAAGTAATTTTGCAACATGACAACGCTCGGCCACATGTTGCAGCGCCGGTCAAAACATACCTACAAACGCTGAAATGGGAAGTCTTACCCCACCCGCCGTATAGCCCAGATATTGCTCCTTCCGATTACCACCTTTTCCGATCGATGACACATGGCCTAGCTGACCAGCGCTTCCATTCTTACGAAGAAGCCCAAAAATGGGTCGATGACTGGATAGCAGCCAAGCCGGCCGAATTTTTTCGCGACGGTATCCGTAAATTGCCAGAAAGATGGGAAAAAGTTGTGGCTAGCGATGGACAATACTTTGAATAATTCATTTGTTACCATTTTTTCAGAATAAACGTTCAAAAATAGAAAAAAATCCCGCATTTTCAATTTGTACTCCTGATATATAAATTGTTAATTATTGCATAACATTGTGCATTGCTTCTGAAGTGTACGCACTGCGACACCTGATAAAATCTTGTTGAACGTGATATATATATATATAAATTGTTGATTATTGCATAACATGGTGCATTGCATGTGAGGTGTACGTAATGCGACAACTGATAAATTATAAATTGTTAATTATTGCCCAATATTGTGCATTGTTGCTGAAGTGTACGCACTTCGACATCAGATAAATTCTTGTTATAATTGCTATGGATGCTTTGATAATTTATTTGTGTAATATTGTGCATTGCCGCTGAAGTGTACGCACTTCGACATCAGATAAATTCTTGTTATACTTGCTATGGATGCTTTGATAATTTATTTGTGTAATATTGTGCATTGCTGTTGAAGTGTACGCACTGCGACACCTGATAAAATCTTGTTGAACGTGATATATATATATAAATTGTTAATAATTTCATAACATGGTGCATTGCTTTTGAGGTGTACGCAATGCGACATCGGATAAATTATAAATTGTTAATTATTGCCTAATATTGTGCATTGTTGCTGAAGTGTACGCACTTCGACATCAGATAAATTCTTGTTATACTTGCTATAGATGATTTGATAATTTATGGTATAATATTGTGCATTGCTGTTGAAGTGTACGCACTGCGACAAAGGTAGGACCATAAGCTTGCTCGTGTGTGCCCCCTCCCCTAATAAATGGTGAGACATCATTTAGTGTCTAAAATCAGAATCTGTAGAGCCGTTTGTGAAACACGGAAGATATTGTTTCGCGATAAATATTATTACAAAAAGGGAAGAAAGACAATAAATAAACAAATGAACAAATAAATGAATTCAGTTCAATAAAAATATTATCACAAGTTCTGTGCTGACATGAATATATTACAAAAGAAAGGAAAGATGAAGAAGAAATAAATTAATCAAATTCAAATAAATTAGCAGACAAGTAAAATAATAAATCAAAAATAAAATAAAATGAAAATTATTACAACTTTTATTATGTCCAATCGACTAGTGGGTAATTGGTGGTCATTGGTGGCCTAATTAAAACATTTGGTGGTCAACCGTTCTTTTTTAATCGATCCATCATATTTGCATGTAAGGTAGGCGACATTTCTTATGTTTTTTTTTTACTAACTTTTTTAAAAGAGTATCAATCGATACGTAATTAATTGGTGGTGACGAATATCATTGTTACATCATTTGGTGGTCACTGAATTCCGGAAAAAAACGAATTTGCGGTCTTACCGACCGGGATACAGAAAAGTACTAAGGCTGCTATTGGCCGAGGAATAGACCTACCGACAATGACTTATGACTTAATCGAAGCAGTGAGTCATGCTAATATTTGGTAGAATTATTGCAACATTTGGACGTCATTGAATAGCGCACGCGATATTTAAAAACAATACGTGTGCAATATAACTAGCAGCGGAGGATGCGATTGGCTGAGAAATACACCTAGCGACAATGCCTCACATTTTGCTTAATTAAATGTGTAATTCTCATCCGGCTGTGCACCACGAGGTCTAAATCGAATCAGAAAGGTGTGGTAATATTTGGTAAACTAATTTTAACATTTGATGGTCACTGATTAGCGCACGCCATATTTAAAACAGTACGTGTACAGTATAACCAGTACCAAAGGCTGGGATTGACTCACGTTTTGCTTGATAACATTTTTGAATCTCATCCGGCTGTGCTCTATGAGGTCTTAATCGAAGCAGAAATCAAGTTGACATAATCTAATCGAGAAACAGTCTCCTCCGATCAACGGTCATTGCGATGACACCATCTAACCGAGAATCATTCCCCACCGATCAACGGTGATTAAGTTGACGCCATCTCATTGAATTTCATTCTCCACCGATCAATGGTCATCGGAAGGGGAAGGGTAAACGTTAGGAAAATATCATTAACAATCCCCCGAAGTGAGAGGGGAATCCTATGTGTAAGTACGTTCTATTATTAATACAAAAGACCGTAGTACCGAAGTTAAACGTAAAAAAAGAAAATTAGACCTCGTGAACCACGGCACCCAGGCACGTGATCAGTGCGTGGCGAGCGACCACGACGAACGACGAGGAGATGCGAGCGATGGGCGCATGCGCAAACCCGCGCAACGCGAGCCCGGTGAAGCAGCCAAGACACGCGAAGCGTCAGTTAACAACGAGGAGTGCAAGCGTAGACTTGACTCTCGAGGCGCACTATTGTAGTATCCGAAGATAAAGAGTTCTATTGTTCTAACCACGCGACGAGCTAGAGTTAACTGACGCCGGGTATCATGCGTCGACCATTACGTACTGTTCGCGTTGTATAACGAGTTACTAATTATCGATTATTACATTACTGTTCGCGTTGTATAACGAGTTACTAATTATCGATTAATACATTATTGTTGAGTTGTATAACGGTTTATTATTTACGGACGCCGATAGTTACGCGTCGATAATTTCAATACTGTTCGAGTTGTATAACGATTTATTAATTACTTGCCTGTGTCATATTAGCCATCTAAACTGTATATAAATAAATAGCCATTACTCGTCTATATTCTCTCTCTCTCTCTCTCTTTCTCTCTCTCTCTCTCTCTCACGTTCGCGTCTCTTGGACTCTCGGCCTACGCCACGAGGCGTCCGACCGAGCCATCGAAGTATCTAAACGACGAAAGACATTAAAGTATCGCACAACGGCACCAACGGTAATCCGCGTGGACATCGGGGTTACGACAAATCAGAAGTGGGATAAATGAGGCTCGCGTGCGAAAGAGAGTCGCGATAGAATCGAACGAAAACCACGCCGCGAAAGATCGTGAAAAGTAAAGAATAGTACAAGCAAAGTATAAAAGAAAAGTACGAAGTAAAGTAAGGTAAAGCACAAAGTGACCTGTAAAGGAAAGTACAAGTAAAGTATAAAGAAAGGAATAATGGAGAGTGTGAAAAGACGAAGTGCGTGAAGGACAAAGTAAGAAATAGGGATTAGAGACAAAGTTTACATAAATAGAAGAATCTCGACCAACAACGGTTACAAGAACAAAGACCGTTTTTGTGATCGACGGAACACGCTTCAACGCGTCAGCGTGTACACATTCAGGCAACGCGCGAATTAGGGGAACGATGGCCAACGCTGACGATTTCCACAACTTCCAACGAGAAAACATGGAGACATTCGTAACCCCGCTAACAGGTAGCCAATCGGGGGACGACAACCAGACTGAAGCCGAGACAACGATCGGGGAGGTGGTGGAAGACGCCCACTTGACGCCCACTTGACTGATGGGAACCCTCCCCTTCGAAGCTCGAATGACAACGTCCAGGATCCGAAAGAGGCGAGGCGACGAGTCGGCACCGTAGACCCACCCATAAGTAGTACCCCTATGACTCGCGAAGAATATAACCAAGTAGAGGGGGACGGACTGTGGGAGGTCTACCTCCCCTCGCTAAGAGACTGAATAGTGGCTAGTGGAGGGCGACACGCGATGCGTCAGTTAAGACTACCCCGGTGCGCGATAGGGACAGAGAAAAGGAGAGTGACGCGACGCGACTTCCAGTATTCGCACACGATAATGATCGGGAGCAAGCACGCGATGCAAACATTACTACGCGCCGATATCCAACTCTTGACACCGCGAAGGTAGTGCGGTACGCCGATAAAAATAATCGGGATACGCGCGGGCACGCGAGCGAGCGCGAAGACTGTGTGGAGCCGCCTGAGTACTATCCGAAAGATGGACGCAAGCCGATCGACATAAATAGAAACCGCGAGTGACACTCAAATAACAATAAAGTAAAGCAACATATGAATTATTTGCGAGACGATTTCGATAAAATGACACTACATCCGGATTATAGGATCGATCGACGCGAGCAACCCAACAACGAGTACGGAAGATACGCGCGTCATCTTAAAAATCCGATTATTGACACGGGATACGACAGGCGGAGGAGTGATTATGAATCCGACGTTCGATACGACCTCAACGAACCGCGACGCGTACGATGGCGCGAGAACATTGAAAGCGATTACGATAGCGAGAACAGTGATAATAACACACCCCAACATTTGAAACATATGCGTGACGCGATCCGCGGAAACATGGATTTTTATGACTATTACGAACGAGACGGGCCGCGACGCGCGCGACGCCCGCCGTCAAGCGACAACGACAGGGCGTACCAGGAGAGTACCGACGATCGGTACGCAAGTAGGATTACACATCACATGTCATCGGAGTTGATCAAAACCATGGATACTTTCTCGGGAAGCGATGATTCACTGTCACCTAGGGAGTGGCTATGAGGGATCACTCAAATGGGCCGAATCCAACGATGGTCTAAAAATTATCAACTTGATATCGCAAAAATGAAATTAACCGGCCCGGCAAGGAACTGGTTACGTTTTAAATCAGCCAAAATTATCACATAGAAGGATTTCGAAGATAAGTTCAGCGAAATGTACAACGCTACCGAAACGTATGGTGAACGTTGGAGGACCATGACGAAGCGCTACCAAGGAACGTCAGAAACCATCCAGGAATACATTCATGCGAAATTGCGTATGTGTGCGGACTTGAGCCTGACGGTAAAAGGAATAAAACAAGAAATTTTAGAAGGACTGCGCCACAAGGAAGACGGCGTGGGATTAGCTGCAATCCCCCATAAAACGACGGGAGAATTTTATGCGGCACTGGTAGAATCCGTTAAAATACGTCAATCACGCAAAAGACGTCATTCACGAAAAAACAATAATTACGGCCAGCGAAATGGACGAGAGGTGACAACACAAGCCCCGAGAACCATAATTCAACCGAATAACGCAACAACCAGGGACGAAGGACGCAACCAAACAGCTAGATCTGACGACGGTAGGTGGAGATGTTACAATTGTCACAAATACGGTCAACTGTCACGTGAATGCCCTGAGCCAAGGGCTGAAGCGCGCTGTCGACGATACAACGCCGTAGGTCATCAAGAAAGAGACTGTAGGTCCGAGGAAAATCGAGCTTCGCGTCCGATAAACCAAATCGAAACAGAAATACACAACGACGTAAGGAAATATGTCAAAACAATTTATGTTAACGATAGGCCACTGGGGGCACTGATTGACACAGGTAGTGCGATCCGCACCATCTAGGCGTCGCGAGTGATCAGCGAGCAAATTGCTTATGAACCGACAAAGACTGAGCTACGAGGCTGGGGGGGGGGGGGTGGATGCGGCGATTCAAATTTTACATGGACGAGTCAAGGCAGAGGTTAGCATAGACGGGGTATTAGTCCCTGATCTACCTCTATGTATCGTGGCGGATGGGGCACAGATGTACGAAGTGATCATCGGCAGGACTTACACGGAAAAGCCATGGGTCAACTACGCCAAAAAGAATGGCGAGCTTCTCTTCTCCACCAACGAGGAAAGTCACTTGTTTCAAATTGAAACAGTAGAACAGGTGTTATGCCAGTACCGCGTAATTGGATTATTCGGTATTCGGTATAATATTAAAAAGTTATTATTTTTGGGATCGTTTGAAGATAAGGAGACGAATCTCGAGTTATCGATAAAAACGCGAATTTATATAAAAGGAAGTATTTATTATAGGCAACTGTAACTTTCCGTTGTCTATTTAAAAGTCAGTGTAAGAATGTACAATAATGTTGTTTCGATTATTTGACGAGGAACCAACCCGTTCTCTTTTGAGTCTAATTTATAACTGATTTTCGTGAAGCAGTTTTAAACTGTGTTCACGAAAATCCCTTAATTCGCAATTTTAGCGTTAGCCTATCGTCGAACGCCAAGCGAGTCGCCTCATGCTGCCACGGCGTTCTTGGTGTCGTTCGTACGATCGGGCATTGGACTTCGTTTCCTGTCTTAAACGAATTCCAATGTTTCTTTGCTATGGAATATTCCCGAATATATGAAATATGAAGAGGAACATTCCGCGGCACAACGTCCCTCCCCCTTTAGAAGGAAAAATTTTTTCTCTAAAAAATTTTTTCTTAGATTGGTTTCCCGTATTTCCTCTTACAATTTGATACAATTTTACAGTTTGATGTTATATAACAATACAATAAAATTTTTCATTTTTTCATTTGTTAAAGATGAAGTTTTCCCTTTTGCTTTTTATCGTCTTTCGTGCCGATCGAGTCGTTCTCGGTTGGGGGACGGGTGCATACTCTGGCCAGCTTGGATCGCAGTTGCTCCTCTGGCTGTTGTCGTCCGAGCTGCTCGAGGTTGATGTTTACCTCGGCTGCTGGCCGGATCGTTGCCTCGCTTGTCCTTGTTGGTGTTCGGTTTCGTTGGTACCTATAACATTTAAACAGAATATAGCCAACCAAGGCTATTAGTGCTACTGCACCCAGTAAGTAGAAACTCAGGTTGTGGATGTGTTGCATCCCGTTTCCGTCAGTATTGAAGTTGTCCATGATTTGGTCGGCTCGAGCTCCGAGCTTTTAAAGCTCTTCTGGGTTTCGCAGCACGCTCTGTAGTGGAATTGTCCTCTTGGTCTGCGTAGGGGGCGCCTGTGCTTCAATTGCCGTTAATTTTAAATTGAACGACGGAAGGTAGTTTTTTCGGATGACCTGCAACGTTGTTCTGATACTGAAATCTCCGGCGGTCACTACACATATGCCTACCAATGCCAGTATTCCCAAATTGCTCAGTATTTCGTGCTGAGTGGGATTTTTTCCACAATTTATTCCTACGGGATTGGGGGTTGGTGCGACGTATAGCCATCGCCCTTGTTGTTACATTGGGACGATTAGGGGATGGGTTATTTCGATAACCCTTGTTGCACATTTTCGACTGTTATCGGTGTTCATTTTTGCGTAGATTAGGACTTCGCAGGGTGCGTCGTTCGTAACCGGAATTGTAGGGTGTGTTGGAGGGCAAATGTATGATTTATCCAGTACCTTGTAATTTTTCACGTCGTCGGTTGTCATCCTTAGGTATCTGCGATCTTCGATATCTATGACTATGTGATTCTCAGTCGTGTCGATGTAGTAGTGCCTGCCGTTGTCCGCTCAAATGGGTATAGGATATACTTTTTGTATACTATACCGCTGCTGCCTGATCAGCGGTATATCCAGGACGAGCACTACCGCGTCGCCTTCGCTGTAGGCCCTGGTATCTGCCAGTTGCATAAGTATTGACACTTGGTCGTGTGCTATTGCGACAAGGAAACTACTGCCTAACGGTAGGTGTGGTAGTGCTTCGACGAGGTGCTTGACGAGTGTGCGTGGCGGCAGGGACGTTGCTCTGGCCTTACTGGCTAGCTATATCGTCCACTAGCCACACTAGCTCTTGTACGTCGCTGAGTAATGCTTCGACCACAATACTTATCGCGTTAAGCGTCTCTTTATGTAATATATGTCGCTGTTGAGCGTGCTGTTTATATGCTGCATTTGGGCCAGCAGAGTCTGTTCGTTAGCCTGTATGTAATGCGCGCTTTCATTAAATAGGCTGAGCGTGGTTTTTATGACCTGGATTTGATTTTTCCGCCCTTCCTTCAGGGTCTGGTGGGACGCCTTAAGGTGCGTAATCTCTTCATGGAGCGCCCGTGCGTCGGCGGAGTCCATGTTTCCCGTGATGGCCTTGATTATGCTTCCAAGGCCGTCTGCCAATCCTCTGCGCGCTCTGACGGGGCGCGTCCCGAGGAGGTCGAATATGGTCAATACACCCATCTCTATCCTTCTCTTTATTCTTAGAACGGAATCGCTGATGATGGGGTATATATCATTAACGCGAGTTTCACCTTTGCACAGCTCTGTGAGACGTTGTGGAATTTTGCTTGATCTCTGCTTCTCGGTGCATTAGAGCGGCGAGGTCCAGCCTGAAAATCAACCGCCACGTCGATTGGATTATCTTGAGGCTTCGTATGTCTTCGTAGTAGATGCCCGGAGTACTGGTAAAAGCGCTGACAACGTAGTCTGGTGGATGCTGCGTGGCTACGGTTAGTCCACCTTTTGCTGCGATCAACCTCCAATGAAGTGGGAGGAAAAAGCGTGAGAATGCATACTTTGTTAATTTTTCTTGCGGTCTCGCGGGTTCTGTCTCGCGGGAGCTTCTTTGCTCAATCTTCATTCAACCTGCAACGGTGTTGGCTGTAATTTTTTTCAAATCTGGATTTTATGGAGTTGTCGTAATCATAGGGGAAGATTTAACCCCCGAGGCACTTGCTTTCGCGGTAAGTGTTTTCTTTTCTTCCTTTGATTTTTCAAGTATATACAATTTTTTATAAATTTCCCTTTTATTTTTCAGAAAGGTCTGATAGTACAGGGGCGAGACCGACGCAGCCGCTCGGACGCGTTCTTAGCGGCGTTGGCCATCCGTAGCCGTCGGTAGAGTTGTCGCCGGGCGGTCGAATGTCTATAGGGCCTGGGGCCATGGGTCCGCGATGATGTGGAACCTTTCCCGGATTTTATAGGCCTTAGTCGACTGTTCCGGGAGGGTCCCCTGACCTCTTGACCCGGGTGTGGGGTACGTCTAGATAACCTTTAAAAATTGTATAATATGTTTTTTTTCTACAGTACTGCGTACACCATCGAAATTTTCTAATAAATTGTTTTACTTTCAATCATCGTTATTCATTGGAGTTCCTTCCTTGCGCTCCGTGGAGCTCCTTTTCCGCATTTATTTAGTGTTTATTCAGTTTTTAGTGCTCCATAAAGAGCGCTCAGGCGGTTTGCGTGTACTGCCTGAGTTTTCCGGCCCTTCCGGACGACGTAGTTGACGGGGGGCCTCCTTTCCACTATCTCGTGGCACTCCGTCCACTTGGGGGTCAGCTTTGCAGACCGCCCCCTGCGCACCGTCTAATCTCGGAGGAGTACTCGTTCGCCGACGCGGTACTCCTGCTCCTGCGTATTATGGTCATATGCATTCTTTGACTGTCTTTTCGCGCCATCTAGGTTGTTGCGCGCTGCAGTCCATGCGGCGCTTAATCGCTCGCGTAACTCATGGACGTAGTCGTCGTAGGCATAGGTGCTGCGGGGCTTTTGTTTCACGGCGGTCGGCAATTCGGCCTCGCGTCCGTAAACCAACACGTGGGGCGACAGTCCGGTCCCCGTATGTGGAGTGATGTTGTACGTGAACATCGCATACGGCAGCCACTCGTCCCAATTTCCTTGATCCTCATCTATGAAATTTTTTAGGTACTCAGCGAGGATGTGATGCGATCTTTCTAATGCGCCATTTGATTCCGGATGGTAGGCAGTCGTTTGTATTTTCTTGATTCGCAGCAGTCGACACATTTCTTTAAAGGTCGAGCTGAAGAAGTTCGTCCCCTGATCCGATAGTATTATTTCCGGCGTTCCGTGCCAGCAGATTAATTCTTCTACTAGGGCTCTAGCGACTGTCAAAGCCTCTTGGTTCGATCTGTATGGTAAGTATATATCTTTTTCCCGAGGCGCTTTCTGGTAGCGGTCCTACGATGTCGCCTGCTACTTTCTCAAATGACCTTGATGGGGTGTCCGTTACCACCCTCGGCACTCGTTCCTTTTTCCTGATTTTATTCTTTTAGCAGGATTCGCAGGATGATATGTATTTTTCCAAATCCCTTCTTATGCCGGGCCAGTCATACTTGGTCCGGATCCGATGCAACGTACGCCGTATACCCTGGTGCCCTCCCATGGAGGTGACGTGGTATTCTTTCATTATTTTCAGGCGGTCACCGGCAAAAGGAGTGGCTACGCCACTGCGGCAGTCGCTATACTTTTTTATAACGCTGTCTTAGTCCGCGCCCAGAAAGTTTGTGGGCTACGGGCCCCGCCGTGCCTCGCTTCCTCAACGGGCCTTTGCGGTGCTCTGTCCGCAGTTTCGTCGCTCGGTGTGCCCACCGGTAGCTCCGCCGTTGGGTTGCTCTCTGTCTCGAGCGGCCTTGCAACGTTTGCTTTTCGCGGCCTTCCGCGCTTCGCGGGTCCGCCATGCTGTGCTGGGCCCGCTCCGTCCTTGTCAGCGGTGCTCGCAGTCTTACCAGTGGCTTGCGTATGTAGCTTGCGTGGTTTGCCCCTACCCCGACCGCACGGCTTTTCGGCGGGGCTGTGGAGTTCAGTAGAGCGATCTGCATGCGCGCTGCGGATCTCTCTATCCTTGTCTGTAGTATTAGCAGGCGCTGTCTCTCGCTTTGCTCCTTGCTGGGCTGGCCCGGGGTATTCTCGGTTCTCCGCTTTGTGCGGCTGTCCGTACCCGAGCACATGCAGTCCTTTTCTGTCTCGTGGGCGAGCTCGATCTCTCGCTCCGACGAGCTACCACGGCTGTAAGGGGTATCTTCGGCCCTCCGCTTTGTGCGGTCATTCGTTGTGCCGAGTTGCCCCATCGTGCTGTCCTCTTCCGACTCACGGACTTCGTTCTTAGCTCTCGCTTCGGTCCTTGTAGTAGTGAATATACGACTTAGCGCATCTGCATTCGTATTACGCTTTCCGGCTTTATATTCAACGTTAAATTCATGTTCGGCCAATTTTATTTTCCAACGCATTAGTCTCGAACCTGGGTCCTTTACTCCGAACAGCCAGGTGAGCGGTTGGTGGTCTGTCGTTACCGTGAAACGTGTACCATAAATATATGGTCAAAATTGAGCGAGAGCCCAAACTATGGCGAGTAGCTCTTTTTCCGTTGTTGTATAATTTAGCTCGGCCTTTCACATGGTGCGGCTCGCGTAGCATATGAACAAATCGTCTCCGATCTTGCCTTGTGATAAGATTGCTCCGAGCGCCTTGTCTGTTATCTGTTGTTACAACAAACGGCTTCGTGAAGTCGGGATATAGCAGTATTGGTGCTGTGGTAAGTGCTGTCTTCAGTTCTTCGAAAATAGAATCTCTTACTGCGGTCCACTCGAATTTAACCCCTTTCTGTGTTAATTCAGTGAGTGGCTTCGCGGTTTTCGAGAAATCTCTAATGAATTTCCGGTAGTATCCAGCTAGTCCGAGGAAAGATAGTACTCCTTTGACGTCTCTCGGCACCGGAAATTCCTTTACCGCATCCAGCTTCTTTGGATAAGCACGTACACCCTTTTCGGAGATGATGTGGGTGAGGTACTGCGTTTCCTTGCGCAGGAACTGGCACTTGCTTGGTTGCACTGCCAGTTTGGCTTCCCGTAGCCGCTGCAGTACCTCTCGCAGCCTGTCATTGTGCTCCTTGAAGGTCTTGCCGCGGATTATTATGTCGACCAAGTATACATAGCATTTTATTCCCTGTAGTCCATTAAGCGCGGAGTTCATCAACCTCTGAAAAGTCGGTGGAGCGTTCTTGAGTCAGAATTGCATGCGGTTGTACTCGAAATGGCCCTGTGGTGTGGAAAATGCGGTCTTCTCTTTGTCTTGCTGCGCCATCAGGATTTGATGAAATCCAGAGGCGAGATCCAAGGTCGTATAGAATCGAACCCGTCCCAGCTGGTCCAATATTTCGGCGATATTGGGCAGTGGGTATGAGTCTCCGATGGTAGCTTCATTCAACTTCCGAAAGTCCACTACTACGCGCATTTTCCTCTCTCTGGCTGCGTCAGGTTTATTCGCTACAACCAGCAGCGGCGGGTTCGATTGACTCCGGCTGGGTTGGACAATGCCTTCCGCAAGCATTTCGCAGGTCTGCCTCTCCACTTCTCTCTTGTGGGTCTCGGGCAGGCTGTATGGGTGCACCTTAATGGGTTTCACCCCATCCTTAAGGGGTATCACATGTTCTACCATAGGCGTGCACGACAGCCTATCCCCTGCTAGGTGGAACACATCTTCGTATTGTCTTTCAATCTCATCGAGCACTTCGCGCTCTTCTTTATTGAGATTTTCCGTGTCTAGCTCTTGAGCTATTCGCGCAAGGTGGTCAGCCCCTCGCTCTGCGCTGACGGTGCATACTTCGGGCGTCGCGGCTTCGAGACCGTGACCCTGTGCCGTTATCTCTAGCGGCTCAAGTTCCACCACGGGGCGTTGTACCTCAACAGCCTGCTCTGGGGTGCTTATAAGCCTACTGTGCGGCGGCGTTATGCAGGCACTCATAATTACTCCGTTTCCGAGTTCCATTTTTGAGAGTAGCCGAACGAATTTGCTCGTTGTCGCGGCATAGGTGACTGTCTCGCTGCGTGGTGGCAGAGATACCCTCGTCGTGCCGTCCAGCAGCGGCATGCAATACCCGTACAGCTTCAGCATCTCTCTGTGCAGGATATCGGCCTTGTGATACTTGATAAAATCCATTCCTAGCAACCCATTGACCCCTAGCGGCACATTATTCGGGACTATGTAGAACCAATGTTCCACGTTTAGCGCCGGTGTCTCCAGCACAATTTTGGCTATAGCGAGGGGGGTGATTTTTTCGCCTGCCACACCCTGTAATTCCACGGAGCACATGCTCACCATGGTCTCGGGCTTAAGGCATCCTTCTTTCAGTATACTGCACTGGGCCCCGGTGTCCGCTCTACGGGTGAGTACCCCGGTCACAGCCAACGGTGCGATGATGTGAAAGTCGCTGGCCGTAGCGCTGGACGCCGTCAGCGTTACTTGCAGTAACTGCTGCGTTGTTTTCCTCCTTCTGCACGCGGGTTTCTGCTGGGCCGTGAGCGTGTTTATTCTTATTGTTCCCAGCGGGCTGGCATCGGTCTCTGATCGACTTGTTCCGGCATTGACTGTGGACCTTTCACTCTTGCCCCAGGAGCCCCTCGGACGTCGGTAATGCTGTGACGTCTAAGCTGGCTCGTTCTTATTTTGCGAGAACCTCTTTCTGCAGTCCTTCCACAAGTGGCCCCTTTTTTGCAATAGTTGCACACAACGTCGACGTTGTGAATGGATGTATTCTCGCTGGGCATCGGTAGGCTCACTCTTCCCGATCTGCGGGCGCAGTCTCGAACCACGTGCCCTGGTTTCCCGCAGGTGAAACAATTCTCGCCCTGCCGGGATGGCGCGCCTTGGGACCTTCTGGAGTGGCTTAATGTTCTACCTACCCCTCCCTTTGGTTGCACCATGTTGGTGATCTCTATAGCCCCTGCCACAGAGTCAGGCAGCGTTTGGTAGTTTCTCGCACGCATCAGCACTTGCACCTCGTCGTGCAGGCCGTTTTCGAAGTTGGCCTGTGCGCTTCGTCGGGTGACACTCTCGACGGTGATCTTTTGATCCTCTGTTTCCAACGGTTCGCACAGTATTTCGGCGATGTCTACCGTAATTCTCTCCGTTCTTCCCGCGTAGGCGGCGATGTCCTTGTTTTGTCCCTGCCGGAGGGAGCTGAGCTCCATTTACAACGCGGCCAGGGACTTCCGTTGTCCGTACAACGCTTCCAACTCGCTCCTGAGTTGCGCCATGGTACTGATGGTTTTGTGCTGCAGTTGCCTTGCTGCCGCACCCTCTAACTTATTCATGACTATCAACTCCAGGAGGGTGTCATGCTCCTCCTCTGGCACCCTGCGGAATATGGTCTCGCAGGACTTTAAGAAGAGCGGCAACGCCTTCGAATCCTTGCCGTCGAACGTTTTCACCATTTTTATTCCGAGGCTGAGGCTGAGCATGTTTGAGGGCCTCTGCGTCTCCTCGAACCGCGTGCGTCTCGGGGGTTGTACGGGGGGCGGATAGTCCTCTATCCCTGCTCCTCCTAACCGTCGCTGGAGCTCGGCAATTTGCTCTCTTAAGGAGTGGATGAGCTCGTACTCGTCCCCACCAACCTCCTTTAGCGTATCCGCCAAATTCCGTCTTGCCGACGGTGTTTCAGCCTCCCTGAGTTCGCGATCGAGTTCGCGTTGGCCTCGATCGTGCTCGCGCTGCAGCCTTTCGTACTGCCGTCGAGCTCTTTCCAATTCGCGTTGGCTTCGGTCGACCGCCTCCAACCGATCGCGTACTCTTGCTGGTACCGTCCTGGCTGTCGTACCGGTAGCTGCAGGGAATCCTACGCGATCTATCGTACGCATGTTCTCTATTTCCCGCTCGACCATGTCCCCGATTACGCTTTCGGCGTTCTTTCGCCAGTCGCCATATTAAACACGTCGTCGCTATCGGTACTACTGTTATCGCGAAACGCCGCACCCCTGAGTGGGTTTATGCCGAACTCAGCGTCCAGTCGGCCTGCGAGGGCCTCCTGCCTGGCTGCGGGAATTTGTCCCGATGGCGAGAGCTCTGATAACGCCCTACGCGCTTCGTACACGATGTCCCCGACGGCTGCAGCTAAGCCCGCTGCAGGTTCCATCCCCTCGCCGGGCATTGTAGTCTAACGAATTGACCTTGCGTTTCGTTTTTGCTCCCCTAAATCCCGGCATAATGCTAATTTCGCGGCAAACAAGTCTCTAAAATATACCCACAAAATTTCGAAAGAAAGATCTCTAGTGGAATATATTTATTTCGAAAAAAAAATATATATATACATATATTTTTTCAAGTATCTGCCCTTACTGGCTTTGGTTTATATCGGCAATACGTACTAGTAACGGAACCGCCACTTACAGAAAGATGATCTGGAAGATTGTCCTCTCCATGGCGTTGCTCCTTGGGTGCTGTTCCTTCGGTGCTGTAGACCTGTTGTCTCGTAGCTCCCCTCGATGCTTGGTCCAGTTGTCCTCCCCGGTACCGTTGACCCGTCCCTTGGTGGTTCCTGGGCTCGTCTTCTGTGCGTCGGCAATGACTGCGCGACGACTTCGTCTCAAGTTACCGCTTTGGGTACTCGGTTGCACACTGTGCGTTTTTCCACGACTTGACGTAGCACCGTCAATCGGGACTTTAAACGGTTGACCAATGTCACACCGCACCGACGTACACTTCGCGCTTTCGCGTTAGCTTAGTCGGGTTTTCACGAACTACACTGGCGTCTTTTGCACGAGTCGTAGTCGTCACTTCAGTGTCACTCTTAACTTTGTCCAAAACACTTTCGTCCAAATAAATCACGTATCACTTAACTTCAGCAGATCCCACCGCTGCCACCAAATGTTATGTCGGTACCGCGTAATTGGATTATTCGGTATTCGGTATAATATTAAAAAGTTATTATTTTTGGGCTTGTTTGCCGATAAGGAGATGAATCTCGAGTTATCGATGAAAACGCGAATTTATATAAAAGGAAGTATTTATTATAGTCAACGGTAACTTTCCGTTGTCTATTTAAAAGTCAATGTAAGAACGTACAATAATGTTTTTTCGAGTATTTGACGAGAAACCCGTTCTCTTTTGAGTCTAATTTATAACTGATTTTCGTAAAGCAGTTATGAACTGTATTCACGAAAATCCCTTAATTCGCAATTTTAGCGTTAGCTTATCGTCGAACGCCAAGCGAGTCACCTCATGCTGCGTCGGCGTTCTTGGTGTCGTTCGTACGATCGGGCATTGGACTTCGTTTCCTGTCTTGAACGAATTCCAATATTTTTTTGCTATGGAATATTCCCGAATATACGAAATATGAAGTGGAATATTCCGCGGCACAACACAGAATTCAATAACTATACACTGGACAACGCATAAAAACAATTCAACCCGCACATTATGCACCACGCGGATCAATCGAGGAATTATGGACGTCGCCGAGAAGATTGTCATGCACAAAAATGCAGAAACAACAGCTGTTGGTGGGGGAAAACCAAGAAGACGACGTAAAGGATGAATTGACACAGCTACTGAGCGAGTATAGAGACTGCATCGCTCTCTCACTAGAGTACTTGGGCAGAGCCAACGGTCCGAATATGGAAATCACGGAAATCGCAGGAAACAAACTTGTTCGAGCAAAACCTTATCGCGCGACATCGCACGAGAGGGAGGAAATGCGGAAAATATTGGACGGATGGAGACGTGCGGGCATCGTAGAGGATACGGACTCGCCGTACACCAGCCCAGTATTACTGATAATAAAAAAAAATGGAGAACCACCACGACTCGTGGTGGACTTCCGAAAGCTAAACCTGCAAACAGAAAGAGTGCATTTCCCGTTACCAAACGTCGATGACCATCTCGCCCAACTCCGAGGTGCTACCATCTTCACGCTGCTCGACCTCGCGCACGGATATCTTCAAATTCCATTAACCGACGAGGCACGTCCGAAGACGACCATAATCACGCCGGACGAAACCGTCCAATTTACGAATGATTTTTGGGTTAATGAACGGACCCGCATACTTTTCCAAAGTTATGTATAAAACATTAGGTCCATTGAGGGACAACGTGGTGTCGTACTACTTGGATGACATATTGATACCGGCTAAGAGCTGGGGGGAAATGAAACTCAAATTAATACTGGTGTTAGACGCGTTACGAGGAGCCGGACTTACATTAAATCTAAAAAAATGTCGTTTTCTGTGTTCCAAAGTCGGCTACTTAGGATTCGAGATTAGTCACGATGGAGTGCGCCCAGGCGAAGCCAAATCCAAGGCAATCGCGGAGTATCCTACTCCAACTAATTGAACGGAGGTAAGGCGATTTTCGGGACTGGCGGGTTTTTCCGCAGATTCATAGTGCGATTCGCACATCGAGTGGCGCTACTATGCGAATTGCTAAAACAAGGAGGCAATTTCAAATGGAACATCGAGGAGCAACGCGCCTTTCAGGATCTAAAGACATCGTTGACACATCAGCCAGTTCTCCAAACATTCGATCCGGAGAAGGACACGGAATTACATACGGAGCGCGAGCGGAACGGGCGCAATGCTCTTGTAGAAGAACGCGAAGGGCTTATGGCAACTGGTCAAGCCATCAGTCGACGAACCAGCGGTGTAGAACGAAACTATCATAACAGCAAATTAGAATTGCTCGCCATGAATTGGGCGGTAACAAGACCGCGCCCTATGATCGCAAATATAACATTCACCGTAGTTACAGGTTGCCAGGCGTTACTCTATATTTGCAAGCAGCGAATTCAAAATCTACAGATGATCCGATGGACGAATACACTGAGCGAATATTCGTTCAACATCGTGCACTAGGCCGGTGCAAAAATGACGCACGTCGACGCACTCAGCAGAGCCCCAACAGTGGACCTGCAGAAATTGACAACGAACAAGGAGGTCGAACACATATGCCACATCACATGTTTGACAGACGAAGTCGCCGCCTACTAAGCAATGGACGTACGGTTGCAAACAAAGAAGAGACTTTTCTAAACAAACTCGAACCAACGAAATGGAAACGAACGAAGCGAGATACACGGATACGAATTGCAGGACGGCATCATCTATAAACGTCAAGGAAATTAATTGCTATTCGTGTCACCGAAAGCCATGCGAAAATCCCTAGCCATGCGCTACCATGACCTCCAAGGGCATCCGGGGGTAAGTCGTATCTATGGAAAACTGAATAAACAAATATTCTTCCCAGGAGCCAAACGATACTTGCCTACACATATCGTGGCGTGCTTCGCCTGCGCCTTAACGAAGGCCAAGACGGGGAAACAAAATGGAATGCTGCACCCTATTCTGCCAGGTGAGCGGCCGTTCCAAGTAGTTCACTTGGATCACGTAGGACCATTCGTAAGGTCAACGCGTGGATGCAAGCATATTTTGGCGGTGGTTGACAACTTAACCAAATATGTACACCCATATGGCGTAAAGGATACGGGCACAACACCGGTGCTGTCGGCATTAAGAAAAATCGTTGGGGAGTATGGACCCTCCAAACGATTAATAACGGATCGCGGAACGGGCTTCACAAGCCACGCGTTCGAGAAATGGTGCAAAGAGCATGGGATCTACCATACGCTCAATCCACCCAGATACCCGCAAGCAAATAGGCAGGTCGAGAGGATCAATGGATTATTGGTGCCAATGTTAAAAAGATCGTTGGGCGAAGAAAACGGACAAAGAGGGGACCAACACCTCGATCAAATACAACGCCATCTTAATGAATCCATTAACACGACAACCAAAGAGTTGGCCTTCAAAGCACTGTTTGGGCCTACGGGCCTATTAGGGACCACGAAGACGAGCACGAGCCCTTCGTCCACGAACCTGAAACAAACACAAACGATAATCACATAACCGACAACGTAGCCAGCGAATCCGAAAACATCGACACCGGACAGCAACCACGAGCAGCAAGAATACGACGTCCGCCGACGCACCTACAAGATTACCATATGATGGTCCTCGAGGACGAGGACGATCCCAGGATGGCCGATGTCCTGAACCACGGCGCCCAGGCACGTGATCAGTGCGTGGTGAGCGGACCACGACGAACGACGAGGAGATGCGAGCGACGGACGCATGCGCCAACCCGCGCAACGCGAGCCCGGTGAAGCAGTCAAGACGCGCGAAGCGTCAGTTAGCAACGAGGAGTGCAAGCGGAGACTTGACTCTTGAGGCACACTATTGTAGTATCCGAAGACTTTCTATTGTTCTAACCATGCGGCGACGTAGAGTTAACGGACGCCGATAGTTACGCGTCAATAATTTCAATACTGTTCGAGTTGTATAACGATTTACTAATTACTTACCTGTGTCATATTAGCCATCTAAACTGTATATAAATAAATATCCATTACTCGTCTATATTCTCTCTCTCTATCTCTCTCTCACATACACACACACACACACACGTTCGCGTCTCTTGGACTCACGGCCTACGCCACGAGGCGTCCGACCGAGCCATCGAAGTATCTAAATGACGAAAGACACTAAAGTATCGCACAACGGCACCAACGGTAATCCGCGGGGACATCGGGGTTACGACAGTTTAGAGGTCACGCATCTGTATAATCAGGCGAAAGACTCATGAAAAATCGTGAGAATGTGCTAGACATTTTCTGTATTTTTGGTCGAATGACCTTGTTATTGAGCCTACTGGCTTTGAAGGTTCAGGTGCCAGTGAGCTCCATATAATAACCAAAATATCTCTCGTGGTATGTTAGAAATCAATCGTGTATAAGAATTTTAATAAATAGGCCCTGAGTGCTTTTCATGCAATATAAATATTTGTGTTAAATGTAGCGGCGTCGAGTAATGAGGAAATGACTGATTCGTGGATGTTTTTTAAATGTGAATCAGTGATCATGAATATTGTAAAAAATTATGATTTATCGTAACGGAATAGTATATTGAAATGAGCTAGTCCTATCTCGCCTAGTAATCATAAGGGTGTGGACACTATTCGTATTGTCAATTCAAAGGTCATTGGAGAGATTGTATTAATAAGGAATTGCCTTGTAATTTTCAGGTTCCATTGAGCTTATCGAACTTATGCTAATTGGTCTATGCGTGATATCGATGAATCAAATCAAGGAGAGCGATTTAAAGAAAAATATTTGTTCCTGAAACCAGTCTTCTCAATTATATCGAAATTCATTCAGCGGAAATTGGTATTCTTTAAGACGAATATCAAGAAGTAATAAGTGATCGATTTCTTCTGAATATGCTTTCTGAATACCTGAGGGGAATCAGCTAGCGCCTACCGGACGCAGAATTTTATAAGGAAATAATTTATAAGGCCCGAACATACGATGTGATAATTGTTAAAATGCCGTCCTGTTAATAATATGATCATTAAATTCTCACACAGAGACTCATCCGACGAGCATTGTGGAACTTAATACATACGAGTATATGAAAGTGAAAGTGTTTGATTCTGGTCTGTTACTCATATTTTTTTCACTCACGCGGTAAATGTTAAGAAGAAGGACCATTCTGGCCCCCGCATTCAAAAATCAATAACGAACTGGAAATAAAATCGTTCAGACCTGAACTCTCATTAACTTAAATCTACATCGCGTTGCTTAATCAAAAATCCCGTGTACATTATTATATGGCGTTATTATAATTTGCAGACAACTCGTGCCACTAAGAGTCGTTAAAACGAAAAGTTCACCGACCCAGGCCTTCCGCAAGTGCCCACCGATTATGATGTTAAACAGAGAAGTGATATTGTGGTAATAGATCGTATTTTATTAAGCACTCGACTTAATCACTCGAGGATAAAAAAAAAAAAATTTTTAAGATTTATTACTGGGTTAAATGTTTTTCGATTTTAATCAATGTAGTTTAGTGAACTAGAATGCTGAATTTATGTGATAATCCCGACTAGTTGTTTTCTTCTAAGATGGAATTTTTGGCGAATCGCAACTCGGGGTGTGAGTCAGCGCAGCCTGGATTCGTGCGTTATTGATCTTTTGGTAGAAAGATTTCTAACAATCGAATCACTTATCTTTGTCAGCTCTGCAGCGGGATTCTGTACGCAACTATCGTTAGCTAACGATATCGTTAACTGTCTTTAACAAGAGGTATCGCCACGAGCGATTCTGTAAGCCCACGAAAACGACGTTCGTCGCTAGAGAGCATCGTTACTTAAAGAAAAGCGTCGTTAATGCACCGAAGGATCCCCGAGACCTCGATCAGTGATGCCAGATGAGGGAAATTTGTTCCCTTTTGGGCACCCTCTCCACTGGGTCTGCTTTAGCGCGCACTGCGCGCGCACCCGGCGCACCGACCAATCAGCAGTCAGGCAGCATGTAACGTCACACACTACGCCGTGGGCAGACTCGGCTCACCGACCAATCAACAGTCAGGCAGCGTGTGACATCACACACTACACCGTTTTTGTCTCAACGTAATATCGGATAAATAAGTGAATATAATAAAAAGATTGATTGCTTAAACCAAATGACCATCATTTCTGCGCGAAATAACTTGTTATATAACGACTAAATAGTTCCTTAAAACTTTGTGATATTATAATTAAATGGTTCTTCGGGAATAAATCGGTCATGAAATAAATAAACAATATAAAAATATAAACACGAATAAATAAAAATACAAATAAATAAATATCGTAATGGGTACGTTAAAAAACTGGAAAGAAAGTAAATCGAACGCGTTACATAAAAATGAATATAACATTGTGTATAATGCATTGCATAGACTTAAGAAAAAAGAGAAATATATTTATTTATTATTTATTAATTTAGAAAGATATAATATAATACCGTTGATTATATATAGCAATTTATTTTTTTCCAAATTTGTAACTTGGCTTTTATTAACTTTTCATGACGCATTCCATTAACCTACGACAAAAACAGAAATTTATTATTTTTTTTATTTGAAAACATTATTTATTTTTTATTTGAACAGAAAATACTGTTCTTGCGAAATCATATTTTATTTGTTGCTCTTAGTTTAATGAAGAAATAAGACATTCAATTGTTGGAGGGATGGAGAGGGGTCTTTCCTGTATCCGTATTTGCTGGCTATACAAACAGAGCAACGGCCCCACGGGTGGGTCCTTATGCAGCGACCTCCACGTGGTAGGACCTGGGACGTGAGTACAACATTACAATTTCTTTTTATTCAATAAATTGTAATGAACCTTTCGTGTAAAGGACTACAATTTGGTGTTGGATATTGTAATGCACTATTTATTTGCTGCCGGCTGCAAAATTAGTGAGCGTTTTTTTATATTTCTTTACTTTTAACATTTATTTATTTATATATATAATATTTATATATATTCATTAAAAAATCTTCCATAACTCATTTCATAAAAGACCGCGCAGTGACTGTTGTGAAGTGGGTGGGACGAGACAACGTAAAGCGCAATCGAGACGAGATTTGTTACGAGCGGCGCAAGCTTTCCCCTGACGCGCCTAGCACGGGCAGCGTGGTGAGGGCAGCGAGATAGGGGTAAAATTCCCTCATCTGGCATCACTGACCTCGCTAACGCTTAGCGTCATATTTGAACAGTATAAATATATGTAATATATTTGTAGGTAAGTACAATATTTTTGTGAATAATTCGACTTGTTATTTTGGTCGATGAATGTGTGGAAGTATCTGTATCTTTTAGGTTATGTCCATGTTGTGTTATTTATATTAGAGTGAAAGTTTAGATTTTTATAATCTTACACAAAGCTTTAGATGTCTGTTTAATTAAAACAACCTAACTGTATTGTAACATAGTTACACTCTCTAGCCTACTTTATTATGTCGAACGGTATAAAGGGCCGAGGGATACGCAGAAACACCTGCGAAATTCGAATAGATACAGAAGCACAGAGGTTTGCGGGCATTAGGCCATCGAACTCATGTGAAAAACGAGCTACGTCACATCGCCGGAATTCCCTCGCTGACATAAACAGCAGGTCAGCGACCAGCTGGCCTTGCTGGGAGGCGAGGGGAAGACGGGTAGCGCGGCGACGGCTAGCTACGAAATCAGGAAATGCGTTAAATTTTAAAACTATGAAGGAAAAATAGGCAGAGGGGACTGCGGCGAGAGGAAGCCTATAAAAGGTCGGTGCGGGAAGAGAGAGGCTCTCTTGACGTGAAAGCTCAAATATTGGAGGACAGCAAATCAGTAACAGAAAATTCTATTTTAAAAGTGGATATTCAGAAGTCTTTACAAAAAGATACATATTGTAGAGTCAGTGTTCACTCCAGAAAGTAAAGCAAGTGTGTGATACCCAGAGGCCAGCGAAAAGGAAAAAGGACAGGCGAGAAATAACTATAAAATTAGCAATAACCATTTGTATAGTGTAGAAATTGTCAAATCATCAAAATTTAACTAGTCTATAAGTCGAATCGAGTAGATGCGTAGGATTAATTAATACGATTAGGTGAGTAGTTTTTAAGAGAATAGGATTAAGAGGATAAATTCAAGTATAGGAAAATTAGTGCATCGAAATAAGCGCGTAGTGTGTAAGGAAATAAAATTAAATAGTATGGATTTAAAACCGGCAGTATAAACCGAAATTGCCCGATGGTGTGAGTGGAAGAGAGAAAGAGAGAAAAGTGGAACAAGAGTAAAAGAGAAAGCATTGTAAACAGAGTTGATACACTCTGTCAAGGAGTGAGTTTGATGCGAGTAGCCGTGTGTGTATGTTTGAAGCAACTGGGTCAATACTAACGCATTGACACGTAACCGAAACTCGAGCCCGAGGATACCGAGAATTTATGCACGCATAAGTCGAAATAATCGCTGAAATTAGGGAATTTAAATGTCATTATACAGAGTACCAGTGACCAGAAATTAAAAAAGTGATGTTTTATGGAATTGTTTCTTTGAGAATAAAGCCTCACTCACAACCACCACGAAGTCTACATTAATTGGTCGTGTGATCGAGCCCGAATTCCCACGATAAATAAAAATAATTGTCAACGATAAAAAAAAATGACCGTTACAGTATATTGGACTTTTATAAAATTCTTACATTTTATTTTTATAAGTTGGCGACGACGCGCTGCCTCGTCTCTTGGCTAATATTGCAGTATGGCACATGGGTACCTTGCATGGAATTGACAAAATTTGGAGGCTCGTGTACGGAATGTTGAAAGAACGGAGAGCGGAGAGAATTGTGTGAACTTCAAGATCCATTCGAACTCCCAGATAATGCATTCGTTGAATTATACTGCTTATCTCCAGCAATTGTGTTCGATTTGATAGACGCATTATACCCCTAACTACAGCGTGAGAGGATTATAGGGTTGTCTGTAGAAAAACAGGTATGTCTTTTTGATAATTTCACGATCTACTTGTTAGTTTAATAAGTTTAAATGATATGCTAAGTATACGATTGGTGCAGGTAATGGCAGCAATCAGATTTTATGCAATAGGATGTTATCAAAGACCAGTTGGCGAACAATGAGGTATATCCAAGAGTTAGCCGTCTATATCCCGCTCCATTCGAACAGTGACAAATGCGATCAATGAATTACTCTTACGACCATGGGTAAGATTTCCAATAACAGGCGAATAGACAAATTGCACAACAAGAATTCGTTAGTGCAAATCAGCCTTTCAAAGGTGCAACTGGCGCGATAGATCGTTCGCATATTGCCATACTTGCGCCAACAGAATATGATGAAGGATACGTTAACCATCATGGCTTTCATTCGCTAAACGTACAAATAGTTAGTAACCATCATGATAGTAAAAGTATTGTAATATTGTGTACAACATGTTTATATTTGTTCCAGATTTGCGATCCAAATCTAAAAATACTGAATGTGAATGCACGGCATTTTTAATCCTTGGTTTCTATGCAATATGCATTTTTTAAGGATGTTTAAGTTTCCTTCATTTGCATAGTACCTATATTTTCAATTGCAGGTGAACACCAAGATTTCTGTATGATCAGGCTCTCTGCAATGCGAGAAATTGTGTGGAACGTCTCTTTGGAGTAATAAAATCAACATAGAGGTGCCTGTCAAAACACAGAGTCTTGCAGTACAAGCTCGGTATGGCAGGAAAAATCGTAAATGCGTGTGCAGTTTTACATAATATGCGTATTCAAAACGGTATATAAATGGAAATGATTGATGAATTCGAAATGGTAGAACGACGACGGTGAAAATCTCCGACCACTCGCTGTAGCACGCCGCATTCAAGATCGGTTAATAATGCAGCGATATGGTGCTTGATTAGCCCAATAATCATGATCCTGGGACTTTTAACTCAATCGTGCCCCTAATATTTATCGTGAATTTGTACATATAAATTACTATGTTAAGAATAATCAATGCGATGAGATTAAAATAAAATAAATATGAGGATGTTAGCAGCATATAAAATGTTGTATTTTCAACAATATTAAAAAATCTTTTACATAAAACTCTATTAACTAATATTTTCTTATGCGTACTGCGGAAAAAGTAGCGATAAAACTTCTGTCAGCTGCTTTAACACGTTCGGCGCCACGTCACCCAGATCCGGGTGACGGGCTATGTTTTCGTAGGTAACCTCATCAAGTGGGCGCCGAACGTGTTAATACTTCTATTCTTGCAGCATCATTGAAAGCTTGTTGCACAGCAACGTCGTGCAGTGCGACAGATCTCAGAAAAGTTGGCCAAAAATAGAAAGAAGTTTTAAATTTAAACGTACATTGGTATATAAGGGTTTTCGAGATCGCTGATTACGAATTTCATATTATAATTTCAAAATAAAAAATTGCGGATCCAATATGGCCGACCACTTCGTTAAAAATTGTTCGGAATTTCATATAAATTGGTATATAAGGGTATTCAAGGCTGCTAATAACGATTATAATATTACTGTTGGATAATCAGCTGGCGCACGGCGATCGATATTCGCCGTGCGTCGACCTGTTGCTGTGCTCAAGCACGCAGCGTTCGGTTGAGCGGAGATAGCCGAGGACAGGCTTCGCGAAGCCGAGGTAGTGCCTCGCTGGCATGCCGCGTCGAGCGAGAGGGTGTCTCTCTCGCTTGACTTCGGTTTCGCTCACAGGCTATCTCGCTCAACTGACTTTAGCGCCCAACGGTACTTTCAGATCAGGCAGCCATGATGAAAATTTAGACACTTTCGCTACGACATCGAGGAATGGCATACCACTTTCTTGGACTTTTCTCGTTGGCTTTTGGCTCTGGACTCTCTCATCATTCTCAACAGGACTCAAAATCAGGTACGAGTACGTTGCTATAATTTACCGCAAATTCAATGGTAACGAGGAGTTGCATGCTCATCGGTACATCAGCATTTTGGTCTCACTTTTTGGCTGCATTGCAGCACATGTCACGCCACGTTTTTCTCAACATAATTTACCGGTATAATTAATATAATTATGCAGGTGTACTATATTCACTGTACTTTTCCCCAGGATATCTGCTGGAAGAGTACAGTGACTATACACTGCTCATTTTGTGCATCCTCATTATGTGTTGTATTGTGCTACGCAGTGCTGCCTGCGTAGCTTGTCTCATGCGTATAGAGCACTCAAGCAATTTCAATTGCAAGTGCTCTTATTTGTTCACTGCAACCTCTCTGCATTAAGCTGCTGAGAGCTTGCTGTGAATTGTAATACCACCTTATGCACTCATATATCTCACTGCGTTGCATGCTCCGCAGCACTGGCTGCGGTGCGCACATCACTCTCAGTACATACAGCACACAATTAATATAATTGTGTGCTGGTTCTCAGTCCATATCATCAGATTCAGTTTACCTAATTAAATTCAGTTTTTTATTCTCAATTTTGGTGTATTTATTATTTATATTATTTTGTATTTTTTCTAAATTTTGAGTTTTCCTGTATTTATTTTCACTTTTAGTGTTTCTCAAAATTATATGATATGTTTGTGACTATGCGGAAGGTGTAATAAACCACTTTCTCTGAATACTATCTATGCGTCTGGTTTTATTTCACCCTGTCGTGAGTGAAGACTCATCATTTTCAATATATTGCAGATCTGTCAAATAACATCACCAGGCGGAATCTCAAACAATTACAATTGCGAAATAAAAAACAGTTTGTGTTTGATTGATTTTTATTTTAAAAATTGTCGGAGTAGCAGTTATTATGTAACAATGCGTACAGTTAAGAAAATAAGTAAATAAGAAAAAATTGTAAAAATCAGTCGCTATCACTGTCGGGAGAATTATCATGTTCGAAATCAGAGTCAGTATCATGCTTATCAGAAATTTCTAGAACATTTTGAGACTCATCATCATCAGGGAAAAATAAAAGCTCTAGGGTCTCCGATGACAAATTTTTACTTTTTAGTGTAATGTTTTTATAGTGTCGCTTTGAACATGTAAAATTCTTTCTGATGTGTGATTTAAGAGTGCTTGTACACTGACTTCCGCACGAGTCTCAGTTATCTGTATATTTGATGGGTAACATCGAAGTTTGGCTTGTTTGATAACAGGGATATATAAGAGCGTTGCTTTTTCATTGAATTTCTAATAAGCATGGACTGATATTTCGATAACTTTCCTTCAACGACATCGGACAATGCCTCATCGGCAGACATTTTAATAATAGGAGGAGTTGCTGATAATTTTAACGCTGCTCTGTATTTATCAGCTCGCGTTGGTGACTTTGTCGTAATTTCTTTGACGATGCTGGGTGCACTAGAGGCCCCAGAAGAACGAAGGCTCATTTGAGTAGCCAACGATAATTCCAATGTGCTTACTGTGTTACGTAAATCAGTGGCTTTTCTTCTTTTGCTTCGATCACTTGCTTTCTCGAACTCCATACTTGGTCGACCACGCTTCTTCGATTCCGTGGATTTTGATTCGCTGTACTCGTTGTCGCCGTATTCGAATCCGCAGGTTCTTCATTAGTCGTCCAAACATTCTGTGGAGTACATAATGGAATTATTGTGAGAAATTTTGAATCTTACTTTAAGTTTTTTTAATAATTCGAATTAAATTTACATATTTCTGTATTAAATTTCAATACTCACGTTAATAATCGTGGAAGAACAAAGCCACTCTTCATTGTTTTGAAGAAAGCGTTCTGTTGTTCTTTGAGATCGTTTCCATCTCCTTTTAAGGTTGGACAACAAGATCTTCAAAGATTGTCGATCCCCGTCATGGATTTGAAAACAACATTCCATCTTTGTAACAAAATGTCGTTCCAAACATTTAAGTTGCGTTGTCAAGTCCGAGTTCAAATCGTTCCGTATGATCTCGAACAGTTCTCGACGAGTACAGATTATTTTATCAATACGCGATTCTAAAATACAGACATAATGCAATGTAATATTAAGTAAAAACACATTTCTCATATAATAAGCTTTATTTAATTATAAATAAGAAAAATTATATGTATACACAATAATATTCTCGCGGAGTGTTATTCGAATGATTAATTGCAAAAATGATACAAATTTAATAATACATTAAAATAAGACACCCGGTATATATGAAAATTATCAAAAAAGCAACGGTACACTTTTCTACATATTTCAATAGCAGGTAGTCCCGGACCCCTGCTGTGTGCCTCTGCATCGACCCTTACCTAACAAAGCAGCTGCTCGGCGTCGCGTATTTCTAACCTCAAAAGTACAGAGGCAGAGACGGGCAGAATTTTCTTCCAGATTCTATTACAAAACATCGTAAACTATATGCTCCATATCTCAACTTCTTGATTCCCGCTGAATAGATAACTTTTTTGCTAATTTACGGTAAAAATTTTTACAAGAAAAACCATTATGTAGACACATCTTTGACATGATTTCTAACACGCGAGTATAAATTAATGAAAACGTTATATACGTAAATATTCTACATACCTTTCTTAACACCCTCCATCAAACAGAATTGAAAAAGGACACTGGAGTAAAAATTGATACGCACTTGAAGTAGCAGTGAATTTCGGAGCGGCTACACGTGGTTTACGCTGTGCCAAGAATGGGTAACTTTGAACTAACGTAGCGTCTCAGGTATAAAAGATATCTCACTTCCCTTTTGGAATAACAAGCACCAAAGCCCCCTCTACATGATTCTATGGTACTAAACTCATTCGGTGACTATCAATTTTTCGATTTTTGGCCAACTTTTTTTCAGATCTGTCCCACTGTGCGTCGGCCTGTCGCTAAGCTGCGTTGGCAGCAATGACGCATGCTTCCACTTGCAATTCCATAGCACCTGCTAGAATATGTTAGTAATTACATAAAAAATTTAAAAAGTGAGTTTACTTGTTCATGTATGGAGTTAAGTAATCGTGAATTTCTGATGAAATAATATTGATATTTATATTTATTAACTACTGTACCTTCATTACATTCGCGTGAAGTCTGTGCGAACTCTTGTCCGAAGTCATGAAGCTGCGTGCTGAGCCTCCTTTTATTACCCGTTATAGTATGTTACAATTACTGATATTAATCATTTATATCTAAAGTTAGATTTTTAAATGGATTTAAAAGTTTAAACATTGACAATTTATCCAACTGATGTATATATTATACATACACGGTCGTTTTGCACGTGTTGCAATCTGTGCTCTTGCTGCTTGCTTCTGAGTGCGTGGAACCTCGACGTTGTTCCGGCAAAAAGTTCATTGTGCAATATACTAGACTGTATATCTTTGAAAACGATTATATAAGAGGCACTCCATCAATAGAACTATTACACGTTGTCTTGATTCTAATATAATATCTACCTGAACTATTGATCTCAACTAGATCATTTCCCTCGTTGTTGCTTCTGCTGTTTGAAAACAATGTCAGTGTTGCTGTTCGCCCGAGTAACACTATGTTATCACCAGCAGCAAGGCGGTCAATTATTATCAGATAAGAAAATTGATACAGATTATATGAAGCTAGGCCATCGTTGAGTTTGCGATTTGGGAGTAGAAATTTACAGATCACGCTATAAGAACTTTCGGCGCAAGCAGTAGTTCATAGGATTCGCGGTATGCTGTGCGACTGTCATCATTTCCATGAGAAGAAGTTTGTTTAAAAAGGATTCAAAAGCAAATGGTCGAGAAATGTCAAAAGCATGTTTAGCCGCATTAATTTGACTGCCTAAGGTGGTGCGACCTTGTTACAGGTGATTTCTCTTTTTCTATACTCTCGAATGCATACCTTTTAATCCATTCAATATCAGTTGCAGAACGATATTTTCATTGTAACAAATAAACTAATTTGGATTTTAACAACGAGGGAATTTTATCCTTCGTTGAGACGCTAATCAAGTTAATGTTATGTTTGTCATTTGTGACTAGATTAAATTCAAATTATTTGAAAAGCCTTACTGAAGGATAGTATGTATATCATATGTATGTTAAATTCTGAATTTATGCGACAATTCCCGACCACTTGTTAAGATAGAAATTTTGGTAAATCGCAACTCGGGGTGTGAGTTAGCATTGCCTAGATTCCTGCGTTATCGATCTTTTTTGGTCGAAAGATCTCAAACAATCGAATCCCTAATTTCATAATTATCATATGTATTGTACCATAGTTACATGCGTTAGAGCGATATTGTAATTCCGAACGGCTAGAAGAGCACGAATAATATTTAAGAGGTCCCGAAAACACCTGTGCGACATACTTGGTACAGGCGTACCGAGTTTTGCGGGCAATAGGCCATCGCCCCTAATGCAAAAACTAGAGCTGTCGCCGCACCGAAATTCCCTCGATAACGAAAACAGCAGGTCAGCGACCGGCTGGCCTTGCTGGGAGGCGAGGGGAAGACGGTGAGCGCGGCAGCGGCGAACCACCGAAGTCAGGAAATGCGTTAAATTCGAAATAAGAGCGAAATGATGACGTAGGCTTCAGCGGAGCGAGGGGAAGGCTATAAAAGGCCGGTGCGGGGAGGGAGACGCTCTCTTAGCGAAATCGTTTAAACAGAACAGGTACGGAATTTGTGAGAAAAGATATAAAACTAGTGAAAGGTAGCGATAGACGAGGGAGTGCCAAAAGCAGAAAACGTAACAAATCATAATTGTGGGAATCTGCAAATAACCACAATTCAGGTAATTAATAAATAGAATAGGGTAGATCCGAAGGGAAATAAATACGTGTAGTTCAGTAGTCTGTAAGTATTGTTTATGGGAATTAGTGCACAAAATTATAATCGTAGAATAAGATGAAGTGGTATGGATTTTTAAACCGATGATATAAATAAAAGTCGCCGGAATCGTGTATGTGGAAGCAAGACAGAGAGAAAGTGAGAAAGAATTGTACACAGAGTTCGTACACTCTGTCCAAGTAGTGAACGTATGCGTGTGGCTGTATGTGTGTGGGCAACGAGAAAATACCAAGGCGTTAATACGTATCCGTAACTCGAGCCCCGAAATACCAAGAATTTCTGTTCAAATAAGTAGAAATAATAATAAATATAATCGAGGGAATTCCCTAATTTTGATACCGAGTAGAATATCGAATTAGAAAAGGTAGAGGATAGCGATAGGTAGGATTAGAATGCATCAAATTAACAAATATGAATAAGCAACTCCCGTATAGGAATATATCAATGATAAAGTGTGTCAGAGTGAAACAAGAGTAAAAGAAAAAGAATTGTGAACCGAGTTCATACACTCGGTAGAAGGAGCGAGGCGAGTGACCAATGGTATGAGTGTGTTTGTGTGTCGAGCGTACAGCAATACTGCGGTGCGAAGAGAATAATAAACTCTCGAGGATACCAAGTATAGGTGCATACTAAATAGGATTAGAAACGTCGAAATAATCGCTGAAATTGCGAAATTAAATGGTCATCGTCGAAAATTCTAGTGACCGAAATTAAAAAATGTTTTTGTTTATGAGACTATTTTTTTGGAATAAAATCCTGTTATGCCGGTACCGAGTAATTGGATTATTCGGTAGTCGGTTCGCGAATTTATATAAAAGGAAGTATTTATTATAAGCAACGGTAACTTTCCGTTGCCTATTTATATATCAAAGTAAGAAGTACAATAATGCGTTGTTTCGAGTATTAAACGAGGAACCAACCGTTCTCTTTTCAATCTAATTTAATACTGTCCTTTCGTAAAGCAGTTGCTAACTGTCTTCACGAAAATCCCTTAATTCGCAATTTTAGCGTTAGCCTATCGCCGAACGCCAAGCGAGTCGCTCATGCTGCGTCGGCGTTCTTGGGGTCGTTCATACGATCGGGCATTGGACTTCGTTTCCTGTCTTGAACGAATTCCAATGTTACTTTGCTATGGAATATTCCCGAATATACGAAATACGGAGTGGAATATTCCGCGGCACAACATCCCTCCCCCCTTAAAAGGAAAAATTTTTTCTTAAAAATTTTTTCTTCGATTGGTTTCTCGTATTTCCTCTTACAATTTTACTGTTTGATGTTATATAACAATACAATAAAATGTTTCATTTTTTCATTCGTTGACGATGAAGTTTTTCCTCTGCTTCTTATCGTCTTGCGTGCCGAGCGAGTCGTTCTCGGTTGAGGGTGCATAACCTGGCCAGCTCGGATCGCGGTTGCTCTTCTGGCTGTTGTCGTCCGATCGACTCGAGGTTGATGTTTACCTCGGCTGTTGCCGGGGTCGTTGCCTCGCTTGTCCTTGTTGGTGTTCGGTTTCGTTGATACCTATAACATTTAAACAGAACATAGCCAACCAAGGCTATTGGTGCTACTGCACCCAGTGAGTAGAAACTCAGATTATGGATGCGTTGCATCCCGTCTCCGTCGGTATTGAGGTTGTCCATGATTTGGTCGGCTCGAGCTCCGAGCTTTTGAAGCTCTTCCGGGTCTCGCAACACGCTCTGTGATGGACTTGTCCTCTCGGTCTGCTTAGGGGGTGCCTGACCTTCAATTTCCGTTAATTTTAAATTGAACGATGGAAGGTAGTTTTCCCTGATGACCTGCGACGTTCGCCCGATGGTTCTGATACTGAAATCTCGGGCGGTTACTATACATATGCCTACCAAAGCCAGTATGCCGGAATTTTTCTAAATTACCATTACTATGTATGACATGTTTTCCTTCGTGCTTTTTCAATTAAACAAGTTTTCATTTTATCTTGTTTCTCTTATTGGAGTTCCTTACCTTGCGCTTTTATTTAGCTTTTATGTCATTTTAGTGCTCTATAAAGAGCTTCAGGCGGTTTGCATGCACTGCCTGAGTTTTTCGTCCCTTTCGGATGACGTAATTGACGGGGGGCCTCTTTTCTACTATTTCGTGAGGTCCCGTCCACTTCGGGGTCAGCTTGGCTGACCGCCCCCTGCGCACCGTCTCGTCGCGGAGGAGTACGCGTTCGCCGACGCGGTACTCCTGCACCTGTGCGCCTTGGTCGTATGTAGTCTTCGACCGTCTTTTCGCGCCTTCCAGGTTGTCTCATGCTACAGTCCATGCGGCGCGTAGTCGTTCGCGTAACTCTTGGACGTAGTCGTCGTACGCATAGGTGCGGCGGGGCTCCTGCTTCACGGCAGTCGGTAACTCCGCTTCGCGTCCGTATACCAATACATGGGGTGACAATCCGGTCCCCGTATGTGGAGTGGTGTTGTACGTGAACATCGCGTACGGCAGCCACTCGTCCCAATTACCTTGATCCTCATTTATGAAATTTTTCAGGTATTCTGCAAGGGTACGATGCGATCTTTCTAGAGCGCCATTTGATTCCGGATGGTAGGCCGTCGTTTGTATCTTTTTGATTCGGAGCAGTCGACACATCTCTTTGAAGGTCGAGCTGAGGAAGTTCGTACCCTGATCTGATAATATTATTTCCGGCATTCCGTGCCGGCAGATTAATTCTTCAACGAGCGCTCTAGCGACTGTCGAAGCCTCTTGGTTCGGCAGTGGAATCGCTGCGCTGTACTTGGTCAATGCGTCTTGGATCGTAAGTATGTATTTTTTTCCGTTGACGCTCTCCGGTAGCGGTCCTACGATGTCGAACGCAACCTTTTCAAACGACCTCGAGGGGGTGTCGGTTACCACCATCGGTACTCGTTCTCTTTTCCTGATTTTATTCTTTTGACAGGATTCGCAAGACGATATATAATTCTCTAGATCTCTTCTCAGGCCGGGCCAGTTGTATTTGGTCCGGATTCGATGTAACGTGCGCCGTATACCTTGATGCCCTCCTATGGGGGTGTCGTGGTATTCTCTAATTATTTTCTGGCGGTCATTGACAGGAGTGGCTACGCCACTGCGGCAGTCGCTATACTCTTTTATCGCGCTGTCTTCATCCGCGCTGCAGGAAGTTCGTGGGCTACGGGCCCCGCCGTGCCTCGCTTCCTCAGCAGGCCTTTGCGGTGCTCTGTCCGCAGTTTCTTCGCTCGGTGTGCCCACCGGTGGCTCCGCCGTTGGGTCGCTCTCTCTCTCGAGCGGCCTTGCAACGTTTGCCTTTCGCGGCCTTCCGCGCTTCGCGGGTCTGCCATGCTGTGCTGGGCCCGCTCCATCCTTGTTAGCGGTGCTCGCAGTCTTACCAGTGGCCTGCGTATGTAGCTTGCGTGGTATACCCCTTCCTCGTCTGCACGGCTTTTCGGCGGGGCTGTGGGGTTCAGTAGAGCGTTCTGCAGGCACGCTGCGAATCTCTCTGTCCTCTTCTGGCGCATTGGCCAGAGCGGCCTCTCTCTCTGCCGCGTTGCTAGGCTGGCCCGGGGTATTCTCGGCTCTCCGCTTTGTGCGGCTGTCCGTACCCGGGCGCTTGCTGTCCTTTTCTTTCTCGTGGGCGAGCTTGGTCCCTCGCTCCGACGAGCTACCACGGCTGTAAGGGGTATCCTCGGCCCTCCGCTTTGTGCGGTTATTCGTTGTGCCGAGTTACCCCGTGGTGCCGTCCTTTTCCGATCCACGGATTTCATTCTCTGCTCTCTCTTGGAAGACTTCGCGTGGTCGCGTATATGCGACTCGGAGCGTCTACATCTGTATTTCTTTTTTCGGCTTTATTCATTTTACCGGACCCATGCACCGATTTTACTTTCTTTCCAGGCAAGGGTTGCAATTCTTGGTCCTTCGATCTGACCCTAAAGGGTGTGCGATACTGCACCTCGTGCGTGTGCTGTCGCTCGTTCCCTTGTAGATAGAATATACGCTTGTATTCGCACATTATTCCGGCGCGAGCTGCTTGCTTTTCGCTGCCGGGGGGCACCAAGTCGGGCTTCCGTCGTTGCTGCGCAAAGCGTTTGGCCCCCGTGCTCGTTGAGCGTACGCGTAGTGCCTTGACCTGCCGGTTCCGTACGGCCTTCGCTATCTCCGACGGCTTGAGTGTCGCCGACGACTGTTGCACTTCTCCGTCGTTTTTATAACCATATAAACTCACTTTATTAGGTTTTGATGGTGTGACACGGAATCTCGCTACTTTTCCTCGGCTGATTCCGCTCCTCATAGGTAGTCCGACAGATTTATTCTCCTTGGCGGCATCCGTGTTAGACCCGTTTCCGTAAAGAGAATTTGTCTTCGTAAGCAGGCCTATGTATTTGCACGTGGCTGCAGTTCTACCGCGTGGTGACGAATTTATCCTCGTCGCGCCGTCCCTTAGCGGCATGCAGTGCCCATACAACTTGAGCATCTCGCCATGCAGGATGTCCGCTTTATGCTGCTTGATAAAGTCCATGCCAAGTAATTCGTTGACCTTCAACGGCACATTGTTCGGAACGATGTAGAACCAATGCTCTACATTTAGAGCCGGTGTCTCGAGAATAATTTTAGCTATCCCGAGGGGGGTGAATTTTTCTCCTGCAACACCCTGCAGTTCCACGGAGCACCTGCTCACCATGGTTTCGGGCTTGAGGCAGCCTTCCTTGATTATGCTGCACGGCGCTCCGGTGTCCGCTTTAAGGGTGAGTACCCCGGTTGTGGCCAACGGTGCATCGATGTCGAAGTCGCTGGCGGTGGCACTCGACGCCGGCAGCGTCACTTGTAGGAGCCGCAGCGTTGTTTCCTTCTGCTTGCGTGCAGGTCTCTGCTGGACCGTGAGTGTATCTATTCTCATCGTTTCCAGCGGGCTGGCATAGGTCTTCGATCGACTTGCACTTGCATTTACCGTGGACCCTTCATTCTTGCCCCCTGAGTCCCTTGGACGTTGGGGATGCTGTGAAGACTGGGCAGGATCGCTTTTGTTCTGCGACAATCTTTTCCTGCAGTCTTTCCACATGTGGCCCCTTTTTTGGCAATAGTTGCACACGACGTCAACGTTGTGAATGGATGTATTCTCGCTGGGCATCGGTAGACTTACTCTTCCCGATCTGCGGGTGCGGTCTCGAGCCACGTGCTCTGGTTTCCCGCAGGTGAAACAGTTCTCGTTCTGCTGGGATGGTGCACCTTGGGACCTTCTGGGGTGGCTTATTGCTCCACCAACCCCTCCCTTTGGCTGCACCATGTTGGTGATCTCGATGGCTCCGGTTACCGACTCGTGGAGGGTGGCGTAATTACGAGATCTCACCAGAATTTGGACCTGCCCATGCAGTCCATTTTCGAAGTTGGCTTGGGCGCTCTTCCGTGTTATTTTTTCGACGATGCGCATCTCCAACATCGAGGTGGCTTCCTCGCAGAGTTTTTCTATTATATCGACGGTGATACGCTCAGTCCTGGCGGCGTATACCGCGATGTCCTCACCCTGGCCCTGCCGGAGGGAGTTGAACTCTACTTGTAACGCAGGCAACGACTTCCGCTTTCCGTACAGGGCCTCCAGCTCGGTTTTAAGCTGCGCTACCGAGAGGATAACTTTATGCTTCATCTCTCTGGACGCCCTTCCCTCGAGCTTGCTGCTGAGCACCAGTTCCAACAGGATGTCTTGATCCTGGGGCGCTACTCTCTTGAAAACTGTCTCGCACGATCGCAAGAAGGCATCTAGTTCGTCAGCGTTGCTGCCGTCGAAGCGCTTTATATTTTTCAAGGCCAGCCCCAGGTCGAGTGTCCGACTCGGTGTTTCCGACACCCTCCGTTGTTCCCTCTGGAACACGGGATCCGCAGGGGGATAATCCGATTCTTCAAATCGGGTTTGCCTCGACCGCGGACGTGGTATTGGACGTTCTTCCAACCCTGTATTTCCCAGTGTTGAGAATTCAACAAGAATGTTGAGAATCCGTCCGGTGATGGCTTGACCGACCTGTGAATATATTGACGGAATGTGAGTACTCACTCGAGACAAGAGGAAAATAAAACCAGACCAAGTAGACGTTATCGTGAGGAAGTAGTTTATTCTACCTTCCAACCGTGGTACAAAGTACAATTTTAATACAAAATGTGTGGTCACTAAAATTGAAAATTAATGCCAAAATAAGTTAATTTAGAAAATCAGTCAAAACATGAATTTAGAAAAAAGGTACAATTTATAATAATAAATAAACAAATTGAATTTTGAATGTTATTTGAGCAGCACACAATTACATTACTTGTGTGCTGAGTGTGATTGAGCTTGAGACAGCGGTGCGTGCCACGTAGTGAAAGCTACGCAGCACGACACGCTGATGCCATTGAGTGCGAAAATGTGTGCGTAACTCGCTGCAACTACCCAGCACTGTATTGCAGAGTAGCTGCAATGAATTAATAATGAGAGCACTCTCAGCAAATATTGCAGGAGTGCTGGTCTATGTGAACTCAGCTACGCAGTCAGCACTGCGTAGCACAATACAAACAGATATTGAGGCTGTACAAATGAACTGCGTATAGTCACTGTGCTTTCCTAGCAGAATTTCTGGAGGAAAGCACAGTGAATAGACCACACCGGTATAATTATATTAATTATACCGGCTAAAGCAAGTGAGGAAAGCATGATGCTGCATGTGCTGCAGCGCACGCCACGAGTGAGCCAAAGTGGTGATGCACCGTATTTCTCTCCTCACTGACAGTGAATTTCTACCAAATTATGTCAATGTACTCTTACCTTGAGCAAATGAGTCCTGATGAGCGAGATGTTGAGCGAGTCCGATGTATAAATCCATGAAACAGTCCGAGAGTCTGGATGCGTGCTGTTCTTGCCGGTGCGTGCGAAAAAGTGTCAAAATTTCCAAAATGGCTGCGGAATATGAAAGTTTCGTTGGGCGCTGGAGTCAGTTGAGCGAGATAGCCGGTGAGCGAAACCGAAGTCAAGCGAGAGAGACATCCTCTCGCTTGACGCGGCGTGCCAACGAGGCACATCCTCGGCTTCGCGAAGCCCATGCTTCGGCTATCTCCGACTCAACCGAACAACGTGTAGCAAAGCAGCGCAACAGGTAGGCGCACGACGATTATCGATCGCCGTGCGCCAGCTGAATTTCCAACACCCAGCCTCCGCGATAGTTCGGCGTTTTGCTCTCGTAGGGACCGGATGAGTTCGTACTCGTCCGCACCTACCTCGTTGAGCGTGTCCGCCAAGTTCCGTCTCGCCGACGGTGTTTCGGCCTCCCTGAGTTCGCGATCGAGTTCGCGTTGGCCTCTATCGTGCTCGCGCTGCAGCCTCTCGCACTGGCGTCGCGCTCTTTCCAGTTCGCGTTGGCTTCGGTCGACCGCTTTCAACCGATCGCGTACTCTCGCTGGTACCGACCGGGCTGTCGTACCGGTAGCTGCTGAAAAACCTACACGATCTATGGTTCGCATATTTTCTATTTCTCGCTCAACCATGTCCTCGGTGATGCGTTCAGGCGTTTGCTCGCCCGTGGCCATATTAAACACGTCGTCGCTACCGTTGCTGTCATGATCCCCGAATGACGCACCCCTACGTGGGTTTACGCCAAACTGGGCCGTCAGTCTGTCCGCCAGGGCCCCTTGTCTGGACGAAGGGATTCGCCCCGACGGCGAGAGCTCGAATAGCGCCCTGCGCGCTTCGTAAACGATGTCTCCTACTGCCGCAGCTAAACCGGCTGTAGGGTCTACTTCTTCGCCGGGCAACGTCGTCTCTAGCGAATTGCCCCTATTTCTTGGTCGGGCTCCTCTAGGATCTGACATGCTTGCAAATTTCTCGGCTAACTCTACTTTACAATATTCCCGAATATCTATTCTACACTGGCTTCGGCAAAATTATTAATTTTGTTTTTTTCAAAATTTCAAAATATTTGTCCTGACTGGCTTTGATTTACTGGCTATATGTATAAGTATAAAGTAACCGCCACTTACAGAAAGATGATCTGGTAGACGGTCCTTTCCATGCTGTTGTTTTCGGGTGCCGTTCCTCCGGTGCTGTAGACCTGTTGTCTCGTAGCTTCCCTCGAAGGCTGGTCCAGTTATCCTCCCTGGTACCGTTGACCCGTATCTCCGTTGGTTCCTGGGTTCGTCCTTGGTGCGTCGCCAACGATTGCGCGACGGCTTCTTCTCGAGTAGCTGCTTCGCGTACTCGGTTGCACACTTTGTGCGTTTTTCCACGACTTGACGTGACACCGTCAATCGGGACTTTAAACGGTTGACCGATACGTCACCCCGCACCGACGTTCACTTTGCGTCTTCGCGTTAGATTAGTCGGGTTTTCACGAACTACACTGGTGTCCTTGCACGCGTCGTAGTCGTCACTTCAGAGTATTCTCAACTTTGTCCAAAACACTTTTGTCCTAATAAATCACGAATCACTTAACTTCGGCAGATCCCACCGCTGCCACCAAATGTTATGCCGGTACCGAGTAATTGGATTATTCGGTAGTCGGTATAATATTAAAAGTTATCAGGAGTACAAATTGAAAATGCGGGATTTTTTTCTATTTTTGAACGTTTATTCTGAAAAAATGGTAACAAATGAATTATTCAAAGTATTGTCCATCGCTAGCCACAACTTTTTCCCATCTTTCTGGCAATTTACGGATACCGTCGCGAAAAAATTCGGCCGGCTTGGCTGCTATCCAGTCATCGACCCATTTTTGGGCTTCTTCGTAAGAATGGAAGCGCTGGTCAGCTAGGCCATGTGTCATCGATCGGAAAAGGTGGTAATCGGAAGGAGCAATATCTGGGCTATACGGCTGGTGGGGTAAGACTTCCCATTTCAGCGTTTGTAGGTATGTTTTGACCGGCGCTGCAACCGAGCGTTGTCATGTTGCAAAATTACTTTGTCGTGTCTTTGCTCGTATTGTGGCCGTTTTTCTTTGAGTGCGCGGCTCAAACGCATCAATTGAGTTCGGTATAGTGCTCCTGTGATGGTTTCGTTCGATTTCAATAGCTCATAATACACCACACCCAGCTGGTCCCACCAAATACAGAGCATGAGCTTGGCGCCGTGAATATTTGGTTTGGCCGTCGATGATGATGCATGGCCGGGGTAACCATATGATTTTTTGCGCTTCGGGTTATCGTAATGGATCCACTTTTCATCACCAGTGACAATGCGATGCAAAAAACCCTTCCGTTTTTGCCGTTCGAGCAGCAGTTCGCATGCAAAAAAACGGCGCTCGACGTCTCTCGGCTTCAGCTCATACGGCACCCAATGTCCTTGCTTTTGGATCATTCCGAGGGCTTTTATACGATGGGAAATGGCTTGTTGTGTCACTCCCAATGAATCTGCGAGCTCTTGTTGAGTTTGACACGAGTCTTCATTGAGTATTGCCTCCAATGCAGCATTCTCAAACTTTTTCACTTGGCCCGGCCGCTCTTTGTCCTCAACGTCAAAATCACCACTTCTAAACCGCACAAACCATCTCTCGCACGTTGAAACCGATGGAACATGACTCGGATAAGCCTCGGAGACCAATCGATGTGCTTCAGCAGCACTTTTCTTCAAATTAAAGAAGTAAATTAAAACTTCCCGCAAATGCTGTTTTGTTGGCACGAAACTCGACATATTGAGAGCTCAAAAAAACTATGAATTTGACACTGCGACAAATTGACACATACTGAAAATTAAAGCTATAAGACGTAGCTTTGACATGAACATAGTCACAGTACTGCCTGATGCGTATAGCGTTAGTAACGCCATCTGTTATCAAACCCGCATTTTCAATTTGTACCCCTGATATTATTTTTTGGGATCGTTTGCCGATAAGGAGATGGATCGCGAGTAAAAGATGGAAACGCGAATTTATATAAAAGGAAGTATTTATTATAAGCAACGGTAACTTTCCGTTGCCTATTTATATATCAAAGTAAGAAGTACAATAATGCGTTGTTTCGAGTATTAAACGAGGAACCAACCGTTCTCTTTTCAATCTAATTTAATACTGTCTTTTCGTAAAGCAGTTGCTAACTGTCTTCACGAAAATCCCTTAATTCGCAATTTTAGCGTTAGCCTTTCGCCCGAACGCCAAGCGAGTCGCTCATGCTGCGTCAGCGTTCTTGGGGTCGTTCATACGATCGGGCATTGGACTTCGTTTCCTGTCTTGAACGAATTCCAATGTTACTTTGCTATGGAATATTCCCGAATATACGAAATACGGAGTGGAATATTCCGCGGCACAACAATCCTACAGTCAACCACTATGAAGTCTAAACTAATTAGTCCTGTGATCAAGCCCGAAATCCCCACGATAAATAAAAATATATGTAAACGATAAAAATTAACGTTACAGTATGAACAATTAATAATCCATCCTGTATCAATTAAAAAATTTTCTTCTTGAGTGCCGGGAATAGTCGTGATATTATGTCTTCTAACATGAATGGTCCATTTAATGACAGGTATAGGATTACAAGTTAAGAGTAACGTGTCATTAATGAATTTCATGTCTTTACTTCAGAACTGTGAAAGTGAAAGTTTTAATGCTCTGTCTATGAGCATGTATATAATGCCTATATTTTATGACTGGAGAATAAGTGAATAAATCTACCAGGCCAGTTTACGACACCAATCTGTGATAATGATCTCATTTTCCCTAATTAATAACAAATCCATGAATGGTATTTTATTATCTTTTTCTTTCTTTTATTATCTTTCTCTTTCTCAATAGTAAATTGGAGTTTGGGATGCTGAGTGTTGAAAATTGTTGAAGTTCATCGAATTTGATTTGAGAGAGCAAATCACGTGGTCTACGTGCCTTGTGATTAAAACTGGAGTGTAATAAAGTTCTGACAAGCAACATTCTTCTCAAGCAGCCATAACTACTATGTGATATAATATTGGAGCTAATGGATAGCCCATAGGAAGCCCTGAAATTTGTTTGTAAATTTTATTATCAAAGGGAAATAAGTAAACGACATAATTATCTCAGTGTTTTTTTTAATTCCACGATAACACTGCCCTCTCCACACAAATAAATTCTTTTTAAGACGGTTTAAAACTAATAGTAAAAATACATTTGTTCAAAGAGAGGTCACATCTAATGAAACTAAAATGTATTAAGCAGGTAAAATGATTTGCGTAACCAATGATTTCAGAGAAGAACTGTCATTAACATTACGAATCGACTCTTAATACGCTTCGTCAATATTTTATGAATAAAATCAATTGATTTTGTGTGTGGGACAATTGATAGACTAAGCTATTGGCCTCGTTGGGATGTTCAGTTTGTATATTTTTGCTAAAGTGTATATTCTAGCTAAATTTATATTATCAGGTCTTAAGTAATGATAGTTAGTTTCATTAATGAATTTTGCTCGATTTCAGATATCTAGACATCTCATAACTGATTTGTGTGTGCAATTTTTGTTGTATCAGTTACCATAAACTTGTAAATAATTTTCATCATTTAAGAGTGCAATCGATTTTTGTATGTATTCAATAGACTTTAGAACAATAGTGCTATTCACTTTGTCATCTTTGGTGATTTTTATATCACGGTGTAAAGATAAAGATATCTTAGTATCAAGTATGACTTTACTAGTGTCTTTTTTGTGTTAGTGCAATGTAATTTATTTCAAATATTAGTATTGAATCAAATTTGACTGTGGTTCAAATTCAGAAATAACTTTATGAATGGCACCTTCGGCTTTCTTTGTGAGTAAGTATTACAAAATTTAGTTTCGTCCGATAGAAAATACTGGATAGATTGATCAACCAGCATTTTGTAAGACTTTTGTTAGAGTTGTAAGTTCCGAGTCTGTTCAAAATAGTCTTAAGATGGATGATGGAATAATTATTTGTTGTATTGTTAGTGCTGCGATCAGTTGACTTTGAATTCGAATTGAATTAACTTTGGGGTTTATTTGACTTTTCTCCGGACAGTCGCAACGCCGTAAAATATTCATCTAATTAGATGAGTATGTATGAGTATGTATGTATGAGATGTAAATTTACAACGAAAGCGGTCACTGCGTTTACAAACGATTAACTACACTGGCATACAAATAAACATGGATTTCTTTAGAAGTCTGTATAGAAGATTTGGATCTACGCACCTACAACAATTTCAAAATTTGTAAGAGAACTAATGAAAAGGAACTACATCTTCAAGAACAACTCGAATTTCTTCTTGTAAGAGAACTAATGAAAAGGAGCTACGTCTTCAAGAACAACTCAAATTTCTCCTCTGCTCTCGTTAGGAAGGTCTAGTCCAGAAACATTTAAATTCTACTGTACTTTACAACTTAGAAATTTTTAATACAAAAAATCGACCAAGATTTTAAGAAATACTACACCTAATACATACAAAAATACTAAATGTAGATGTGGATGATATCATCTTTAGAAAGAAACTAATCTATCATAGAATTAGCAAAGCTTAAAAACTCCAACGTGTATTCACAAAGATTTTTTAACATTAAAAAAGTAAGGCTCACTATGTTATATTTCGAAGTACGTAATAGTTAACAAAAAACTTCAACGATTACGTTGTGCCAAAAACTTTCATACGCATAACTTTATTTTCGGTAGTAGAGATTATTTGCTCTCTCTTGTTTTCACAGAGATTTAATTTACTCGACAAATCGGAATAATTACCATGACATACAATATAACGTATCACGACGACTACGCCGACGGCAACGATATACACCCTGGGGAATATTTCTTCAAAACGTCGGAAAACAAAAGTAATAAGAGTGTTTGAAAAGTGTATAAAGATTTAGAACAAGTTGTACAACGAGCGGTGAAAGATGACTTTCGAAAAAGTGTACTATGATCCTTCGCATCCAGCTGGATACGCTGGTGCGCGGCGTTTAATCGGTAGCAAAAATAAAGCAAACTCCGTGTATGACTGACTGACTCAGCAGGATAGTTATACAATTCATAGACCCGTGCACCGCGTCTTTCCACGACTATATTACAATGTTACAAATATTGACGATGTCTGGGAGGTCGATCTCGTGGAACCCTTGCAGGACAAAACTGTGTGCGAGGTTGTCTAAGGCATTTAAAGGTATTCTCGAGCGTAACGATGGTCGTACACCTGTTTCACTACAAACCGACCGTGGAAAATAATTCCTCGGTGGTCAACTCCAAAAATTTCTCAAAGATGAAGACATACAATTTCGCATTGCTCGTAATCCGAGTGTAAAAGCCTCGATTGTCGAGCGTTTTAATCACACTCTCGAGGAGCGGATGTATCGTTACTTCACATATCGTAATACTCATCGTTACATCGATATACTACAACAAATGGTTTATGCGTACAATCATGCTATACACTAATTTGACAATTAGTGCCGTAAAGCGACGTGAAAAGAAACGTTTCACAATGTATAAATACAAACCCGGAGATTATGTTCGAATCAGTAGAACTAAAGACACCTTCGAAAAAGGTTACGAGAAAAATTGGAGTGAAGAAATTTTCCGTATCAAAAAAGTTTTACATAAGCAGGGCTTGTATGTGTGTAACGCTACGATGAATAATACGTACCTTTGTAACGCTACGATAAGACCCGTACCTTGACCAGTAGAACCTTGTACTTCAGTAGATATCGCCGGCCTATATATACTCACCTGCGGCTCATACTATTCAGTCTACTACCATCGAGACTCCAGTACGGACCTCTCCAAGACCATCACGAGGATAAGTTAGCAATATTGTATTGAGAAATCATTTGTATAGTATCAATAAAAGAAGAGACAGTGACTCTATACTACGGTATAGAAATCACTCCTTTTTAAAAAGCTTTTCTACGAATTATCCCCGTAACATTTTGGCGATCCTTCCAGGATAGTACTCGCGATTGTTGGAAGTTAATCTGATTCTACGAGCTTACAGCCTCAGGCAGAGCCACGAGACAGACCCTGAACTATCCATTAGAATCACATCGAGACTATCAACGATACGAACAGGGAATCCATCGAGACTGTATCTGATTCAAAGCAAATCTGAAGGATGACCGAACTCAAGGCGACTTCACAAAAAGATCACTGCACCATAAAGAAGACATACGACAAGGTAAATTGACTTAAATCGTGAGACCAACCCACGAGTTGAAATCTCCCGTCAATAAAAACCGTAAGTGATCTTCTATTGCAACCAAGTTTGTAACAACTTGCAAGCAATCTAAAGTTTAAAAAACCAAGGGACATCGCTTAAGGATAAACTTCCTGAATCTTCGGTAAGCTATTAATAAAGTCAGGAGGCAAGGCTATCACCAACCACTGTCCAACATAACAAAATACGCTACTACGAAACCGAATTTTTGGATGCGGCAGTTCATCCAGACGTTCTGCAATAGATGGGAAATTTGAACCCATACAAATAATTTATAAAAATCTAAACTTACCGCGCTGGCATTTACGAGGTATCGCGATCAGGCTCTAGCCCTGACCGACGGAGAAGCAAGCAGGAGCGGAACAGATATTATAAAAAGAATACAAAATCCATATAGAACAGCTCCGACCATGTCACGAGCAGTTTCTCCAGCACGATCACTCACGGAGGATCGTAGCACAATACTAATCCTTGAAAAATTAGAAAACATTAGTATCAGACTCGAACGAGTCGAAAATGGAATCATCACCCTAGGACGAGAAAACGAGAAAAGAATCAACGAAATAAAAAACGTTTGGAAACATCTACGGGTAGACTTGACAGAAGACGAGTCACCACCACTTCCATCCGCACCACCAGTACACAATACTACCAGACGCGACCCACGGGAAGAAAGACAGACATCCGAATCATCACCAGAACGAGAAGACTATCATCTCCCATTAAATAGAGGCATACATGCAAATAACGCCGGACCACCACGCGTAGCAATCAAGTATGTGCACACACTCAAAGGCCACGACGACGTAGGGGTGGAAGAATTCATCCGCTCCTGCAAACGCGCAGCCGCCGCGTGTACACGACCCCAGAAACTTTTGGACCTCGTTATCAACGAAAAGATAACGGGTGAAGCCGAGCGCTCTATACGAGGACTCGAAATCAACAGTTACAGAGATCTGTTTCAAGCACTCAGAGACAACGTATTAGTTGCCACCTCATACGAACTGACACACAGCCGAACGCTTTACGGTAACGAGATTAGCAATATTACAGTTCTGGACGAGTTACCTAGCGCTGCAGTGTCAACGAAAGAAGGCAAGCAGGACGTAGCGGGTATTACATCTGATAACGTCCAGCAAAAGACTTCGGAAGTAATGGAAAGAAGACGGAGACTGCTGTGAACAACATAATTATAAAATCTACCAAAAGCGTGAAGAAGAAATACGCTCAATTGAAAATAATCACGACCAACGTAATAAAAAACGAGGCACACAAAAGCGGTACAGAGGTTTTTAACAACGCGATAGACAAAACTGATAAATCTTTGGAGTTTACTCGAAGTTATCCCGATTCGAATCAGTATATGATGCAATTGCCGAATATGCTGGATTTGGAAACACCTAGAAAATTGGAGAATAACTTTGGAATTCCTCCGACACCGAGACTTCTCAGTCCGAGCAGCAGCTTGATTAAGCTGTTTGGATCCTCACAGATTGGCGAGGATTCCGTTAAAATACAAAGTTTCATCCCGACTCCGGAGTTTCCGCCTACGCCTTCCATCGCCGTCACTCCGAAACAACTCAGCAAAAATACCGTCGTAAACGCGAAGAAGGACAAATATGGTTGCTCGAATTATTATCAGCCGAGTTCCGAGCTCAAAGATCCTCGTTTACCGAAGCAGCAGCACAACGATCAGAGTCGGCACGACATGAGTCTCCCTTTGCCTGGCATGATGGCTACGATCACGGAGACTCGATTTCAGAATATCAATGTGCAAGTTGATCAGGACTTTCAGGCCTCCACGACAAGCAGCAAATTGGAGATAACTCAATTCGAGGTAATAAAGGAAAATTTACCACGCGATGAAGCTTTCAAAGAACTCAAAATCTCAACGAACCCTACCAAAGCTCAGGTTATCACTAAAGCTTCAATAAATCCGATTGAAATAGATAATGAAGTGCCTGCTCCGATAACAGACCTTTCGATAGATAATGTTGAGGTAACAAAAGACGCGGACAAGAGTAGTACGACCATTGATGATGATTCTTCAGACAGCAACAGCAGTTGTTCCTCTGGCAGTTCATCCTCCTCGTCTTCCTCGTCATCGAGCAGTTTAAGCGCGACAAATACCTCAGCGAATTTAACGCTCACGAAGCAATACACCAAAAGAACAGCTAACAAAATTTACACAGATACCAGCAACGAATCTGTTCAAAAGTCCTCAGCGAACGTTCTGGGCATCGTAATAGCGAAAGATCCATCAAGGAAAAATATACTTTCGCAGGAACACAACAATTTGAAAAGAATTTTGACGTCAACATCGCGCGTGGAAAATGAATCATCCCCGATAAAAGTTATTCCAATCGTCAAGACGGTGGAGATTCTCGAAGAGTGTGCGTCTGAAACTCCGGTGAAAGACGACGCTCTACTTGCGGAGACTAATATTTCCAAGACTCCAAGCAGCTCCAAAGCCAGATTTGAAATTGTGACGAATCTTACTTCAAAGATTTCAGCCTTTATCACTACCGAAGAAAGTAAGTGGCACAGGACAACTGAGAAAGCGGTTGCGCCATCACCGAGGAAAGCATTACCAAAAATAATCAGCGTTCAACGATTATTGCCGAACGTCTCGATAGCACTTAAACCTACATCGAGCAACGATCTCTGTGACGCAATGCAGAACAGACCCAACCCGGCCCAACAAATAAATGCAATATCAAACGCGAAACTGAGCAGACAGTTGGAAGAGAAGCATCTTCAACTGATGGCCAAGCTTAAGAAGAAACCTATTACGGATACGCGTGTCGATAAAGAGCAAAAGGAAAAGGTTGGTGAACCTAAAAACGATTCCAAGACAAAGAGTCAAACACGTCAAGGCGAAGAGTCAACGATGTCCCAGGCATCGGATAAAGTAAAGGAACGGAGCTTAACCGAGCCGAAGGTTAGCAAACAATCGGTAAAACTCTTTGAAAATGATTTGAAAGAGGTGCCAGAAAAGAGAAATCCACAGAGTCTGGAAATAACAGTGCCGCAGTGTAGGGACCAAGCGAGAAATAATAAAAGAGAAGAATATATCCCTAAAGATGTAGTTTCAACAACTACGATCAACTCGAAGAAATTGTCCAAGTCGAAGGTGGATTTGGTGAAGCGAGATTTATTCAGCGACGAGGAATTCAGCGAGCAGAGAACCACACGATCGAGAACTCGACAAATTTGCGATCTGCCGAAAAACGACAGCATTGAAATGGATATATCCTCGAACAAAGTTACCGAAAAAGATGATTCGACAACTCAAAAGGAGGATCTACCGGGAATACTCGAGTGTCTGCAATTGGTTCCGACGATAAAAAATGACACGACGGACGATCATTTGAATGTTTCTGATATTCCTCAGCTTCACGCAGAGTATCGCATTGTTTACGACGATACGGTACCAACGAAAAGAAGAAAACGAAAGTTCAATAGTTCAGAACTCGAATTTTCTGTTATCGTTTTTAAACCTTGTCCCAAAGTTTTTTCCACCACGGCTTACGAGGAGATATATATTTTCTCACCGCCACGTAAGAAAAGAAGACCCTCCAAGGAGTCCGTCAAGATGCTCAAGTACAAGGAGAAAGACAATGACTGGGAAGGCTCCTTCACCATAACGGCCCTCCATGAAAATAATAACCTAGAGATAGACAGAAACGGACAAATAGTTCGAATCCACATTGACCGAACGCAACCTGTTCACAGGGATGAAGCTCAAGCTGATCCTGCTAGCACTCCTAGCAGCAGCCGAAGCCAAAATCCAGCAGACGCCTCTGAATGACACCACCTTCTACCTCGAAGACCTCGGAAGAGTCAAGATTTTCCACAAGACATGGAGATTAATTGGAACTATTGATATCAGCAATCTTCTCACCCGCTACAACCAATTATGGAAGATAAACACCGACGCTGCAAACACATGCCACACCAAGTGCCACGAACACCTAGAAATCGAACTCATGCGCACCAGGCTGAAGAGAACCTACAACAACGTCCAACTACTGGATCACCTTACCAGCCATCAGAACCGACAGCAGAGAGGATTAATTAACGCCATCGGGTCTCTATCCAAAACCCTCTTCGGAACCCTCTCTAACGACGACCTAGACCACATTAATCAGGAAATAGACAAAATATACAAGGTAACCAACACACTCGGACAGGGACTATCAAATCAGACACGAATAATTAAAATTTTGCTAAATAATGCCAATCATGATTTAGAAGCATTAGGACAAAAAGGAGATGAATTTATCAAAACAGCAAACAAAAATATTAATAAAATCAATAATAACTCAATCGACATCCATATTGCGAACCAACTCACTATGAGTGGGTTTATACTAGCCGATCTTCAAGAAGATGTGAACGCCCTGCTAAGCGCCATCTCTGACGCAAAACACGGCATTGTCCATCCGCAAGTTTTTTTTTTTTTTTTTTTTTTTTTTTTTTTTTTTTGAGGAAATAAATATATATCTTTATTTCTGTTTAATATTACAACTAATCTCAATGATTATCTAGTAATTGTTTTGATATCTTCTAATTTATTTATTTGTTCCTATGAGATGATCTATCTATCGGTTCATCCCAGCTCTGCCCAGCCCTTTAATTTCGGTGATTCAAGGAACCACTAATTCCAAAGGCTTTGTTCTTTTTAGGCGCTTCGGTCCATTGGTGTGATCCAGTAGATTCCGCAACTCCTCGTTGTCATGCTGCTGCAGTCGTAGTAGATGTTTCCTTGCAACTTTTTGTATTTCATCGCTGACGTATTCCATTTTCAAGTCTCGATGGAGATTGTCATTTCTAATGTACCACGGAGCATTTACAATACTGTGAAGTACTTTGTTTTGAAATGTCTGTACGATCTTAACCGTAGTTTTCTTTGCGCAGCCCCAAAGCTGGATACCGTATGTCCAAATAGGTTTTAGGATTTGCTTATATAACAATAGTTTGTTGTGAGTTGTCAGTTCGGAGTGCCTTCCAATAAGCCACTGCATTTTTCTGAATTTCAAGTTCAATTCCTGACTTTTCTTTTTGACATGCGCTTTCCACCTAAGCTTCGAGTCTAGTGTCATGCCGAGGTACTTAGCGTTATTAGAATATGGAATTTGTTGTGAATTCGATGTAATCGGAATATATTCTAATCTCCGGTTTGTAAAGTTTATGTGAACAGATTTTGATTCGTTTAGTGTTATTCTCCATTTTTTCGTCCAGTGGTATACTATATTAACAGCGTTTTGTAGTTTCCGTGTTGACTCGACAATACTAACATCAGTAGTCATAACGGCTGTGTCATCAGCAAACGTTCCTATTCTAGTGTCTACTATGTTTGGTAGATTATTTGTATACAGTAGGTATAATACAGGGCCCAGAACACTGCCTTGTGGAACTCCTGCTAATATTTTCTTTAATTTTGAGTACTCCCCTTCTTGTCGGACACGAAAGTATCGGTCGTTGATGTAAGACTTTAACAATTCAGAATACTGTTTTGGTAAATCTCGATGGAGTTTAAATTCCAGACCACGGTGCCAAACCTTATCAAATGCTTGAGCCACGTCTAAGAATATTGCTGAACATACTTTCTTTGTTTCAAGCGCCTCCTCAATTGTATCAGTAATTCTGTGTACCTGTTCTATCGTTGAGTGCCTTTCTCGGAACCCAAATTGATGTGGTGGGATAAGATTTCTGTTTTCTATAATTGGCTTTAGCCTCTTAAGAAAAAGCCTTTCGAAAATCTTTGCTGTTGTTGTTAGTAGAGAAATCGGCCTGTACGATGTTTTGTCGTTTAGAGGTTTATTAGGTTTCGGAATCATTATGATTTCAGCTACTTTCCACTGACTCGGAACATAACTTAGTCTAAAGACAGCATTTATTATGTGCTGTAGTTTCCTTAGTGCTTTGTCAGGTAGGGCTTTGATTATTTGACCCGTTATCAAGTCGTATCCAGGAGCTTTCTTATCTTTGAGATTTTTTACCTCTTGTTTGATTTCTTTCAGAGTAACTGGCAGAACAGATACCTCGTTAATTTTGTTTACAGGCGTTAAGGATTCATTATTTACTGGTCCTGTTGGTGGTTTGAAGGTATTTTCTAGGTGTTCGGCAAATAGTTCAGCTTTTTGCTTATCGCTGCGAGCCCAGGCTCCGTTAACCATCTTTATAGGCGGCACTTGCATTTTTGGCCTTTTTAGACCCTTGGTGGCTTTCCACAAGGAATAGTCTGTGTCAGGTTTACCTGTTAGGCTACTTAGAAATCTAGCAACAGATTCATTCTTGATCTCCTTTATAAGTAGTTTAAGTTTATTGCACAAATTGTTTAAGATTGTTTTGTCTTCGGGGGCTCTGGTTCTCTGCCAGGTCTTTCGTGCTTTTCTTTTTTCCTTAACTAACTCTCTTACTTCAAGTGGGTAGTATACACTTTTTTGTGTTGTTCCTTGCTGTTCAGGAGTACTTGCCCAAGCCGATTTTTGTATAGTTTCAATGAGTTTTTCCAGTTCTTCTTCTATCTTGTGATCGTTTGATATCTATACCTGTAGATTGACGCTATCTTCGACTAGCTGGTGGAAGTATTCCCAGTTTGTTTTGTTATTTGTTAGTCGTGGAGGACATGCTTTTCTTATTACCGCGGTACTTATTGTCATTACAACTGGAGAATGATCTGAAGAAAGACCTTCTCCATTTTCAACAGCTATATAATTTTCGGAAATACCTTTAGTTATATAGAAATCTAGAAGGTCGGGAACTTTATTTGGATCTGTAGGCCAGTACGTTGGTTTCCTACTGGAATGGAACTCACATTTTAACGTCTGCCCTGCTTCAAATAACTCTCTTCCTTTGGGAGTAGTTCTACTTGATCCCCAGAATATGTTTTTCGCATTAAAATCACCTCCAATAATAAAATTACTACCAAGTGATTTGAGTAGTTTGATGTAGTCTTCTCTTTTAGAGTTATGTTTGGGTGGACAGTAGATTGCTGATACACTATAGGTCTTGTTATTTTTGGTTTCAATAGATACAGTAGCTACTTGCATAGTCTCCTCTTCTATTTTTAGTTCTTCTTGGTGTTTAATATTATATTTAATAAAGATTGCTGTTCCACCTCTAACTCTTTGTGCTGGATGTAGAGCTTGATAGCACTGGTATCCGCGAATTTTAATATACGAGTTTCTGGTAAAATGACTTTCTGATATAAGGCATACATCAATTTGTTTTGTGTTTAAAAATACTTCTAGTTCTGAAATGCGCTGAACAAGGCCATTTGCATTCCAGGTTGCAATTCTTAAATATTGCGTCATTATTTTTTCTTGTTTAGTTTGAATGGACTAGAATTAAGGTAGTCTATGATTTCACTAGTTTTACTTGTGGCATTCGTTATTTTTTTATCTTGGTTCATTGTTGTATTTTCCAATGATCCTAATCTCTCTTCTTGCTTTTTCAATAGCTCACCCATAGATTCTAGTCTTTGGTCCTGCGCTGTCAAGTGTGAGTTAATAACGGATAGCTTCTGAAGTATTTCTTGAAGGACATGGTTTTCTTGGCTTGATGTTACTGTGATTTTGTCGTTCTGCGTAGCCATTTGTGCGTATGTTATGCCTTCTTTTACTTTGGCGCTATTTATAGGGATTTGTTTTGGGTAGGATTGCATCCTAGGTTGAGAACTTTTACTTGTTTGAGTTCTTTTGTTGTCTCTCATTCTTTGGAGTTCTTTGGCTACCTCGCATCCTCTGTAATTCGCTGGGTGTTGATTCCCACAGTGTACGCATTTCGGTGGCTCGTTCTTGCTTTTGTTGCAATCTTTAGTTGGGTGTTTTCCAGCGCACTTCACGCATCTGGGCTCCCTATTACAGTATTGGCGAGTGTGGTTATACGCCTGACAATTGTGGCATTGAGGAATTCTGCTGTTGTTCCTTTTCAAAGTCTCAATCTTAACTTTCATATTGAGTATTGCTTTGATTCCATATACTCTATCAATGCTCTCACCGTTGTCAAATGTTAGCATGAAGAGAGGGAGGCCAACTTTCGTTGTTTCTCTTTCGCCATTGGAGTTTATAGTGACCTTTTTCTTTAGCATGTTCACTGCTTTTAGGATTTTGAATCCTTTCAGACTAACTTCCTCAATAATTTCTTCGGTCGGACATGTGTGATGTAGTCCTCTAGCCATAACTTTAATTGGTTCCTCAGCTTTGTTTTCGTAGGTGTACCATTCAAAGTTTTGAGCAGTGATTTCATTTGCTAAAGATCTATATGTTTCTGGGTCAACTGCGTTCACTTTCCAAACGTTATTATTCAGTGCAGTGACTTTATATTTATCGCTTGGAATTAGCTTCACTATTTTTTTAATTGTATCATATTCACTTACATTAAGTATGTTAATGGGCGGAGGTGGTTTCTCTTTGGCTGTTGTTTGATTTTCTTGAGCTTTTCCTTGATTAAAAGCGTTGGTGGTATTAGCTGAACTATTCTGTTTTGGTTGCTGTGATTCGTTCCTTTGATTCACTAGATCCACCGATGTTTGACCTGATCGTTGAGGTTGTGGTTTGTCCTTGGATGTTTGACCTGATCGTTGGGGTTGCGATTTGGTAGCACTTTGTATTGATTGTTCCACTTCTGGTGAAGATTCTGCTTTTCGTTTTTTATTTTGGCGTTTGGTTTTAATTTGGCGTCGTATAAAACTCGTTTCATATGCCAATTCATCTTCGTCTGTTTCATACGTTATCGGATCTTTGCCTTGCTTCTCATTTTTGATTATAGCAATTTCTTCTTTAAGCTGTTGGACTTCTTTGAATAGTTGTCCATTAAGCTGCATGAGGTTTTCCAGCGATTTCTTCAAATCAGCGTTTTCTCTAGCGACATCGTGGTTTTCTTGGGTCACATTCTCGATGCGATCAGCATGTTGGTTCTTCTACTGGTTCGCGGGATAAGTTGGTCGAATTGGTGATCTACTAATTCTTGAGCTTCGTATGAAAGGGTTTTGCAATGGTTGGCTCACCCCAGAATCCATTGAGCCTGCCTCTTCTGAGGGTGGATTTGCCAACTGCGCAGTTGGCGTACCACCTGGGGTAAAATTTCCTTTTTGTTGTAAACTCATTGCTTAACTTCTGGTTATTGTTTCTACAGCTTCTGCTGCCAACCTAACGAGTAAAATTGGCAGTGGGTCAGTAGAGAGAACATCATTTACTAAGCTCTCGGTGTTCGGTTATCCCGCCGTTTCTCGGTCATCAGAGCCTCGTCAGTTAAATAGCAGGGAGCACCGCGTGCAGGTGAGGTTGACTTGGGCTGGTATGTAGACCCTCGAGCCAACGCCCCTTACCCCCCCATCCGCAAGTATTTACTCCAACAAATCTTGTTAACGGAATATCATCCCTTGAAGAACAATTCAAAATTCCATACAGTTTAGAGAATAAAATTGAAAATTATCATGACATTTTAGGAATGTCTCAAATTAATATAGCATTATCAAAACAAAGATTAACATATATAATCGACTTACCACTCTGGGAACAAGATACTTACGAAGCGAAACACATAATTCCCATTCCACAACAACACGGAAACACTTACGTTGCCCTAATTCCTGAATCTCAGTATATTTTAATTAACCAAGCATACTCCGCTTATATACCCACTAGCGAGACCTCACTACACTCTTGCTTAAACTCAGGAGACATAAAAATATGTAAAAGACAGCAACCCTCATTTCTACTAGCGGAAAGCGATTCCTGCGACACTCAGATACTTAATCGAAAATTCAAAACTATCACACACCCAAAATGCAAAACAGCACTATTCACAATACCCGAAATAACTTACATTCAACTACAACAAAACCTCGGATACTTAGTATTTCCACACGAAAAACAACATCTCGACATACTCTGTGGAAACAAATTGGAAATGATAACACTCTCTCAACCCACGCTTCTAAATTCAAACTCCGACTGTACCATTACAACGAACGGAATAATTATGAAACTCTCACCAAATCAAGAAACAACTATCAATATTGAATACCACAAAAATTATACTTTCCCGATCAATGATGATGACCTAAACTTGTTATCACCAATCCCAGTACAACATCACTTTACTACTAACGAAATACGAGACTTAGAAATCAACCTAGACTCTATCCAAAATCAAATTGAAAACACAAAAAATATGAGACGCACTAAAAATTGGACAGAACACGCGGTCAGTCTCCTCACCATACTAGGATACACCGCCATAGCAATAATTACCCTATGGTTCTTAAACAAATGCGGACTATTCCAATGTATAAAAAACTGTATGCCAAAACTATGTATCAAGATAGGGTGTAATAAGTTTCAAAACTATAACCAACCTCGTGACCACAACGTGGAATACCGTCCTTCTATCGAACGGATCATCACGACACATTCACCATCATACCAGGCCCCGTTGGAACCCCTGGTACGAGTACCAGTCAGCATGCGACCCCGGAAATAATCAAACTTTCAGGAGAAAGTTCAATCTACTCTGGGGGGTGTAACGCTACGATGAATAATACGTACCTTTGTAACGCTACGATAAGACCCGTACCTTGACCAGAAGAACCTTGTACTTCAGTAGATATCGCCGGCCTATATATACTCGCCTGCGGCTCATACTATTCAGTCTACTACCATCGAGACTCCAGTACGGACCTCTCCAAGACCATCACGAGGATAAGTTAGCAATATTGTATTGAGAAATCATTTGTATAGTATCAATAAAAGAAGAGACAGTGACTCTATACTACGGTATAGAAATCACTCCTTTTTAAAAAGCTATTCTACGAATTATCCCCGTAACAATGTGTATGTGTTGTGTGATCTCGAAGACGAACCTATCGATGGTTTCTTTTACCTCAAAGAATTGACGAGTATTCATGAGAAGCGTGTGGAGAAGAATAAAGAATTCAAGATTGATCAAGTTTTACGGACAAAAGGACACGGTGAGAAAAAACAAATTTTCGTGAGTTGGGATAGGATATCCGGCAAAATTTAACTCGTGGATACCAGCGTCAAACGTTAACGTTCTCGAATATACGAAATTTTTTGGATACAGCGAGCAAAGAACCTCTTTCACCCCGTGCTACCCGTTCGAATAGAAACTGTTATGTGATCTGTGCCGTAAATGTACAGAGTCTATGGTTCGAGACTCGTGCATTCATGAGGTGCGGAAGGTCATATATATAGGCTATAAAATCTTTAAAATTTCGAAGATTTGGGCGTACAAAACAACAATGTACAATCCTGGTACACGCGAGGGTCGAGTGTTTGCCGCTTATGTAAATATATTTTCGAAGATTAAACAGGAGGCAAGCGGTTGGCCCGAGTACTGTAACGACGAAGCATCTCGCGAGGAATATATAAATTATTACGAGCTCGTGGAAGGTGTCCGGCTGAACGCTAGCAACATTACGCGTAATCAGGGCTTACGCTCTCATCAGGGTACACTCAGTTGCTAAGCTTTGCTTAAATTCGTTCTGGGGTAAATACGGTCAGTGGGATATCCTGACGCACACGGAAATAATTCAAACTCGTGAGAAGCTATTCTTGTATTTGTACGACAATGACAAAGAAATTCAGTGCCTGCTACCGGTTAACGATGATTTGTTATATTTGAACTGGGCATCTCGCGACGAGGCTATTATCCCTAGCCCTTTAACTAGTTATTTGCGTGAGTACTGGTGATGATGCTTGGGAGTCCTCGATAGGCAATCTCCTCGGTGACATGACCAACGATTTGATATCGGTGGCTCCGAACGCTTATATCAACTCGTTCGTCTCCGGAGGTCCGAAATTTTATAGTTATACGGCTACGAGTACCGCGAATCCCAAAACCGTGTCATTACCCGTACAATGTAAAAAACTTGTCGTGTCGTATGCCGTAAACGTCGCCATATTACACACAGATTATCACTACCGTTTGGATTTAAGGATAACGATGCTGATGATGGCTAGAAACAACTATGTAATATAAACGTTGTAAATATGTAAATAGCGCACGCGCGCGCTTACGCGCTTGCGTGTGTGTGCGCGTGTGCGTGTGTGCGTGTGTGGTCGTTTACGTATATAGTTTGTAAATAATTTTTCACAAGTGTTTTTGTACTTGTTACTTTGTATATATATGTGAGTAATGCAAATATAGATGCAGTGAATGTGTGTAAATGCGTACGTTTATATATACATTTTTGTAAATTATTTTTATTCTTTATGAATATTATTGTAGAAGTAATTACAACTACGTCCTGTAGACAGTACAGCAAATAGTAGAGTGCGCGCGCGCGCGTGTGTGTGTGTGTGTGTATGCATGTGTGGTCATTTATGCATATAGTTTGTAGATAATTTTTCACAAGTATTTTTGTACTTGTTACTTTGTATATATATATATATGTATGTATAAATTGTATATATAAATATAGTATGTATTTGTATGTATTATATGTATGTATTATATGTTTTATTATTGGAGTATATATGTATGTGAGTAAAAACGATCAAAATATGCGGATTTATTTATATAATTTTGTAAAATAATAATAAAAACACGTATATACAAACGTGTACAGAACGATTTGGAATTACTATGAATAAATTCGAAGCCTCGTATTTTCCGTCTTGATATTATTCGAAAGTTCCCCTACCATGTCACACGCATTTTTATATTCAGGTAGGACAGGTGTCAAAGAGACGTCAGACCTCTTTCCAACTATAATGAATTGCCGGTATATTTGTGATCGACTGCTACAAGGATCCTTGGAAACCCACCAAAGCGGTGTACTATTACATTACAACGAATCGGGTATGAAAACACGTATTAACAGTTCACCACCATTCCGCCGTAGCTGCAGTTTCTTATACGAAAATGTCAAAATAAAACAGCTTTTTATGGAGCTAAAAAATAACGAGCGTTTTCATTTACCGTTGTTATAAATAGTAGTTTCAACTAATCAATTTTTTTAAATAATAACGATTTTTAAAAACCTATGGAGGGGGCTCGGTTATCGACGGTTGGGCATGTTTAACCGGTTGATAGGGTACACAATATTATTTACCATAAGACCCAATCAACTTATCTACCGTGAATCCCAAATTTGCCGTAGCGATGGCCGGCTACATACTACCGGTTGACAACCGATCCGATTTATCGATCGCCGATACATTTTCTGCTAGACCGGCTGCCAACATTTAATCTTCTATACCGCCTGTCGGTAACACGATTATCGACAGTAGATGGCGTATCGGTAATTAATTTTCTGCTGGACCGAATGCCAACATCCCATCTTCTTTATCGACGGTCGGTAACACGTTTACCGACATTAAATGGCGCATCGGCAATTAAGTACGGGTCAAAATCCGGCAGATGGCGCTGCGACGCTGCATCAATCAGAACACTAGGATAGGCGGACTGGGGGTGGGGACTGGTGGGGACCAATCAGGGATGGGGGTAGGGGTGGTGGGGGTTATGGGGACCAATCAGGAACGGGGATGGGCTAGTGGGGGTAGACACGCCCTCTGGAATAACCAATGAGGAAGCCGCATGAGAGAGAGTAGTGGTGGGGAGGGGGGCGGGGCTAGTCTAGACACGCCCTGGGGCCAGCTGGCCACGCCCGGTCTTTCTATAACGGGCTCCTTCTACTTGGCTGAGGACGCAAAAAGTTGCAAACTGTTTTGGCCTGATATTAGTATCGTCATGCTGATTAACCAACCTCCAACTGTTGGTGAAGTGTTTAATTACATATTGTGCTACCGTTATAACAGATGTTAAGTGATGCAGACAGCCAATTTTGTGATTGTTGTGAAAATGTAAGCATGAAAAGGAAGTGAAGTAAGTGCATAAATAGATGGATATTATGTTACTTTTATAAAGATTTCTATTATTAATATTAGGTGCGCAACTAAGTTCCCGCTGTTTTTTTTTTTTTTTTATGAAAATGCAACTTTATTGTGAAAAAATGTTTACAAATGAATCATTCAAAATATTGCCCATCGCTAGCGACAACTTTTTCCCATCTTTCTGGCAGAGCTCGAATACCGTCACGGTAGAAGTGTTCATCTTTTGAGGCTATCCACGAATCAAGCCATTTTGCGATGTCTTCATATGAGCTGAACTGCTGATTAGCCAGACCATGTGCCATCTACCGGAACAAGTAATAATCGGACGGCGCAATATCTGGGGAATATGGCGGGTGAGGTAGGACTTCCCATTTGAGCGTTTCTGAGTAGATTTTAACGGGTTTGGCAACGTGAGGCCAAGCGTTGTCATGCTGTAGAATCACTTTTTCGTGCCTCTGCTCGTATTGTGGCCGCTTTTCGCGCAGTGCTCGGCTCAATCGCATCAATTGAGTTCGATACCGTTCCCCAGTGACGGTTTCGTTCGGTTTCAACAGCTCATAATAAATAACACCGCCCTGGTCCCACCAAATACAGAGCAAAATCTTCGCAGCGTGAATTTTCGGCCGAGCCGACGACGTAGAAGCATGACCGGGCAGTTCCCATGATTTTATTCTCTTTGGGTTGCTGTAATAAATCCATTTTTCATCACCCGTAATGATGCGATGAAGAAAACTCTTCTTTTTTTGCCGCTGGAGCAGTTGTTCACAGGCGAAAAAACGACGCTCAACGTCTCTTGGCTTCAAATCATAATGAACCCAAGTTCCTTGATTTTTAATCATTCCCAACGCATGCAATCGCTTGGAAATGGCTTGGCGGGTAACTCCTAATGCTGAAGCAAGTTTTTTTTGCGTTTAGCACGGATCCTCATCGAGCAATGCCTCCAATTCAGCGTCTTCGAAGGTTTTTGGCCTTCCTTCATGCGAACGGTCGTCAAAATCAAAATCACCGTCTTTAAAGCGACGGAACCAATCACGGCATGTTGTTTCACTTAGAGCAGCATCTCCGTAAACTTTTTGGAGTTCTCGATGCGCTTCAGCCACTGTTTTCTTCGAATGAAAGAAGAAAAGTATCACTTCCCGCAAATGACGATTACTTGGCACAAAATCAGACATTTTCACACAACCAAAAGTATATGACGCAAAAACAAAATCACTAATGCGTCAAAGCGGTTTATTTACCATATGTCTAAGCTTGGTTCATGACGTTTTGGTTATGTCCTAATCGACCAGCACTTACTACTGGAGCCATCGCTTGAAAAACAGCGGATACTTAGTTGCCCACCTAATAATTGAAGGATAATAATAAAACTAACGTTTTTAATAAAAAATACATTTTATTATAAAATTTGCAAATACACACAGATAAAGAAAAAGCCAGAGAGAAATTTCAACATACATGTATTACTGGTACAAGAAAAATAAAGTCTATGTATTACTGAAAAGTATTATTTTCGATAATTTTTGCCGTTTACTGACGGGATTTACAATGTCTTTGGTCAATGTACGACAATATGAATGGATTCGAATCGTCAAATATTCCCGGCAGATAGTATTTATTAACTGGAGGCGATGTGGTGTATCTACACGAGTTGTGCACGACTCAATCGCAGAACGTTTAATACTCGGAACGGCAGGAACAGATGCTTCCAAAAATATGGAAGGCACAGCTAGATTTTTTTATCGTACGCTGCTTGTGCCTGGTCTTTCCATAAAATCTGTAGGCGTAGTGTGAGCACTACAGATTAAATGGCTTGGCTTGGGCTTAAAATCCTTTCCAATTGCATTTACCCACGTTATTTAAATATCTGCGCGTTTCAAAGGCAATTTAAATATTTACACAATTGTTGATAGAAAAATAACCTTCAAATATCATAAACCTCATGTATTTATTACAAATAAATGTGTTTTACTTACCTAAATTAATGAAAACCATCTTTAGTGGTATTTTTGCACTTCGAAATGCAGCAACTGCTCGGCATTTTCCAATAATTGTATACTCACTTGAAAAATATTAATGTTGTGTATACAACCACGTGTATCACATATACATTGCATGCATGTGCTAAACACGTACTGCCGCCATTTTGTTGTAAGGTGTCATGACCGAAACCAGAGATCCGGGCCGACACAGCTCTTTCGCCGCTGTTAGCGATCTAGTATAGTATAGACATCTGTGGGCGAGGCGAAACCTCTATACTCCACCTATGAGTGCGAAAAATACAGGCTTGGATGGCGCTTACGACGGAATGAAACAGAAACAGCACATTTGTGTAAGTATTGAGGTTTTGCTTCGATTAAGATATCGTAGAACACAGCGGGATGAGAATTACACATTTTATTAATTAAAACGTGAGTAATTGTAACTAGGTATATTTCTCGACCAATCACAGATAAGTATTCTTCTGTATCCTACTCACCCAGCTGCAAATTCGTTTTTTTTAGCTATTCAGTGACCACTAAATAACCTAATGACAATATTCGTCACCACCAATCGATTACGTATCGATTGGTACCTTTTCAAACCGAATTTGAAAAAAAAAATCGACTAACTTCACACTCAAATTTGATTAAAAAAGAACGGTTGACCACCAAATGTTCTAATACGACCATCAATGACTACCAATCGATTGGATATAAAAAAAAGGCAAAAATTAAAAATTGCCCGGTTAACTTTATGTAGGTGCGTGGCAAGCATGCCGAGCTCCCAAGACATTGACCCCACTGCTCTGTAGAATTATGCTTCTATGTAATCTGATTGTGCGCTGCCTGCCCATGAAGAACCACGGTAACATCGACTGAAATCGAACTGTTAAAAGACAGTCAATTTTATTAAGTTCGCAGTAATATGTTTATTGAACCTTTATTATTGGTTACGTAATTTCGCCACCAATTGCATGAAAGACCATTGAAAATTTAACACTAAAATGACTGAGCAAGGTATCCCGCTAGCACGAGAAAAACTCGTAAGTATTAGAATAGTCGATAGTAACTTTCGAAACACAATCATTAGTGAAATTTAATTAACTTCTTGAATGTTACCGAAGCATATTTTGATATACGCGTCAATATCGATATATCGACACTCAAGGGGTTGAAAACCATTTTGTGTTAAATATTTTGGCTGCAATGTTTCCAAACAGAGAGTGTAACAAATTGTAAATAAATGCAGGTTGACACAGCAGTGAAGTTTCTCCAAAATCCTAAAGTAGTGAGTAGTCCCTTGAAAACAAAACAAGAATTTCTCAAAAGAAAAGGACTTACAGAAAATGAAATAAAACGGGCGTGTGAGTTTTCCTCCACTCTACTCACTGATAATCAAGATGTGCTTCCTATGCCGAACAAATACACCACTATCCCAATTCTTCAGGGTCATGTGTACCCCTATTATCAGCATGAGGTCTTCCAATCGACAATATATACAAGAGTGAAGGAATTCTTTAATACTGCTGCCTTAGTCGGGACAACTCTCTACTGTGTCTGTTGGCTTTACAAGGTAACCTGCTTAGAAATGCTATAATACCTTACCGAAGATCATTGGATGTATCTGGTCTGATGTATCCTTTGTCTTGCAGACATATATTAAGCCATTTTTCTTTGGATACAAGAAAATAGCTACCATTCAAGATTCGATTACAGAATTAGACAGAACTATTCAAAATACTTCAAAAGAAATAAAAGATTCAATTACAAAAATGGAAATAAGTGTAAAGCAGCTCACCCAAAACCAATTGGCAGATCCTACCATTCCTCACTTGGTTCAGGAATTGAAACAAGATTTAGCTAGTCTTAAAGGACTCCTTCTCTCAAGGTTTGCTTATTTATTATTTATCAATACTGTATTTATTAGATGACATTTTTGAAGATTAAACGCATGAGCTGCATTTAAAATGAATTTATTGTTTCTCCTTCATAGTGTATTATAAACATCCAAAAAGATTTACAATAAAAAAAAAATTTTCAAGTACATTACTAATGTTTGCTCCAACCAGAAAAAAAAATCTTGCAAAGTACATTGCTGTAAATTTATATCGACAGGAACTACATATTATTGATGCCTGGTTAATGACTAACCTATCTGCCTTTTTAATCACAAGGGAATGTTATCCAGGCACCAGTGACAGCACATGTACTGTACGTATCATCGAAACCTGGTTAATGACTAACCAGTCCATCATTTATATCACAAGGGAATGTGATCAAGGCTCCAGTGACCGTACATGTACGTTACTTGGTGGGTTAGAAAAGTTGTTCCTGTTTAACAGGCAATTTCAAGATTTTACAGAACGTCAATTAATCCACTTAATATTGAAAATGGCTATTCCGGTAGGGTCAGTTCTTACAGTATTCTTGCTCGACTGTCATTTCAAATATGTAATTGCATGAGTTAATCAAATTGTTATAACCTCAGTTTGTTTATATTATAAGGAGATTACAGTTTCCGAGTCTGCCAAGTAACATGAGTGTTCCTATAATTTAACAGCATCGTACTTGTCATGTTTGGTGAATTTTAATGATTTTGTTTAGTTAGAGCAATCACTACCAATGTACTTGACTGAGAATTTTTAATATAATTAATTTTTGGAGGTTTTTCTGTGCTTTTGTGAATTGATGTTCCCTGTGAATATTTATTGAGTAAGGAATAAGTCAGAAAAATAGGTTTATTGTAATTTTTTTTACTGTTTTGCTTTACTGAATTATTGTTCGTATTTAAGTATTAATTATTTTCAAAATGTGTATTTAAAGTAAATTTTTTAATTCATCATATCTTTGATCCATGCATCTAATTGTAGTATTTTCATATCCAAAGCATTGCAGATCTTCAAATGCTGGCAATGTTTCTCAAAAGCCATAAAATTAATGTAGTTATTATATTAACAATTGACAAAACAAACAAATACGTTACTTTTTGCAATGATTTCTTATCTTTTAAGATCAAAATGATTTTTATTTTACACCAAACATTTTTGTCAAAACAGTATAAAAAGCACAGAGATCCCTGCTTAAAAAATCAAATTGAAACCAATTAAATGGACAAAAAACCACATTGAAACCGATTGCCACCGATTAGTCTTTAATGGGATTACTATCTATTTAATGAGATTTAATTGGTTTCAATGAGATATTCTATGCAGGGGTATTATTACAATAAATCCTGGGTGAGCAAAGTAATATAATAGAACTACAATATTAAAATACTCCTTACCAAAAATATTTCCAACAGAAAAAACTAGGACGAAACATGAAAACACGTGTGAATTTGTATCACACACAATGAAACGATAGCACCCTAGAATACGCTGCCATAGAGCGTCATGCACGTGTATATGCAAGAACATAAATTTTACACCATTGAGCAAAGAGTAGGATTATGAAAAAATCATCAAGCCTTGAGACAATTAATTTGTTTATATCTATAGGTAATGAATCAATTTTAATTTGATCTTGAAAGAAAGTTCGTGCATGAATGTTTAAATTTATACCAGCGTATTTCACATAGAAGAAATATAGTGACAGAAAAAGTCAAAATTAAAATAAGTGTAGTCAGCACCATCTGGCAACACACACTACTTCACGTGTAAGGGAGTTCATTGTGCCGGCAATATTTTTTCTGCAAGACTATACTGAGACTGAGTCTCTTGATAAAAGATTGCAAAATGAAACCTTGCACGTTGCTTCCTCATTTGCTCGTCAAGGAAGTTTTGTGGATGAGGAACCGAAATCATGAAATCTCAATGTGCAATTTTTTACTTTCCAACCTTTTTTCATAACATTTAAAAATGGTTCTGCTGGATGTATAGCTGGATATGTATTGTTATGCAAATTTGTTCACACACACAGAAATTTCAAAATGATATAAAATCATTATTTTGACACATCTTAACGAAGAATGTATGGCATGAAGAGGACATAATGCTTTATTTATTTGCCTAATTCGAGCTCAAATGCTCAAGTAAGCAAACCTCTCGCACACTTCTCAAGCTAGCAGACGGAATTCACGAAAATGGGTTTACTATATGCCTAAATAAGGTGCTTTTTAGGTGCTAATTTGGTGCTAAGTTTATAATTTAAGTGCTCCTTTCTTTAGCCAGTAATGCAATTTGAAAAACCGTCTGCTAGCTTGATATCAAGCTAGTAGAGGGATTTTTTAGGGTTTGCATTATCGCCAAATGTCTTTAAACAGGAATTAAGTGCTTTTTATGTGCTCTAGAACCATATAAAATTTTACCCCGAAATCCTCTCGGAAATATTATTTTTCAATTAAATTGAATTTATTCCAAATACAAAATCCGTGAAAATTTAGAATGAATAAAATAGCCGGATTTATGATGTGACGTCATGTTGAACAAATCAGGTACATTTGAAATACGCTAGGCTTCATTTTAGTGCTCCACCCCCGTGGCCGCTACACCCTCCATCTTGTCAGGGAAGCTTTTCGTTGAAGTGAAATATTTTTGATAAAGACAATATTACACTGTTCTTTCACACATATATCGTACGATTTAGGTGCTTTTGATAAATGCATCGCCTGATTTCAGTGCTCCGCTCCCGCAGTCACACCTACCTTCTCGTCAGTCGTTAAAGTGAAGTACTTTAAATAAGAACAATATCGCCCTGTCCTTGCACGTATTAATGTTATGATTTAGGTGCTTTTGATAAACGCATTGCCTGATTTAATTGCTCCACCCCCGCCGTCATAAAACCCTCCCTCTTATCAGGCAAACTTGTCGTTGAAGTGAAATATCTTTGACAAGTACAATATCGCCCCGTCCTTGCACATATATATCGTACGATTTAGGTGAAACATTTTTGATAAAGACAGAATCGCCCTGAGTAGTATGTACACCTTTGTCCCATCCCACTCCTTCTCCCACCACGTGGCTATCCCCACCAACTCACTTTTCCACCGCCGCGCCACCCTCTCTGCTTAACCCATGTCGGTTACGTGGATTTGGTAAAGTGGTGAGGTAGTGTAGGTGCTGTGGTGAACAAGGAAAAGTAGAGATAAGAGCAGGATGGAGCAAAGGTGTACACATACTTGGAAAAACAAATAAAATTAGGTTAACAACACCTCTGCTGTTGTTGACGTCCACCTTCCTTCCACGGCGATTTTAAACTCCTGTCTCACAATCCCACATACACTCACGCGCGCGCGTGCACATTTTTACACCCGAGCATCGTCCGCTTCAGGAAACTCGAGGTCCTCGAAGTCCACGTCGCCGCCATCGCACCCGATGTTTATTTCGGCACCGAGGACCTCGAACACCCGCTAACGTCGTAACGAGGATACATTGCGAAAAATTCTTTTATGACTGCACGATTACATAGTTTAAAACAGACTGAATACTCAGGATGCTGCTGGCGAGTATCACGGGGCTTGAAGATAACCAACCCCTTTGAATCATAACTAGGGGTCCAGCGCTTTGAATGCAACGACAGCGGTTTTGCACGTGCGTACCGCTTTGCGCTGTGCTCCTCGCGAAGCGCTTACTGTGCAGTAAATGGCGCAGAATATGATACCGTATCGAGAGAGACCTCGATTTTAATTATTGTAATAATTTATATATAATTATAAAATAAGAGACACAGTACGACGAGGTATTTGTTTTTAATTAATCAATATTTTATTTACATCACTTTACACACATTTGCCGTCTCATGCAACATCCCTGCAAACACGGTAATCTTCACTCGCAGATTCCTCCACCGTTAAATTTATTTTTATCACTGTCCGATCGTCCAGAGGTAAATGCATCCTAATATTCGCGAACTATTCTATCGTTTTTCATTACATTATCGCTAAAGAGATTATTAAATCGCGACATGGTGAATCCGCACGACATAAGATGCAGGAATACGATACAAAATTGCCATACACATCCGACGTATTACTCTGCAGCTGCTTGAGGCCGCACCGATTGAACTTGTAGTTTCTTCGTAGCTATGCGAGATGTTGCGGTATAATCGGTGGTAGCCCGTAGTTATCAAAGTACATTCCTTTTCCATGATGGTTAACGTACATGGCAATCCAATGCTCTCCAGGTCCGTCGTGGTTATCCGTGTTAACTACGAGTCCAACCGGTAACGAACATACACGAGGAATTTTGTCAGCTGGGTATACTTCAACGGTTAAAAGTTGTAGATACTGCAGACTCTCATAGATTTGTCTAGTGTTCATGCTGAATACATATTCAATAATTAAATGATAACTTATACGCTTTGATAAACGTATATATGCAACATTTATTTCGCAGCATCGTCGATCGTATCACGACTACATGGTGAAGATTTCTCCTCTTTCTTATTCTCTTCCTCTTCGTTTGCCGACTAACCATCCATGTACGATTCTTTTTTAAACGGGTGCTCATGAAGCCAATTTTTTAATTGAAAAGCCTGGCGCATTGCACAATGCGAAGACGCTGTATCGTTTGTCATAGCGTGTCCGAAGCATTTTCGCAAAGATTTCGGCACAAATGTGTAGGATGGTGCGCCCCCTTCACCTCCAGGTTGAAAATTTCACGACAGCTCACATCGCCCTTGTACCATTCAAGACCGTGAAAATATTTCGAGAGAAAATTATTCTGGCTTCTCGAATGCTGTGGTAATTCAGCAAAGTGACACGGTGGTGCGACGATCCAATTAGCAGAGTACGGTCTATCCACTGCTACCACGACAATTTCTTTCGGAATAAATTCCGAGTTTTTACCACGCATTCCCTGTATATCCACGACGTTATCCATTTTCACGTCTAATCTGTACAGATACTCAAGTTCGACTGATTAGTTACTCACAGAGACGTTTCTAGGTCTCTTAACACGAGACAATTTTATTCCGACATCAGCACATTTTTTCGCTTATCCTGTAAAATTCACCATTACTTGCCGAGAGGCATCGATTTCAAGGATATTATCATATTCCGCGTAGATTACACAATTTACTGTTGAAGCAAGCGCATCCTCAAATCGTACCGCTATTCTCACACTACCATGCTTTATTAAATTCCAATGTGAATTGCTGTTCGCCGAAAGATCGGGTGTCAAATAAAAGGAAACAGACAGTATCCATTGCGATAATTATCGCGATCGATCGAATTACCATTGTTTAAGAAATGTATTCCATTTCCAGAAATCAGAGTTTGAAAAGCATCCACATACAGATGATTTTTCGTGAAATCATGTTGTAACGGTTTCGAAGGTATTTGAGCACCATCTACATACAACGAGAGATAATTTATCTTGTAATTTTGGAAAATGAATGAATTCATACTGAAGTCGCCGTTAAACGCTTTATTATCGACAAAACCGATAATTATACGCTTCGGCAATTGACCTACCACGATATTATCGATTGTCTGTCCATGAACACCGGAGTGTATTGAAACGGCCTTTACCTCGACTCTCGTAAGAGGATATTTAGCCGTAGATTTTGGCAGAGTTCTAGCATGCAAGAGCAGCACACCAGGAGCTATTTTTGTACTACGAACGAGAAGCGATGCCTCGAGAATCTTTAAGCCGCATTGATCATTCTTTGTATCGCCCACAAAACAAAATGAATCTCTAGACCGTACCAGCTGTAGTCGCATCTCGATACGGTTTAATAGGAACCGCTCCTGATTGACTATATCGCAATCCGGATGGCCGAGCAAGTCTACGGTTTTTCCGACATTTAAAAATTGTTTTCTCTTTGCAAGACCCGTATTTCCCGTTGTTATATCATCCATTTTTCCAGGGGTATCATCGTACCAGAGAACGATCGTGAGAAGCGAATTTTTGGCTGCTGGACCGTAATTCAAATGTGTTTCTATGTACGCTCGATAAGCGTAGGCATTATTTGGAGGTGAAACTAGTTTTTGATTCAGGTATACATCCACCTGATTAAACATAGAATGCAAGAGATTGTTTACAGGGCCGATACTTACTTTCGGCACTGTATCCGCGGCAATTTCCGTAGAAGGAGGTGTTATATTCACTCTCAGACTAAGCGTAGTATGCGCGAGATCGATATACTCATCATCCTGTCCAGGGATAACAAATTCAATAGGTGAATCATCTGTTAGCGAACAAATTGGCTTATAATACACCCAATTGGAGCCTTCGATAGTAGTTTGCGTCGATGGGAGTGAAAATAATTCAAGTTTCGATTTAAGACACTCGCACGAGTGCGCATGTAGAAAAGCCATCTTATTTCAGCTATCCAAAAATATCTGCAACCGTTCGCTGACGAGTGTTGTTCTTATTTTCCTTATTCTTTTTCTTCTTTATTACTTTCCTCTTTATTACACTTTTATTTTTACGGGAGATACGTCGTGGTTTACGTTTGTTCGATGAATGAGGAGTTCGCAAAATTTTGCGCTTTTTATAACCAGACCCACGTATGAGAGTGTCAATTTTTTCTGAGGCTTGGCGTTTAAGATTACTGCCGGATTCTCGCTCGCTCGCTTGCTCGCTCGCTCTCTCTCTCTCTCTCTCTCAAATAGCATCTTTCACAGCTATACTTCTATAGAGGATATCACCGGAAACTTTTACACCAGCTCGCAATGCCTGTTTTCCAACTGCTTTAACACCCTTCTTTAAAAGTGGTAACACTGTACGAAACAAGCCCCCGAGAAAGTTGCCGATTCCGTGTCCTCGTTGATTAGGTGTTCCGATATAAACATGGTTAATACCGCCGTACTTGCGACGGCCCCATCCGTGCTGCAAACTGTCAATATCATCCATAGCGACGTAATCAATCGTGGGACCTTTTGAAATGTAGTGTCACGGTCAACGTTCCCTGTTCGAATGGAATAGGATTTCGAAACTCTTCTCTTATATCGATCTCCACAGTGTGTAAATTATTGCGCAAGAGAGGTGTATATCGTGACGTTGAAAACGATTTAATTTTTATCGAACCATACTGACAGTCATCAGCATCAATGGAAACAACTCGTAAGAGATATCGGTGTATATAAACATGCTGCCTGGTATAGCATCGGTGAGAGATGCAGGCCTCGACCTGTGTATTCGCAATGCGGTTCTATCATTACAGACCTACAGGCCTCTTCCGAGAATCCTAGTAGCCTTGCGATAGCGGGCGATACGTGAAAGTCGTGGTATCGTATATCGTCGCATACGCGCGCCACTTCGACCTACCCGCTCGTAAGCGATTTATAGCGCAAATGACCGGCCACTTGAGGTAACTTATTTATACTCTCCAAAAGAGCATCTATAGAGCGATATACACCAGGTGGAACCTGGTCTCTATCAGCGCGTCTCCGTGTTAAAAGATTTAAACCCGATAAATCATAATAACCATCCTCATAAGTTACGAGATTTTTTACAGTAGGAACATGTAAAAGAGTCATCGAATAAGCAATTTCAACAAGAGAAACAGACCATTCTCCGTGCAAACCTATCTGACGCGGTAGTTTTGTAATAAATTTCGTCGTCGTATTATTCTAACAATACTGCATACTACTGTTGCTCGGTAGTACGATAAAGAAATGACTATCCTTGGAGCTCATATTTATCAGGGACGGTGATTGCGAGCGTTCTTCCTCTTTGCCCTCTTCTTTTCTTTCGTCTTCTTAGATGACGGAGGCACTCGTACTCGCGATAATTTTGCCTCGTAGAAAATACGGTCGATAGTCTCGTTATTCAGATCATGTAAAATATACACGAATGGTTCTCGAGTCACTTATATTCGTTGAATCTTGAATAACTCGTTACTCCAATCACGCTTATATCCTTTCACGAATTCTGCTTTAGCTGTACTGATACGTAGCAAGTCCCCAACGCTGTATTTAGGCTTTTTAGTTTTTCTCGTGATACGCTCGTAACGCCGTGCTAAATTTTCTCGCGCTATAGAGGCATTTTCAAGGGTCACCTCGCTCGGAGGTATACGCGTTCCACTGTGTCTAGTGTGATTATATGCATATAAATATCGATGTAACACTTATTTCGCGTGTATGTAAAGTAACGCCACATTCGCTCTTTTATTGTGCGATTGAAGCGTTCGGGAATCGAGGCTTTTATATCGGCGTTACGAACAGCCCGAAAATCGATATTCTTTTTCTTGAGAATTTGCTAAAATGAGACGATGCATGTTATATGAATCCTGTGTCTCGAGCCACGGTAAAACATTTTTTCGCGCTACTCTTCGAACCACCTGGGCCAAATTTTTTGCTTGAAGAGGCAGGATGAGCGATGTCATAATAGTATTTTTGAAGAATTTTCATAATTTTAACGATGACCAGTTAAATGGATTTTTTTTCTTTTTCTTTTCTAACTTTGTGCAGGATCGAAATTCACTGAGGTGTCGTTGGATCTCTACTTGTACGATGTTTTGCAATTGTTCGTTCTCTGATTCCTCCCCCTCCTGCCCCTCGATGATTTCGTTGTCCGCCGTGAGCATTAAATCTCTGATTGAGTATGCGGTCTCGATCTCGTTGTTGTTGCTACTGCTGCCGCTGCTGCTACTATCACTATTGCATGTTAAAATAAAACGCCGCTGCGGTGTCGAGGATAATGTAGGTGTAGGGTCGTGTAGTAACTCGGGATTGCCAATAAATTCGCGTGGCATTTGTATCGTTCGCAGGAGTTTGGCAGAGTGAGATCGACTGATAGGTTTCTCGCGTTTTCTAGCTCGCATAGTATCGCTAACAAGATCAACGATATTGGAATTTGAAATTCTTCTGCCGTCTATGGAAACAACACCGTTGCGATTCCATGTAATTTTTTTACCAACGCACAGTAGACGCCGAGCCCGAAATCGTGGCAGAAAAGTCAGAAAAAAATTTTTACAATCGGGATATTTGAGCAGGCAGTCAGGTAGAGGACTAATGGCTGCGTTAAATTGTAAAAGGGGAACCTTTTTCACCGTATACCTTCGTCGCTGCGTCAGTTGGAAGTTAGCCTTCGAGACGAGTGTTCGCATCGCGCGCTGAACGAGCGAAAACTACCGTGACTTATAAAATCGATAACTTTAAAGTGGAGTGTTTTAAATCAATCCGGAGACATGGATACGACTTCTGGAGGTATGTAGAAGATATTTTTACATTGGTTGAGTTTAAAATAAATATGTAAATTATTGAAGTGTAGTATAAACTACTGCATAAATAAAGTGAAAGAATTTTGTAAACTTATATTTTCAACTATCCGAAAAGTTATACTTTCTGCCATATTCTGCGACAGCCAATGTTTAGGCCTTTAGTTTATTATATAAGCTTGCGAAATTAACAGGAATTAGCTGCCTAGAGCTGCCTAACTTTGTCTGTTATGGTTTTTTGGCAACGTAAAACAGGCGGTTGCCGACCGTGCACGCGCGCGCGGCGCCATACGCCATGCCATGGGGCCATTGAACAGCTGCTACTTGAGCAATAGGACTATATCCATACATATACCATATATAATATATATATATATACATATATATATACAAAATACAAATTCAAGTAAATCATCTATATATCTATTTTTGTAGACATACAACAATACATATATATGTAAGTATATACTAAAGTAATTAATTTGAATCGTCACATTTTATTTATATTTGATACATTTTTATTATATATATATAGGTATATATGGGGCATTCCACGCCAAATCGGACAGTTCAATTTTTTTTCCCTTGATTTTGTCATATTTTCATGTACTCATCAAAAATCGGCTTCTGGTACATTTTGAGATGTTTTTGGTCACCCGTTCAAAAAATATTTGTTTATGTTTTTTTGCTCATAACTTCTTTCATAATAGTCTAAATTCAATTTTTTTTTCATAACTGTTGTTTTTTATGTACTTTTCAAAAAAAAAATACGAATAATTATTGCGGCTACTTATTTGTTAGAATAATTAAAATTCATTAAAATTTTGATCTGATCCTTCAACACAAATTCTATACAATTTTATGTCTTTATTACAGGGTCCCATTACGAAGGAGTACATTTGACGAGGAAAGAATTATATCTTATTATAAAGGATAATTTGAACGATAATTTCGCTACGTTATTGTTTGGCTTTCTGATTCGCAATCAGTCACTTTCACAACCCGCGTATATCAATTTTGTTCAATTCAATTATAATAATTAAAATTCAAATAACTAATGCAAGTTATATATCCTTGTATATGAAAACGTCATACTAAATAAGTAAATTATTTCATCCTTTTTTGAGTGGTACGGCAGAAGGGAGTTTTTTTGAAAATTTTTAATTTTTTTTAACATACTTGTCCGCCATATTGGATCAGCCATTTTGTTTACAATAATTTGGCTTTCGGATTCGTAATGAGCGACCTTAAAAACCCGCATATAAAGGGTGATTTTTTAAGAGCTTGAGAACTTTTTTTAAAAAAAAAACGCATAAAATTTGCAAAATCTCATCGGTTCTTTATTTGAAACGTTAGATTGGTCCATGACATTTACTTTTTGAAGATAATTTCATTTAAATGTTGACCGCGAATGGGCCCTAGAAAAGTTGGCAGAAAATCCGCTTTTTTATCGACAAATTTTGTTCAGCGATGAGGCTCATTTCTGGTTGAATGGCTACGTAAATAGGCAAAATTGCCGCATTTGGAGTGAAGAGCAACCAGAAGCCGTTCAAGAACTGCCCATGCATCCCGAAAAATGCACTGTTTGGTGTGGTTTGTACGCTGGTGGAATCATTGGACCGTATTTTTTCAAAGATGCTGTTGGACGCAACGTTACGGTGAATGGCGATCGCTATCGTTCGATGCTAACAAACTTTTTGTTGCCAAAAATGGAAGAACTGAACTTAGTTGACATGTGGTTTCAACAAGATGGCGCTACATGCCACACAGCTCGCGATTCTATGGCCATTTTGAGCGAAAACTTCGGAGAACAATTCATCTCAAGAAATGGCCCGGTAAGTTGGCCACCAAGATCATGCGATTTGACGCCTTTAGACTATTTTTTGTGGGGCTACGTCAAGTCTAAAGTCTACAGAAATAAGCCAGCAACTATTCCAGTTTTGGAAGACAACATTTCCGAAGAAATTCGGGCTATTCCGGCCGAAATGCTCGAAAAAGTTGCCCAAAATTGGACTTTCCGAATGGACCACCTAAGACGCAGCCGCGGTCAACATTTAAATGAAATTATCTTCAAAAAGTAAATGTCATGGACCAATCTAACGTTTCAAATAAAGAACCGATGAGATTTTGCAAATTTTATGCGTTTTTTTTTAAAAAAAAGTTCTCAAGCTCTTAAAAAATCACCCTTTACCAATTTTTGTCAAGATCGGACACCTTTTTAACATCCATGTCCGCCATATTGGATCGGCCATTTTGTTTACAATAATTTAGCTTTCAGATTCGTAATCAGCGACCTTAAAAACCCCTGCATACCAATTTTCATTCCGATCAGAGGTTATTTGTATTTACTGCCACGATTTCGGGCTCTGCGTCCACTGTGCAACGGCGCTGCGATGCAAATTACAAAGCAACGATATTGCTTTAGATTAAAGTTTTTTTGGTACGCTATCGATAATAAGTGTGTCATTGAGATTTAACTTTGTTCATTAAAACGTCGTTGATTTTATTCTCGTGACTATCGACTATTGCTATTTTTCGTTTTGACGAAATATTCGGTACTGTATTATCGTACTCGACCAAATGAAGATAACGCTGTAAAACTTGCTGGTACGCTATCCATTTCTCTCTCTCGCTCTTGTACGAGTGAGTGTTTAGAATTTCACTCAGCTGAGAGTCGAGGCGCGATAATGGCGTACCGTTGGTCTGTACGGAGGGCGACGGGTCTGCAGTAGTAGTAGTAGCAGCAGCAGCAGCAGCAGCGGCTACGGCGGCGGCGGCAGCAGCAGCGACGGCGGCGACGGCAGCGACGGCGGCGACGGCAGCGACGGCGGCGGCGAGTCCAGCGAGACGATGTATTCTATCATGAGGAATAAGCACCATCCTTCTGGCATATTCCATAGCTCGTGTAGACCAAGACAGGCACAAGAAGCAACTTGAGAAATCCGACACAGTGCTCGACGATGATCTTCCTCTTACCGCTCCAATTTCCCCTTTTGGCGGCTAGTCGTCGAAGAATCGTCGCGTGCCTTCGAAGATGATTCTTTTGCACGTTGTTCAAACTCACGTTTCCCTGTAAAACGTTTAGAGCACACTCGCATATACACCGTACGAGCGCTACACCTACTTTACGAAAAAATGCACGTCGTTGCTCTTGCTTCAGATAACACAGCGCTTGCAACATAATTATTTGGTTTTTATCGAGAGGTCCGCGCAACGCAATTACAAGCGCATTACTGGTACATCGCGCGTCGCATCGCGAACCTTTATTGCTTTTTGAGGCACGTAAACGTAATGGTGTTGGTCATCGGGAAATATACAGGCGCGAAATCGACAATTATCAGGCGTCGATTGTTTCAAGTCGAATAATAGATAGCCGTGTGGTGCAGCTGTTGCATCGAAATATACTTCCTGCAAAAATCTCGGATTCTCGGGACATACCTGGCGTGCTACATGTTGAATTTGCGCATGATCTCGCGGATTTTTGAAGACCACGATATAATTAGCGTTTATAGAGATATCGCGCTGCTCGTGACCCTGATGGAAGAGATTTTGCGTGATGAAGATGACACTAAGATTTTTATAATGGCTACCTTTGGTGAAAAGATCGACTACAGTATTGTTCGATGCCTCGCGCATTAGATCGTCAATGACCACAAGTTTAGGTCTTGTATTATTTGAGTAGTCTGTTGCTTGTGGTAAACCCTCGCGAAATTCGATTTTATCACCGTACTCTGAGTACCCTGACTGCTACTCTGAGTAATAAAAAGATATACGCTCGAACGGGATATCCGTCATTTCGCGCATGTATTTTCGTGCAATATTTAAAGAATTTTTTGACAAAAATGTTCTACCAGAACCATAGGACCGCTTATCACGGCTGTCCATGAATGTTTCCAACGTGTATCCATATCGATGAGTGTCTATCAAAATCAATCAGCTAACTCTTAAATAACCTTATACCGCGACGGCGGCGGCGATCCCGCGGCATCAGGTATTTCCGTGGCCTTGACGAGCTGATAAGGCGCGGCGCACCTGTACTAGCTGATGAGACACGGGCCCGCGGTAGAAGCTGATGTTTACACCGTATGTAAATTAAATAACGATAGTTTTTATATTTCTCACAAATGAAGCAATATTTTTATTTTACTATGCATACATCTCTATGTGCAAATTTTGCGAATCATGTAATTCTAAACAGCACTATTATATCCACGGAGATAGCACGAGAAAGTCAGAACAAAAGGAAACACTCGATAAGACAGACGGGACAAAAGGAATCAACGATGGGAAAGTCAGAACAAAAGTGAACGGTACAGAGATAGCAGCTACTGCTACGAATAGCAGCACAAAAAGAACGCGCAGACAACGGTTTTATACATAATAAATCTTTTTTTTTTTTAACGTATTGTACACAGTAAATAGGATACATGAAATTGGACAAAGAGATTATTTTTAAATACCGCGAATTTAACCGAAAACTATATACTTTTTTGCGTTATACTAATTAGCGTATTTCGCAATAGCCATACGGTACAGTAGAGTACCTCCCGTGCCGCTTTCACTTCGTGTTAACAGGTTTGCATGATTTCGTTTCTTTATGCGATACTACCTGATGAAATTCCGTGCGTCGAATAGTGTCGAATTAAAAAATAATAGGGACGCTCCCAGCTCCTGTCACGAATGATCATAATACGCTATAATTTACGTGACGGCTATTCGCAAAGTTTAGCGTGATACACTTTACATTACATTTTTCAATAATCGTACCGTCGGGTTTACGAACAAGATATGCGTAAAATGTTCGTCCTGCCAAACAAACGAAGTTATATAACTACCAGGCCCGTATTCGATTAATTCATCCCTGAGATCTCCTAGAAATTGACCGATTGGCGGCTCATACTCGTTGCCACCGGGGCGGCTCACGTAAATACAGGAGTCCGTATCGCAGTACAATATTCGTCGCCCGCGCCCCTCAAGATAACTGTATAGTTTTAGGCGTGTCTGTGCCATCGTGTATGCTGCAATCACGGCATTTGATGTCGGCGATGGTTGGATAGCATTGCGGTTGCTTACATAGTTCACATACATGATCTTGTGATTAACCGGTAGCCGAGTAATCTGTCAAAATGGCATTCCAATATTTCGGTTAGTGTGTACCCGATCTGATCCGCCCGGAAATAAGAATGGTACGCTTGTATCGCTCATCCATTGTATCACCGAATTTAGTTCGAGCATTTCTATTCACGCGATAACATCGCGGACATCTATGCCAAAAGCAGCCGTGAAACTGAAGAACGTGATGAGCGCCCGCATCCACGTAGTATCCATCGGCAGCTGGTAAGCCGGTCGGAGGACGATACTCTCTCGTGCGTCCAGCATGAGCGATAACGCAGTTGCGTTCACGCTCGAGCCATACGAGCCAAACGACGGCCTTGTGCGACTGCTAATCGCCCCAGCGGGCACCGCCTGGGCACCCCCTGGTGGTAACACCGCAATGCGATCTTTGTGTAGAAAATTCTTTCGAAATACTCTCATACATGCTGATGCTATCGTGCATGCTTCTGTAAAGGGGCACACGCTTCCGCAACGTATAACTAACTCTCGAAAAGTTAGACACGCTCGTCTCAAAACCGTAACATCTGTACGACAATATTGCCCAAATCGCGTCACAAAATCAAATTTATAATCGACTCGACTCGATACTTCCTGATACCATTTTTAAAATCGCTTGCGCTCCGCTGAGTACGTGGTATCGGGTGAGTAAAAATGCAGAGCCGGCAGAGGACCTGTGTTATTCCGATATTCCGGTGTGTTGAATAAATAGGGAAATGTACCTTTTGCCACCTTATCAGCGAAACCAAAGGCCTTAGGTAAAGCGCTAAGAGCCATGGGTACATAGCTTAGACTATCGAGAAAAACGACATCGCCAATCTTCATCGAGACAATCTTTGTACCATTAATAATCGGAGAGGGCAACTGTGTTATTCATTTTCCCAAGTATGTGTACACTTTTGCTCCATCCTGCTCTTATCTCTACTCTCCCTTGTTCCCTATAGTACCCACACCACCTTACTTTACCATCTCCACGTTACCGACATTGGTTAAGCAGAGTGGGTAGCGCGGCGGTGGAAAAGTGGGTTGGAGGGCGTAGCCGCGTATTGGGGGAAGGAGTCGGATGGAGCAAAGGTGTACAGATACTACTAATGGTAATACAATCAAATATGAACGGCAGATTCGCACGAAAATCCGAAGTCACTGAAATAAAAACTGCGTAATATCATTAACTTAATATAATATCATTACCTCCGCATTTATTAAAAGCACCTGAATCGTACGATGTAAACATGCAAGGATAGGGTTATACACTATTTATCACAAATATTTCACCTAAATCGTACGATAGATATGTGTAAGGACGGGGTGATATTGTACTTGTCAAAGATATTTAACTTCAACGACAAGTTTGTCTGACAAGAGGGTGAGTTTTGTGACTGCGGGGGTGGAAGACTAAAATCAGACGATCCATTTATCAAAAGCACCTAAATCGTACGATATATACGTGTAAGCACAGGGCGATATTGTTCTTATTTAAAGTACTCTACTTTAACAAGTTTGCTTGACGCGTGGGTAGGTTTTGTGATTGCGGGAATGGAGCACTAAAATCAGGCAATTCATTTATAAAAAACACTTAAATCGTACGATATATACGTGCAAGGACAGTTCGATATTATATTTATCAAAAATATTTCACGTCGATGACAAGTTTCCCTGATGAGAGGATGGGTGCTATAGCCGATGGGGGTGGAGCACTAAAATTGGGCAGTAGTATGTGTACACTTTTGCTCTATCCCACTCCTATCCCTACTCCTTCCCCCACCGCGCGGCTACCCCCACCACTGCACTTTTCCACCACCGTGCTATCCACTCTGCTTGACCAGTGTCGGTAACGTGGAGATGGTAAAGTGAGGTGGTGTGGGTACCTTGGTGAACAAGGAAGAGTAGAGATAAGAGTAGGATGGAGCATAGGTGTACACATACTAACAAAATAAATTCATGCACTCACCATCTCTGCTGTTGTTGACCGCTGTTGTTGTACCGTCTTCCTTCTAGGGCGATTTTAACTCCTGTCTCTCTCTCACTTTCACACGCACACGCATACGCGAAAACACATACACACACGCGCGCGCGCGCGCGCACACACACTTTCACTCCCGAGCACCATCCATCAGGAGACTCGGGGACCTCGAAGCCTTCGTCTACCTCGCCGCCATCGCAGCCGATTGCTATTTCCTCACCGAGGACCCCGAATACATACTCCACTATGTCCACATTATCCACCGTTGTTAGCCGAACGCTAGGCGAACGGCCCTCGCTTCCCACCACAACCCCGTGCAATGATGCGGCGGAACCACTCATCGACTCCAGGAGTGGTATCAAGCCAGAGTCGTCAACCCGATCCAACCCATGCAGACGGCACCCCATGCATAATGCAGGTATCATACCGGTGAGGGTATCAGGATAATACAAATGATCCCAATTGACGAATATTGGGTACCCCTCATCGATTAGGAGTACCTCCGAATATCCGTCACTGTCTGCATAGATCAACTCACCGCGATCCGCACGACCATTATGCACGACCACGCACCTCATCCCCGCGTAAAGATTCTCCATGGCGATACTAAAAAACTCGCGATCCCACTCGTAAAAAGTACGATGGAGAATTTTTACCATCTCCTCGTACGCGTCCCACATTTCATCCGTTCGTATGTGAACCACCATGTCCAAGTCTATATGTAATACTTTGCACCAAAACGCAACACCCACAACACTTGCATCGTAACGAGGATACATCGCGAAAAACACGATCACGAAGTTAAAGTCAGACTGAATGCTCCGGATGATGCTGGCGGGGGTCACAGCTTTTGAAGATAACAAACGCCCCTCTGAATCATAACCAGGTGTCCAGCGCTCTGAACGCAATGTCAGCGGTTTCGCATGGGCGTGCCGCTTTGCGCTGTGCTTATCGTGAAGCGAATGCTCTGCAGTAAAAAGCGCAGAATATGATACCGTACCGCGAGAGACCTCGATTATAATTTATATATAATTATAAAATAAGAGACACAGTAAGCCGATGTATTTGTTTTTAATTAATCAATATTTTATTTAAATCACTTTACACATATTTACCGTCGTATGCAGCATCCCTGCAAACACGGTAATTTTCGCTCGGAGACTCCTCCGCCGTTAAATTTATTTTTATTACTGCCTGATCGTCGAGAGGCAAAAGTATTGTAATATTCACGTACTAATCTGTCGTTTTTCATTACATTATCGCTAAAGAGATTATTAAATTGTGACATGGTGAAGCCGCACGACATAAGATGTAGGAATACGATGCAAAATTGTCCACACACATCCGACGTATTACTCTGTAGCTGCTTGAGGCCGTACCGATAGAACTTGCAGTTTCTTCGTAGCTATGCGAGATGTTGCGGTATAATCGGTGGTAGCCCGTAGTTATCAAAGTACATTCCTTTTCCATGATGGTTAACGTACATGGCAATCCAATGCTCTCCAGGTCCGTTGTGGTTATCCGTGCTAACTACGAGTCCGGCAGGTAACGACCATACACGAGGAATTCTGTCAGCTGGGTATACGCCAACGGTTGAAAGTGGTAGATTCTGCAGACTCTTGTAGATTTGTCTAGTGTTCATGCTGAACACATAGTCAATGATTAAATGATGACCGATACGCTTTGAAAGACGTATATACAGTAGCGGACAAAAGTTTAAGACGGAGAGGAAAAAAAAGTAATCGTTGATTTTTTTATGAAAAGAATTGACTCAGTGGATTTTTTTTTGTATTAGCTAATTAATCATTAATTCATATATTTATTACATAAATTCAATTTTGCGCGTAACAACATTAGATACGATAAACAAAGTGTTATGCCGGTACCGAATAATTGGATTATTCGGTAGTCGGTATAATATTAAAAGTTATCAGGAGTACAAATTGAAAATGCGGGATTTTTTTCTATTTTTGAACGTTTATTCTGAAAAAATGGTAACAAATGAATTATTCAAAGTATTGTCCATCGCTAGCCACAACTTTTTCCCATCTTTCTGGCAATTTACGGATACCGTCGCGAAAAAATTCGGCCGGCTTGGCTGCTATCCAGTCATCGACCCATTTTTGGGCTTCTTCGTAAGAATGGAAGCGCTGGTCAGCTAGGCCATGTGTCATCGATCGGAAAAGGTGGTAATCGGAAGGAGCAATATCTGGGCTATACGGCGGGTGGGGTAAGACTTCCCATTTCAGCGTTTGTAGGTATGTTTTGACCGGCGCTGCAACATGTGGCCGAGCGTTGTCATGTTGCAAAATTACTTTGTCGTGTCTTTGCTCGTATTGTGGCCGTTTTTCTTTGAGTGCGCGGCTCAAACGCATCAATTGAGTTCGGTATAGTGCTCCTGTGATGGTTTCGTTCGATTTCAATAGCTCATAATACACCACACCCAGCTGGTCCCACCAAATACAGAGCATGAGCTTGGCGCCGTGAATATTTGGTTTGGCCGTCGATGATGATGCATGGCCGGGGTAACCATATGATTTTTTGCGCTTCGGGTTATCGTAATGGATCCACTTTTCATCACCAGTGACAATGCGATGCAAAAAACCCTTCCGTTTTTCCCGTTCGAGCAGCAGTTCGCATGCAAAAAAACGGCGCTCGACGTCTCTCGGCTTCAGCTCATACGGCACCCAATGTCCTTGCTTTTGGATCATTCCGAGGGCTTTTATACGATGGGAAATGGCTTGTTGTGTCACTCCCAATGAATCTGCGAGCTCTTGTTGAGTTTGACACGAGTCTTCATTGAGTATTGCCTCCAATTCAGCATTCTCAAACTTTTTCACTTGGCCCGGCCGCTCTTTGTCCTCAACGTCAAAATCACCACTTCTAAACCGCACAAACCATCTCTCGCACGTTGAAACCGATGGAACATGACTCGGATAAGCCTCGGAGACCAATCGATGTGCTTCAGCAGCACTTTTCTTCAAATTAAAGAAGTAAATTAAAACTTCCCGCAAATGCTGTTTTGTTGGCACGAAACTCGACATATTGAGAGCTCAAAAAAACTATGAATTTGACACTGCGACAAATTGACACATACTGAAAATTAAAGCTATAAGACGTAGCTTTGACATGAACATAGTCACAGTACTGCCTGATGCGTATAGCGTTAGTAACGCCATCTGTTATCAAACCCGCATTTTCAATTTGTACCCCTGATATTATTTTTTGGGATCGTTTGCCGATAAGGAGATGGATCTCGAGTAAAAGATGGAAACGCGAATTTATATAAAAGGAAGTATTTATTATAAGCAACGGTAACTTTCCGTTGCCTATTTATATATCAAAGTAAGAAGTACAATAATGCGTTGTTTCGAGTATTAAACGAGGAACCAACCGTTCTCTTTTCAATCTAATTTAATACTGTCCTTTCGTAAAGCAGTTGCTAACTGTCTTCACGAAAATCCCTTAATTCGCAATTTTAGCGTTAGCCTATCGCCGAACGCCAAGCGAGTCGCTCATGCTGCGTCGGCGTTCTTGGGGTCGTTCATACGATCGGGCATTGGACTTCGTTTCCTGTCTTGAACGAATTCCAATGTTACTTTGCTATGGAATATTCCCGAATATACGAAATACGGAGTGGAATATTCCGCGGCACAACATCCCTCCCCCCTTAAAAGGAAAAATTTTTTCTTAAAAATTTTTTCTTCGATTGGTTTCTTGTATTTCCTCTTACAATTTTACTGTTTGATGTTATATAACAATACAATAAAATGTTTCATTTTTTCATTCGTTGACGATGAAGTTTTTCCTCTTATTCTTATCGTCTTTCGTGCCGAGCGAGTCGTTCTCGGTTGAGGGGACGGGTGCATAACCTGGCCAGCTCGGATCGCGGTTGCTCTTCTGGCTGTTGTCGTCCGATCGGCTCGAGGTTGATGTTTACCTCGGCTGTTGCCGGGGTCGTTGCCTCGCTTGTCCTTGTTGGTGTTCGGTTTCGTTGATACCTATAACATTTAAACAGAACATAGCCAACCAAAGCTATTGGTGCTACTGCACCCAGTGAGTAGAAACTCAGATTATGGATGCGTTGCATCCCGTCTCCGTCGGTATTGAGGTTGTCCATGATTTGGTCGGCTCGAGCTCCGAGCTTTTGAAGCTCTTCCGGGTCTCGCAACACGCTCTGTGATGGACTTGTCCTCTCGGTCTGCTTAGGGGGTGCCTGACCTTCAATTTCCGTTAATTTTAAATTGAACGATGGAAGGTAGTTTTCCCTGATGACCTGCGACGTTCGCCCGATGGTTCTGATACTGAAATCTCGGGCGGTTACTATACATATGCCTACCAAAGCCAGTATGCCGGAATTTTTCTAAATTACCATTACTATGTATGACATGTTTTCCTTCGTGCTTTTTCAATTAAACAAGTTTTCATTTTATCTTGTTTCTCTTATTGGAGTTCCTTACCTTGCGCTTTTATTTAGCTTTTATTTCATTTCAGTGCTCTATAAAGAGCTTCAGGCGGTTTGCATGCACTGCCTGAGTTTTTCGTCCCTTTCGGATGACGTAATTGACGGGGGGCCTCTTTTCTACTATTTCGTGAGGTCCCGTCCACTTCGGGGTCAGCTTGGCTGACCGCCCCCTGCGCACCGTCTCGTCGCGGAGGAGTACGCGTTCGCCGACGCGGTACTCCTGCACCTGTGCGCCTTGGTCGTATGTAGTCTTCGACCGTCTTTTCGCGCCTTCCAGGTTGTCTCGTGCTACAGTCCATGCGGCGCGTAGTCGTTCGCGTAACTCTTGGACGTAGTCGTCGTACGCATAGGTGCGGCGGGGCTCCTGCTTCACGGCAGTCGGTAACTCTGCTTCGCGTCTGTATACCAATACATGGGGTGACAATCCGGTCCCCGTATGTGGAGTGGTGTTGTACATGAACATTGCGTACGGCAGCCACTCGTCCCAATTACCTTGATCCTCATTTATGAAATTTTTCAGGTATTCTGCAAGGGTACGATGCGATCTTTCTAGAGCGCCATTTGATTCCGGATGGTAGGCCGTCGTTTGTATCTTTTTGATTCGGAGCAGTCGACATATTTCTTTGAAGGTCGAGCTGAGGAAGTTCGTGCCTTGGTCTGATAATATTATTTCCGGTGTCCCGTGCCGGCAAATTAATTCTTCTACGAGCGCCTTTGCTACTGTCGAAGCCTCTTGGTTCGGCAGTGGAATCGCTGCGCTGTACTTGGTCAATGCGTCTTGGATCGTAAGTATGTATTTTTTTCCGTTGACGCTCTCTGGTAGCGGTCCTACGATGTCGACCGCAACCTTTTCAAACGACCTCGAGGGGGTGTCGGTTACTACCATCGGTACTCGTTCTCTTTTCCTGATTTTATTCTTTTGACAGGATTCGCAAGACGATATATAATTCTCTAGATCTCTTCTCAGGCCGGGCCAGTTGTATTTGGTCCGAATTCGATGTAACGTGCGCCGTATACCTTGATGCCCTCCTATGGGGGTGTCGTGGTATTCTCTAATTATTTTCTGGCGGTCATCGGCAGAAGGAGTGGCTACGCCACTGCGGCAGTCGCTATACTCTTTTATCGCGCTGTCTTCATCCGTGCTGCAGGAAGTTCGTGGGCTACGGGCCCCGCCGTGCCTCGCTTCCTCAGCAGGCCTTTGCGGTGCTCTGTCCGCAGTTTCTTCACTCGGAGTGCCCACCGGTAGCTCCGCCGTTGGGTCGCTCTCTGTCTCGAGCGGCCTTGCAACGTTTGCCTTTCGCGGCCTTCCGCGCTTCGCGGGTCCGCCATGCTGTGCTGGGCCCGCTTTATCCTTGTTAGCGGTGCTCGCAGTCTTACCAGTGGCCTGCGTATGTAGCTTGCGTGGTCTACCCCTTCCCCGACCGCACGGCTTTTCGGCGGGGCTGTGGGGTTCAGTAGAGCGTTCTGCAGGCACGCTGTGAATCTCTCTGTCCTCTTCTGGCGCATTGGCCAGAGCGGCCTCTCTCTCTGCCGCGTTGCTAGGCTGGCCCGGGGTATTCTCGGCTCTCCGCTTTGTGCGGCTGTCCGTACCCGGCAGCATGCTGTCCTTTTCTTTCTCGTGGGCGAGCTTGGTCCCTCGCTCCGACGAGCTACCACGGCTGTAAGGGGTATCCTCGGCCCTCCGCTTTGTGCGGTCATTCGTTGTGCCGAGTTACCCCGTGGTGCCGTCCTTTTCCGATCCACGGATTTCATTCTCTGCTCTCTCTTGGAAGACTTCGCGTGGTCGCGTATATGCGACTCGGAGCGTCTACATCTGTATTTCTTTTTTCGGCTTTATTCATTTTACCGGACCCATGCCCCGATTTTACTTTCTTTCCAGGCAAGGGTTGCAATTCTTGGTCCTTCGATCTGACCCTAAAGGGTGTGCGATACTGCACCTCGTGCGTGTGCTGTCGCTCGTTCCCTTGTAGATAGAATACACGCTTGTATTCGCACATTATTCCGGCGCGAGCTGCTTGCTTTTCGCTGCCGGGGGGCACCAAGTCGGGCTTCCGTCGTTGCTGCGCGAAGCGTTTGGCCCCCGTGCTCGTTGAGCGTACGCGTAGTGCCTTGACCTGCCGGCTCCGTACGGTTTTCGCTATCTCTAACGGCTCGCACGTCACCGTCGGCTGTTGCACTTCCCCGTCGTGTTTAGGAACATTTAAACTCACTCTTTTGGTTCTTGACTGTGTGACACGGGGTCTCTCTATGATGCCTCGGCCGATCCTACTCCTTGTAGGTAGTCTGACAAATGTATTTTCCTTGGCGGCATCCATGTTAGGCCCGTTTCCGTAAAGAGAATTTGTCTTCGTAAGCAGGCCCATGTATTTGCACGTGGCTGCAGTTCTACCGCGTGGTGACGAATTTATCCTCGTCGCGCCGTCCCTTAGCGGCATGCAGTGCCCATACAACTTGAGCATCTCGCCATGCAGGATATCCGCTTTATGCTGCTTGATAAAATCCATGCCAAGTAGTCCGTTGACCTTCAGCGGCACATCGTTCGGAACGATGTAGAACCAATGTTCCACGTTTAGCGCCGGTGTCTCTAACACAATTTTTGCTATGCCAAGGGGGGTGAATTTTTCTCCTGCAACACCCTGCAGTTCCACGGAGCACCTGCTCACCATGGTTTCGGGCTTGAGGCAGCCTTCCTTGATTATGCTGCACTGCGCTCCGGTGTCCGCTTTGAGGGTGAGTACCCCGTTCGTGGCCAACGGTGCATCGATATCGAAGTCGCTGGCGGTGGCACTCGACGCCGGCAGCGTTACTTGTAGAAGCTGCAGCGTTGTTTTCTTCTGCTTGCACGCAGGTTTCTGCTGGGCCGCGAGCGTGTTTATCCTCATGGTTCCCAGCGGGCTGGCATCGGTATTCGATCGACTTGCACTTGCATTTACCGTGGACCTTTCATTCTTGCCCCCTGAATCCCTTGGACGTTGGGGATGCTGTGAAGACTGGGCAGGATCGTTTTTGTTCTGCGACAATCTTTTCCTGCAGTCTTTCCACATGTGGCCCCTTTTTTGGCAATAGTTGCACACGACGTCAACGTTGTGAATGGATGTATTCTCGCTGGGCATCGGTAGGCTTACTCTTCCCGATCTGCGGGTGCAGTCTCGAGCCACGTGCCCTGGTTTCCCGCAGGTGAAACAGTTCTCGTTCTGCTGGGATGGTGCACCTTGGGACCTTCTGGGGTGGCTTATTGCTCCACCAACCCCTCCCTTTGGCTGCACCATGTTGGTGATCTCGATGGCTCCGGTTACCGACTCGTGGAGGGTGGCGTAATTACGAGATCTCACCAGAATTTGGACCTGCCCATGCAGTCCATTTTCGAAGTTGGCTTGGGCGCTCTTCCGTGTTATTTTTTCGACGATGCGCATCTCCAACATCGAGGTGGCTTCCTCGCAGAGTTTTTCTATTATATCGACGGTGATACGCTCAGTCCTGGCGGCGTATACCGCGATGTCCTCACCCTGGCCCTGCCGGAGGGAGTTGAACTCTACTTGTAACGCAGGCAACGACTTCCGCTTTCCGTACAGGGCCTCCAGCTCGGTTTTAAGCTGCGCTACCGAGAGGATAACTTTATGCTTCATCTCTCTGGACGCCCTTCCCTCGAGCTTGCTGCTGAGCACCAGTTCCAACAGGATGTCTTGATCCTGGGGCGCTACTCTCTTGAAAACTGTCTCGCACGATCGCAAGAAGGCATCTAGTTCGTCAGCGTTGCTGCCGTCGAAGCGCTTTATATTTTTCAAGGCCAGCCCCAGGTCGAGTGTCCGACTCGGTGTTTCCGACACCCTCCGTTGTTCCCTCTGGAACACGGGATCCGCAGGGGGATAATCCGATTCTTCAAATCGGGTTTGCCTCGACCGCGGACGTGGTATTGGACGTTCTTCCAACCCTGTATTTCCCAGCCTCCGCGATAGTTCGGCGTTTTGCTCTCGTAGGGACCGGATGAGTTCGTACTCGTCCGCACCTACCTCGTTGAGCGTGTCCGCCAAGTTCCGTCTCGCCGACGGTGTTTCGGCCTCCCTGAGTTCGCGATCGAGTTCGCGTTGGCCTCTATCGTGCTCGCGCTGCAGCCTCTCGCACTGGCGTCGCGCTCTTTCAAATTCGCGTTGGCTTCGGTCGACCGCTTCCAACCGATCGCGTACTCTCGCTGGTACCGACCGGGCTGTCGTACCGGTAGCTGCTGAAAAACCTACACGATCTATGATTCGCATATTTTCTATTTCTCGCTCAACCATGTCCTCGGTGATGCGTTCAGGCGTTTGCTCGCCAGTGGCCATATTAAGCAAGTCGTCGCTAGCGTTGCTGTCAAAATCCCCGAATGACGCACCCCTACGTGGGTTTACGCCAAACTGGGCCGTCAGTCTGTCCGCCAGGGCCCCTTGTCTGGACGAAGGGATTCGCCCCGACGGCGACAGCTCGAATAACGCCCTGCGCGCTTCGTAAACTATGTCCCCTACGGCCGCGGCTAATCCAGCTGTGGGGTCTACCTCTTCGCCGGGCAACGTCGTCTCTAACGAATTGCCCCTATTTCTTGGTCGGGCTCCTCTAGGATCTGACATGCTTGCAAATTTCTCGGCTAACTCTACTTTAGAATATTCCCACAAAATCTCAAGAGAAATATGTATCTAGTGGAATATTTTCCCAAATATCGGTTCTACGCTGGCTTTAGTTTACTGGCTATATGTATAAGTATAAAGTAACCGCCACTTACAGATAGATGATCTAGAAGATTGTCCTTTCCATACTGTTGTTCTCGGGTGCCGTTCTTCCGGTGCTGTAGACCTGTTGTCTCGTAGCTTCCCTCGAAGGCTGGTCCAGTTTCCCTCCCTGGTACCGTTGACCCGTATCTCCGTTGGTTCCTGGGTTCGTCCTTGGTGCGTCGCCAACGATTGCGCGACGGCTTCTTTTCGAGTAGCGGCTGTGCGTACTCGGTTGCACACTTTGTGCGGTTTTCCGCGACTTGACGTGACACCGTCAATCGGGACTTTAAACGGTTGACCGATACGTCACCCCGCACCGACGTTCACTTCACGGCTTCGCGTTAGATTAGTCGGGTTTTCACGAACTACACTGGTGTCCTTGCACGCGTCGTAGTCGTCACTTCAGAGTATTCTCAACTTTGTCCAAAACACTTTTGTCCTAATAAATCACGAATCACTTAACTTCGGCAGATCCCACCGCTGCCACCAAATGTTATGCCGGTACCGAGTAATTGGATTTTTCGGTAGTGGGTATAATATTAAAAGTTATTATTTTTTGGGATCGTTTGCCGATAAGGAGATGGATCTCGAGTAAAAGATGGAAACGCGAATTTATATAAAAGGAAGTATTTATTATAAGCAACGGTAACTTTCCGTTGCCTATTTATATATCAAAGTAAGAAGTACAATAATGCGTTGTTTCGAGTATTAAACGAGGAACCAACCGTTCTCTTTTCAATCTAATTTAATACTGTCCTTTCGTAAAGCAGTTGCTAACTGTCTTCACGAAAATCACTTAATTCGCAATTTTAGCGTTAGCCTATCGCCGAACGCCAAGCGAGTCGCTCATGCTGCGTCGGCGTTCTTGGGGTCGTTCATACGATCGGGCATTGGACTTCGTTTCCTGTCTTGAACGAATTCCAATGTTACTTTGCTATGGAATATTCCCGAATATACGAAATACGGAGTGGAATATTCCGCGGCACAACAAAAGAAAACATAAATTTGTTTGATATCTTCGGGGACAAAAGTTTAAGACTATACGTAAAAAAATATTTTTTGGTAGAAAATATACAGATATTTTCCTCCCTTCAATACTTTGTCCACAGTCCATTATTTTTTATCACATCAGCACATCTTTGAGGCATTGAATCAATTAATTTTTTGCAGTCGTCCACAGTTATTTCATTCCACGTTTTTTCAACCAAAGAGTACAAATCGTCAAAATTTTTTGGTTTATTTCTTTGAACCCTTCTTTTTATGGTACACCATAAGTTTTCAATTGGATTTAAATCCGGCGACTGCGACGGCCACGGTAATAAAGTGATTTTTTCATCTTGAAAAAAACTTTTCACTACCCGAGCCGTATGCTTTGGGTCATTATCTTGTTGATAAATAAAATCATCACCCATATTTTCGTAGGCATACGGTAACATAGTATTTTTCAATATATCCAAGTATTGAAAACGGTCCATGATTCCATTAATTCGGCGTATTGGTCCAGGACCATTGCGAGAAAAACATGCCCACACCATTACGTTTCCACCTCCATGCTTAACTGTCGGTAAAACACATCGAGGATTTAAATCTTCGCCAATTCGACGTCTTACATACAGTATCCCGTCAGAACAAAATCGGTTGAATTTGGATTCGTCCGAAAATAGCACATTTTGCCAATCCTCACTTGTCCAATGCCGATGAGCCTTAGCAAATTGCAGTCGTAATTTTTTATTCTTTTTACTGAGCATCGGCTTCTTCCGTGGCTTTCGTGCTTTCAAATTGAATTCGTCTAATCGTCTTCGGACAGTTCTTACACTAATTTGTGCATTATTATTACTGGATATTTCAGCTCTGATATCGACTGCTGAACGAAAACGATCTCTCTCGCTTAATCGATGAATCCGACGATCCAGCGTTGGCGTGGTTTTCTGCGGTCTACCGTTTTTTGGTCGATCAAAATAGTCCCCAGTCTTCACAAACTTGTACCACGCTTGCTCACAAGAAGTTTCTGATCGATTCATTTGAGTTGCAATTGAAGAAAATGTCTCATTTTGCTTCCGTAGAGACACGATTAGTTTTCGTTCAGTTGATGACAAATTACGGGCTTTACCCATACTTTTTTCGTACGTAATTAAACTTAAGACACTGGATGATACACCACAAACTATTTACAGTATTAATATATCAAATTATTGCGTGGATCGACTACGGGTATCTTTTTCGACAGATCGTCTTAAACTAATGTCCGCTGTTTACAGATGGTTGGAAGAAAAAAAAAATTGTATAATCTATATTGTTTACATTTGACGACCGAGACTTCTACATTATGAAGGTCAAACGTACACATGTATTGTAGAAAAACAACAAGCCGAAAGAAACGTTAGTACTTGTATGACAGATCTATGAACCAAATTGTAATTCATCGTCTTAAACTTTTGTCCGCTACTGTATATGCAAAATTTATTTCACAGCATCGTCGATCGTCTCACGACTTCATGATGAAGATTTCTCCTCTTCCTTATTCTCTTCCTCTTCGTCTGCTGACCAAACATTCATGTATGATTCTCCTTTAAACGGGTGCTCGCGAAGCCAATTTTTTATTTCGAAAGCCTGGCGCATTGCACAATGCGAAGGAGCTGTATCGTTTATCATAGCGTGTCTGAAGCATTTTCGCAAAGATTTTGGCATAAATGTGTATGATGGGGCGCCCTCCTCATCCTCCAGGTTGGAAATTTCACGACTCGTGATATCGCAAAGAAGTATAGCCTTCTCGTGACCGCGAAAATAAATACGTCTTGATTTTCGCGAAATTTCACGCAAGTTAGCGTATGCTTGTTTACAGCTCATATCGCCCTCGTACCATTCTAGACCGTGAAAATATTTTGAGAGAAAATTATTCTGGCTTCTCGAATGCTGTGGTAATTCGGCAAAGTGACACGGCGCGGCGGTACGACGATCCAATGAGCAGAGTACGGTCTATCAACTGCTACCACGGCAATTTCTTTCGGAATAAATTCCGAGTCTTTACCACGCATTCCCTGTATATCCACGACGATATCCATTTTCACGTCTAATCCGTACAGATGCTCGAGTTCGACTGATTAGTTACTCGCGGACACGCTTCTACGTCTCTTAACACGAAATAATTTTATGCCGACATCAGCACATTTTTCGCTTATCCGGTAAAATCCACCAATACTTGCCGAGAGGCATCAATTTCAAGGACATTATCATATTCCGCGTAGACTACACAATTTATCGTTGAAGCAAGCGCATCTTCAAATCGTACCTCTATTCTGACACTACCGTGCTTTATTAAATTCCAATGTGTATTGCTGTTCGCCGAAAGATCGGGTGTCAAATCAAAAGCAAACAGACAGTATCCATCGCGATAATTATCGCGATCGATCGAATTACCGTCGTTCGAGAAATGTATTGCAGTTCCCGAAAACAACGTTTGAAAAGCATCTACATATAGATGATTTTTCGTGAAATCAGGTTGTAACGGTTTTGAAGGTATTTGAGCACCATCTACACACAACGAGAGATAATTTATCTTGTAATTTTGGAAATTGAATGGATTCATATTGAATTCGCCGTTAAACGCCTTGTTATCGACAAAACCGATAATTATACGCTTCGGCAATTGACCTAACACGATATTATCGATAGTCTCCCCATGAACACCAGAGTGTATAGAACTGCCAGAGTTCTAGCATGCTAGAGCAGCACACCAGAAGCTATTTTTGTTCTACGAACGAGAAGCGATGCCTCGAGAATCTTTAAGCCGCATTGACCATTCTTTGTATCCCCCACAAGACAAAATGAATCTCTAGATCGCACCAACCGTAGTCGCATCTCGACGCCATTTAATAGGAACCGCTCCTGATTGAATATATCGCAATGCAGATGACCGAGCAAGTCTACAGTTTTTTCGACATTTAAACATTGTTTTCTCTTCACAAGACCCGTATTTTCCGATGTTATATCATCCATTTTTCCAGGTGTATCGTCGTACCAGAGAACGCTCGTGAGATGCGAATTTTTTGCTGCTGGACCGTAATTCAAAAGTGTTTTTATGTACGCTCGATAAGCGTAGGCATTATTTGGAGGTGAAACTAATTTTTGATTCAGGTATACGTCCACCTGATTAAACATAGAATGCAAGAGATTGTTTACCGGGCCGGCACTTACTTTCGACGATGTGCCCGCGGCAATTTCCGTAGTGGTAGAAGATGTTATTTTCACTCTCAGACTAAGCATAGTATGCGCGAGATCGATATACTCATCACCCTGTCCAGGAATAACAAATTCAATAGGTGAATCATCTGTTAGCGAAGATATTGGTTTGTAATACACCCAATTGAAGCCTTCGATAGTAGTTTGCGTCGGTGGGAGTGAAAATAATTCAAGTTCCGATTTAAAACACTCGCACGAGTGCGCATGTAGAAAAGCCATCTTGTTTCAGCTATCCAAAAATATCTGCAACTGTTCGTTGACGAGTCTTCTTTTTCTTATTGTTCTTATTATTCTTCTTCTTCTTTATTACTTTTCTCTTTATTACACTTTTATTTTTACGGGAGATAAGTCGTGGTTTACGTTCGTTCGATGAATGAGAAGTTCGTGAAATTTTGCGCTTTTTATAACCAGAACCCCGCATGAAAGTGTCAATTTTTTCAGAGGCTTTGCGTTTGAGATTACTGCCTGATTCTCGCGCTTACTCGCGAATAGCATCTTTCACAGCTATATTTCTATCGGGGATATCACCGGCTACCGATACCGTGTCCTCGTTGATTAGGTGTTCCGATATAAACATGGCTAATGCCACCGTACCCGCGACGACCCCATCCGTGCTGCACACTTTCAATATCATCCATAGTGGTGTAATCAATCGCGGGACCTTTTGAAATGTAGTGTCACAGTCAACGTTCCCTGCTCGAATGGTATAGGATCCCCAAATTCGTCTGTTATATCGATCTCGATAGTGTGTAAATTATTGCGCAAGAGAGGTATATATCGTGGCGTTGAAAACGATTTAATTTTTATCGAACCATACGGACAGTCATCAGTATCAATGGGAACAACTCGTAAGAGGGGTGTTTGTACATCGCCTGTAATATATCTCTCGCAGATATCTGTGTATAAAAACATGCTGCCCGGTATAGCACCGGTGAGAGATGCAGGCCTCGACCCTGTGTATTCGCAATGCGGTTCTATCATTACTGACCTACAGGCCTCTTTCGAGAATCCTAGTAGCCTTGCGATAGCGGGCGATACCCGAAAGTCGTGGTAGCGTAGATCGTTGCATATGCGTGCCACTTCGACCTGCCCGCTCGGAAGCGATTTAAAGCGCAAATGATCGGCCACGTGAGGTAACTGATTTATACTCTCCAAAAGAGCGTCTATAGAGCGATATACACCTGGTGCTACTTGGTCTCTATTAGCGCGTCTCCGTGTTAAAAGATTTAAACCCGATAAATCATAATCACCATCCTGAAAAGTTACGAGATTTCCTACAGTAGGAACATGTAAAAGAGTCATCGGATAAGCAATTTCCACAAGAGAAACAGACCATTCTCCGTGCAAGCGTATCTGACGCGGTAGTTTTGTAATAAATTTCGTCGTCGTATTATCCGGAAAATACTGCATACTACTGTTGCTCGGTAGTACGACAAAGAAAGAGCTATCCTTGGAGCTCATATTTATCACGGACGATGATCCCGAGCGTTTTTCTTCTTTGTCCTCTTCTTCTCTATCGTCTTCTCAGATGACGGAGGCAATCGTACTCGTGATAATTCTGCCTCGTAGAAAATACCGTCGATAGTCTCGTTATTCAGATCGTGTAAAATATACACGAATGGTTCTCGATTCACCGATATTCGTTGAATCTTGAATAATTCGTTACTCCAACCACGCTCATATCCTTTCACGAAAGCTGCTTTAGCTGTACTGATACGTACCAAGTCACCGACGCTGTATTTGGGCTTTTTAATATTTTCGCGTTACGCTCGTGCCTAATTGTCTCGGGCTATAGAAGCTTTTTCGAGGGTTGCTTCGCTCGGAGGAATACGCGTTCCGCTGTGTCTAGTGTGATTATAAGCATATAAAAAGTTTTGTAAAACATCGATGTAACGCTTATTTCGTGTGTATGTAAAGTAGCGCCACATTCGCTCTTTTATTGTTCGATTAAAGCGTTCGGCAATCGAAACTTTTCTATCAGGGTTACAAGCGGCGCGAAAATCGATATTCTTTCCTTGAGAATTTGCCTGAAACGGAGCGCCGATAAATTCTTTGCCTCGATCAGTTTGCAATTGGTGCGGGCGACGATTGTTACTGCGCGCGAGTATGCGTGTGAGACCGCGGGCCACGTTTGCGCTCGTTTTGTCACGCAAAGCCGCGACCCACGCGTATTTGCTCAACACTTCGATAACAACAAGCAGATACGCGTACCCATCGTTGTACGTGGCTATCGAGCGAAGATCCGCTAAATCAGCCTCCCATACATCGTCTATATTACTCACGCTGTACGTACGACGGGGAAATCGTCGTCGCACCAGGCGATGCATGTTATATGAATCCTGTGTCTCGAGCCATGGTAAAACATTTTTTCGCGCTACTCTTCGATCCACCTGGGCCAAATTTTTTGCTCGAGAATCGGAATCAGGATGAGCGGTATCATAATAGATTTATTGAAGAATTTTCATAATTTTAGCGATGACCAGTTAAATGGATTCTTGTTCTTTTTCTTGTCTAACTGTGTCGGGGGTCGATATTCTGCTTGTGCGATGTTTTGCAATTGTTCGTCCTCTTCTTCATTCCCCTCCTCCCCCTCGATGATGTCGTTTCCAGCCGTGAGCATTAAATCTCTGTTTGAGTGTGCGGTCTCGGCCTCGTTGTTGTTGCTACCGTTGCTGCTGTTGCTGCTGCTACTATCGTTATCGCGGGATAAAATAAGACGCCGCTGTGGTGTCGAGGATGATGTAGGTGTAGGCTCGTGTAGTAACTCGGGATTGCCGATAAATTCGCGTGGCATCTGTATCGCTCGCAGGAGTTTGGCAAAGTGAGATCGTCCGATGGGTTTCTCGCGTTTTCTAGCTCGCATAGCATCGTTAACAAGATCAACGATATTGGAATTTGAAATTCTTCTGCCGTCTATGGAAACAACACCGTTACGATCCTATGTCATTTTTTTACCACCGGCACTGCGATGCAAATTGCGAAGAAACGATATTGCTTCAGATTTCAATTTTTTTGGTACGCTATCGTTAATAAGTGTGACATTGAGTCGAGATTCAACTTTGTTCATTAAAACGTCGTCGGATTTATTCTCGTGGCTATCGAGTATTGCTACTTTTCGTTTTGATGAAATATTCGGTACTGCATTATCGTACTCGACCATGTGAAGATAACGCTGTAAAACCTGTTGGTACGCTATCTATTTCTCTCTCTCGCTCTTGTACGAGTTAGAGTTTAGAATTTCACTCAGCTCAGAGTCGAGGCGCGATAATGGCGTACCGGTAGTCTGTACGGAAGGCAACGGGTCTGCACTAGTAGTAGTAGTAGCAGCAGCAGTAGTAGAGTCCAGCGAGACGATGTATGTTATCGAAAGGAATAAGTACCATCTTTCTGGCATATTCCATGTCTCGCGTAGGCCAAGACAGGCACAAGAAGCAACTTGAGAAATCCGACACACGCTCGACGATGATTTTCCTCTTACCGCTCCAATTTCCCCTTTTGGCGGCTAGTCGTCGAAGCATTGTCGCGTGCCTCCGAAGATGATTCTTTTGCACGTTGTTCAGACTCACGTTTCCCTGTAAAACGTTTAGAGCACACTCGCATATACAGCGTACGAGCCTTACATCTGCTTTGCGCAAAATTGCACGTCGTTGCTCTTGCTTCAGATAACACAACGCTTGCAATATTTTATTATTATAATTATCTGCTTTTTATCGAGAGGTCCGCGCAACGCCATTACAAGCGCATTACTGGTACATCGCGCGACGTATCGCGAACTTTTATTGCTTTTTGAGGCACGTAAACGTAATGGTATTGGTCATCGGGAAATATACAGGCGCGAAATCGACAATTATCAGGCGTCGATTGTTTCAAGTCGAATAATAGATAGCCGTGCGGTGCGGCTGTTGCATCGAAATATACTTCCTGCAACAATCGCGGATTCTCGGGACATACCTGGCGGGCTAGGTGCTGAATTTGCGTGCGATCTCGCGGATTTTTGAAGACAACGATATAATTAGCGTTTAAGGAGATATCGCGCTGCCCGTGACCCTGATGTAAGAGATTTTGCGTGATGAAAATGACACTAAGATTTTTATGATGGCTACCCTTGGTGAAAAGATCGACCACAGTATTGTTGGATGCCTCGCGCATTAGATCGTCAATGACCACAAGTTTAGGTCTTGCATCTTTCGAGTAGTCTACTGCTTGCGGTAAACTTTCGCGAAATTCTATTTTATCACCGTACTCTGAATACCCGGACTGCCACTCTGAGTAATAAAAAAGTATACGCTCGAACGGGACATCCGTCATTTCGCGCATGTATTTATAGCATTTTTTTACAAAATATGTTTTACCACAACCCGTAGGACCGCTTATCACAGCTGTCTATGGATGTTTCCAACGTGTATCCATATCGATGAGTGTCTATCAAAATCAATCAGCAGACTCTTAATTAAGTTTATACCGGGGCGGCGGCGGCGGCGGCGACCCCGTGGCATCAGCTATATTCGCGGCCTTAAAGAGCTGATAAGGCGCGGCGCGCCTGCACTAGCTGATGAGGCGCGGGCCCGCGGTATAAGCTGGTGTTTACGCCGTACGTAAATTAAATAACGATAGTTTTTATATTTCTTACAAATAAAGCAATGTTTTAATTTCACTATGCATACATCTCTATATACAAATATTGCGAATTATCAAATTCTAAACAGCAATATTATATCCACGGATGTAGCACGAGAAATTCAGAACAAAAGGAAACACTCGATAAGAAAGACGGGACAAAAGGAATCAACGATGAGAAAGTCAGAACAAAAGGGAACGGTACAGAGATAACAGCTATTGCTACGAATAGCAGCACAAAAAGAACGAGCCGACAACGGTTTTATACATAATAAATGAATTTTTTTTCAATGTATTGTACACAGTAAATATGATACATGAAATTAGACGAAAAGATTATCTCAAAATATCGCGAATTCAACCGTAAAACTATATACTTTTTTGCGTTATACTAATTAGCCGTACGGTACAGTAGAGTACATCCCGTGCCGTTTTGTCGTCGTGTTAACAGGTTCGCATGATTTCGTTTCTTTACGCGTTACTACATGATGAAATTCCGTACGTCGAATATCGTCGAATTTTAAAATAATAGGTACTCTCCTTGCTCCTGTCACGAAAGATCATAATCCGTTATAATTTACGTCACAGCTATTCGCAAAGTTTAGCGTGATACCCTTTACTTTACATTTTTCAATAATCGTACCGTCGGGTATACGAACAAGGTATGCGTAAAATTTTGGTCCACCCGAAACGAACGAAGTTATATAACTACCAGACCCGTATTCGCTTAATTCATCCGTAAGATCTCCTAAAAATTAACCGATTGGCGGCTAATACTCGTTACTACCGGGGCGGCTCACGTAAATACAGGAGTCCGTTTCGCAGTACAATATTCGTCGCCCGAGCCCCTCAAGATAACTGTATAATTTTAGGCGTGCCAGTGCCGTCGTGTATGCTGCAATCACGGCATTCGATGTCGGGGATGGTTGGATAGCATCGCGGTTGCTTACATAGTTTACATACATAATCTTGTGATTAACCGGTAGCATCCCCGTCACCTCAATCTCCGGACTCGTTCGTAAATTCATTAGCTCCGCGCTCGTAAAAACGATAACGGTTTTCGTGAGATTCTCTCGTTGACCAAACTTTCCCCAGAATAAATTAAGTGCCAATTTCGCTACTGAACGTAAACCCGGATTTAGCTGCAAAGCACTTCGCTCGAGATATACATCCTCAGACTCCTTGTACAATGCTATAAAACGCTCTATTGCTTCCTCGTCATCGTTACACTCTGTTGGCGGTCCACTCGCCTTCTGTTTTATTTTTAGGAATGTATCGATGTACTCGGCAAAATGACCGCCTCGTCGCGTTGTCGAGTCATACTGCGTAACAACGTATTGCCAAATTTCATAGTATCTATGACGTCACTTTATATCCGAGCGACACAGCTTTTCTCAGTTCGTCCACGACCCATGTGCCGTCAAACGCTCGCTCAGTCTTGTCATCGTGTGTACAAACCTCGGATGTGTCCATATCTGTACAGCATGTTCTACACATGGGGAACAGTAGTTTCCCATGCATGCGAACAGGCAGTACGGGTATATACAAATCGCGCGGTGCCACCATGGTACACTTCACGAGACCCTCGACGACACTTAGATCGTTTTAAAGTCCTACGAGTTCTCGACACTCGTCACCTACGTACAATTTCGGGTGTCCAACGGGATATTTTCCATTCTTACACACCCATGGATACAGCGAGCAAACATCAACATAGCGTATCTGTTCCCCATTCGCGACGTCGTACAAGCTTACAAAATTTTCCGTTCGACCGCCAAAGAATGCATCGCGTGGTTCGAGAGGCGCCTGCTTGAGCATGGCGTGATTTTTCACGTATATCGACATTTCCTCGTTATTCTCGAGTAATCTGTCAAAATCGCATTCCCATATTTCGGTTAGAGTGTACCCTTTCGATCTGATTCGCCCGGAAATAAGAACGGTACGCTCGTATCGCTCATCGATTGTTTCGCCGAATTTAGTTTGAGCATCTCTATTCACGCGATAACATCGCGGACAACCATGCCAAAAGCAGCCGTGAAATTGAAGAACGTGATGGACCCCCGCATCCACGTAGGAACCGTCGACAGCCGGTAGGCCGGCCGGAGGGCGATACTCTCTCGTGCGTCCAGCATGAGCGATAACGCAGTTGAGCTCACGCTCGAGCCATACGAACCATACGACGGCCTTGCGCGATTGCTTATCGCCCCAGCGATAGCCTCCTAGTGGTAACAGCGCAATGCGATCTTTCTGTAGAAAATTCTTTCGAAATACTCTCATACATGCTGATGCTATCGTGCATGCTTCTGTAAAGGGGCACACGCTCCCACAACGTATAAGTAACTCTCGAAAAGCTAAACACGCTCGTCTCAAAACCGTAACATCTGTACGACAATATTGCACAAATTGCGTCGCAAAATCAAATTTATAATCTACGCGACTCAATTCTTCTTCATACCATTTTAAAAAGCGCTCGCGATCCGCTGAGAACATGGTATCGGGTGAGTAAAAATGCAAAGCCGGCAGAGGACCCGAGTAATTCTGATATTCCGGTGTGTTGAATAAATGGGGAAATGTACCTTTTGCCACCTCATCAGCGAAACCAAAGGCCTTAGGTAAAGCGCTAAGTGCTATGGGTAAATAGTTTAGACTGTCGAGAAAAACGACATCGCCAATTTTCATCGAGACAATCTTCGTACCATTCATAATCAGAGAGGGCAGCTGTGTTTTTTGCACCTCGATTAAATACCGTAGAATAAATTATGCGTCAAAACCTCTAGCATTATGGGCGATGCAGATGGTCTTTTTAAATTTTTGTGATAATGCCAATTTCACGAGCTCCCCAACAGGATCATCGATAAACACGAATTCACGTTTCCCACAGTTAGCACAATCGGTCTCTCTATCTGTGATATCCAGACATGCCATACATACGCATTGTGCAACACATAAATTCGGCTCGTGAATTCGTGTCGATTTATCATCATGCAATTGCTCGTGTTGCTGCGTCTCAAAATCATAAAATAAAAATCTCGTGGAAGACTTGTCTTTTTTCTTCTCTTTTTGCGCTTCTGGTTTGTTAAGAGGCGCTGTAAAACACGCATGCGTAGTCGGCCGCGTTTGTTTGCATGTAGCACAAAACGATATACCACATACATGCATCTTTTTATCTGTGGTTTTAATCATACGCGAGCAGCCTCTACAGATTTTCAATGCGTTACAGACGCTGTACCGTCTATATTTACGAGACGTGATACCCGCGGAGCCCTCACCCTTGTGATGAGCGAGGTAAAAAGCACCAAAGAACGAACGATTACAGTCTGCGCAATACTCAGGCTGAGAGTCTCTATTGCCGTTGCAATAAGTGGATTTACATCGAGCACATTCATAGGTACATCGATGCTCGAGTACTCGAATATACTTGGAATTACATTGTGTGCAGAACCATCGACTACCTAGCGCACCGGCGAGATTTAATAATGATTAATTTCACCTGTTGCGGTGAGTACGTATTTTCGCCCATCGTACAGAGCCGGAACGCGTTTTCCGAAGGTGAGAAATTCATAAACAACAATCGCTATACCCTCGTGAACCAAGTATTCCTGAAAGAGCTCAATTTCGCGCGCACCACACCCCCTAGACGGTGTCGTTACCCCTGCATTACGCGTGAGCTCTATCGCTGCTGTATATTGCGCACCTCGAAGCCCGTTCCGAATTTGACACCATCGTCTGTGTAGCACACCCGCACGTATTTGACCGCGTTCGGCATGCGCTCGGGCAGTGTCAAGGGATCGTTGTAGACACAAATTATCGCGATTACTTATGCGTAAAATACTTTTTTGCTATAGACTCGTGTGTAAGCCTAGTGTCCACACCAGCTCCTTCGACGCCTCGTACTATACATGTCGTCATTCTACATGTACCAGCGTCTATTCGAAATTTGCGCGCGCTCTGAGCTACACTATTAATTAGTCGCCATATATCGTCACGAACGATGTCACGAGCTGGTCGAAATGATAACCATACAGGTCCTTGCGCGAAAGACGGTACGCTCAGAGTCATACCCACATAATCATGTCCTTCTCACGATTCTGTAAGGCGTGTGAGACCATCTCGTACACCTCCCTCGAACCATGTCAGATGATCGATACCGACCGAAAATAGCGTCTCTGCTCGTTGTCGATACCGAAACGTTCACCAGGAGGCAAAATATCACAACCCCGTGCAGCAGTCCTTCCATCGCTAGTCTGTCCAACTGCAAGCATAATTAAACCATTTATTAGAATTTCTATTTCATTTACTTTAAATTTTTGTTTGTCGCTAGCTATATACTATGCATATAATTCGTGTAACGTAAGAATTACAAACTTATATTTGCTTCTAGTCCGCGAATCCGTCGACTGCACCCGGGAACCGCCGACGCATTTCGTAAACCAACTCGATTGTCGGCGGTCTCGTTACAGTGAATCGTGCAAAGCGAAAAACGTTTGGGTCCGTCTCGTACCCTGTTTTTTTATTTTACTATTATTATCCGCGTAATTTTTTTATTTTTGTCAGCGTAGTTGTATTATTAAAATCTTACCTGAATCTACAGGGTCCTCCTCCTCTTCCTCCTCCTCCTCGTCGTCATCGTCTACGTCTTGCTCCTCCTCCTCCTCTTCTTCTTCTTCTTCTTCTTCTTCCTCTTCTTCTTCTTCTTCTTCCTCGTTGTCTGTATTGCTGTTGGTATCATCGTTTGAACTGTATTGTCGCGATGGGCCTGCGACGGATTCATCTGGTTCTCTCGAGGGGCCTGTCATGAAAAGACCGTTTGTGGGTTTATAGCCGCAGAATGGCTGGGTAAAATTTATCCAACGATTCCCTGCGGAGCTGTCGCCATCGTTGTCCCTGCTATGATCATCTGAATCGGTTCTACCCTCCTCATCGAAATCATAGGTGTCGGATCCCATTTCTGCGTCCTCATACCGTCGAACTATATAAAAATTTTATGAAATAAAGGAAATAAAATAAAAGTAATTAGCGCTGTATATTACTTACGTCTTTCATTGAGTATGGGTTGCAGAGCAGGCTCATTCAGCCAATCGCGTTGACGAATAACACGCACCACCGAATCAATAATTATTTGATTATCAAACAATCCAATATTATACGCGTCAACTAAATCGCGCTGATAACACTCGCACAGCATACCGCGAATTTTACGAACAACCGCCTGTGTCGGAAGTTCCCATAGGGTGATCTGTAAATTTCTTCTCCCCCAGCGCGAACGCAACGACGGTCTACGCTTCAATATAAACTCTATCAATTTTCTTATCAATGAGCGCTTTGCCACTCTGACCATGATTGTGCTGTTAGAGTAGTAGTAGTAGTAGTAGTAACCACAGTAAATCAGACAATTAACTAGAGAATTTTCAAAGCGGCTCACTTTTATATATATATTCCTTTAACAAGCTCTTTCTCTCTCTCTCTGCATATACTGCAGCGATGTAATGAATACGACTAACCAAGAAGATTGCCGCACGCGATCTCTTTACAAAAGCAAGACCTAGGGAAATATTTAGCGATGGTGATGTATTACTTATCGAGTTTCGCTGATGAAAGTCATATTGTTTTCATCTAATTTCAAGGCACTCGGCCATGAGGAAAATCATCAAATTTCGTCGACGAATATTATTTAGTTTTCATGGCACATCTTATCTGTACGTCGATGTGTGCGTGTGCGAGCGTGCATAAGCGTGCGAGAGTATGCAAGAGTTTTGGGATATAAAGGGTGGTTAAATTTTAAGGGCCGATGTTGATTTTGAATAAAACACAAATTATTTAGGAAATTATTGTCAATTCTTTTTATTATGATAATATGGTATGGTTCAATTATATATGGAACAAAATATCGGCCAAATGGCCGCCGCGACCTCGGCGGCACACCTCCATCCGATGGTCCGAATTTTCGATGACGCTTAGGCATAATTGAGGTTCTATGCCGTTGATGTGCCGAATTATCTCATCCTTTAGCTCTTGAATTGTTGCTGGCTTATCGACGTACACCTTTTCTTTCAAATAACCCCAAAGAAAGAAGTCCAACGGTGTCAAATCACATGATCTTGGCGGCCAATTGACATCGCCACCACGTGAGATAACACGGCCATTGAATTTATCGCGCAAAAGAGCCATTGTTTCGTTAGCTGTGTGGCAAGTGGCACCGTCCTGTTGAAACCACATATCGCCCACATCCATATCTTCCAATTCGGGCCATAAAAAGTTCGTTATCATCTCACGATAGCGAACACCATTCACAGTAACTGCCTGACCGGCCTCATTTTGGAAAAAATACGGCCCGATGATGCCGCCAGCCCATAAACCGCACCAAACAGTCATTCTTGGTTTTTCGACAATCACTCTTGGATTATGATTCGCTCAAATGCGGCAATTCTGCTTATTGACGAATCCACTGAGGTGAAAATGTGCCTCATCACTGAAGATGATTTTCTTCGAAAATTGATCATCCACTGTTGCCATTTCTTGCCACCATTCTGACCATTGACGACGTTTGGAATGGTCAAGAGGCGTTAGTTCTTGAGTCAATTGCACCTTATAAGCGTGTAAATGCAAGTCTTTATGCATAATGTTGATCAACGACGAGCGTGAGAGGTGCAATTGTTGGGCACGACGACGAGTTGAGGTGGACGGCTCTTCAGCCACACTATCGCGAACAGCAGCAATATTTTCTGCAGTACGAGCTGTACGAGCATGCACTGGTGTTTTAATATCTCCTACAGACCCGGTTTGCTCAAATTTTTGCACGATTTTTCCGATTGTACGCACATTTGGACGATTAAATTGACCGAAAAAATCACGAAGTGCACGATATGCATTTTGATTTGAACGCCCATTTTCATAATAAGCCTGAATAACTTTAACGCGTTGCTCGATTGTGTATCTTTCCATGGTTCAAATTGAGTTAGTCTGAAATTGAGAAATGTCAAATGAAATGCAGAAAAAAACTTGACGTTTAGGTGTGGTTCACATTCAACATCGGCCCTTAAAATTTAACCACCCTTTATTTGCTGCTGTTACTAGGCTGTTGAGGAGAATGCGACAATTATCAAAGGATATTGGCTAGCAATTTTCAGTCGTATGATTTGCAGTATCATAAGAAGAGGCGATGCAGCTAGGTGGTCGGGGAAATCTGTATAATACGGAATATGAACACCACCGACGATTCATTTGAAAATTTACAGTCTACACGAAAGCAATTAAAATGGCAAATAACGGTGCTACCTCTCATGCGATATCGCTATATATAGCGAACCCTGTTATGTACGGTTTAAATAAATCATTTCGTAAAATAATCGTAGCCGGGCTCGAGTTGAACTCTACGTGTACTCTTACACCAGTGGTGAAAATATTGTCGAATACTTTTACCGGAATTACACTCAGTGCGGACGAGTGGCGAGTGTTTAAAAGTGATTTTTCTCGCGTACAACAATATTTGGAAGCTCATAGGACTGATGCCGAGAAAATGTGTAATACCCGCATAGAGCACACAACGCATTACACACTTTTAACCTCGTGTTACCAGCACAGAGCTGTGTCATTTGGTAAAATAAGTGGTAGCGCTGATGAGGAATACGAGAATCAAGAGGAATCTGGAGAATCGAAACGGAAACGCTTCCGAAAATACTCTCCAAACATTGTTCTTCAGCGGCCTACATTTGATATGCTCGTCGAAATAAGTAGAAGAATTGATATTCATATGCAGGCTCTAGAGAGCAACAGTGAAACGATTCAACGGTGTATGAACGAGGTGGTATCATATGTCCGTGAAAAGATAGTTGTCAGTGAAATGTCTCGAGCAGCAGCGTATGAGATCATCGGTTCCAAGGAATTCTTTGAAGAAGCACTCGAACACATCGCGATCTTGCTAATGCCGGAGGATACGGAGTTTATGAAAATTATTTTGTCCGAAATAATTGTGCTGTTTCGTGGTCATATCGCTGATCATGCATCGGGTGTTCCGTTGCGAGCGCAATAATTCTCCGTATGTGCAGCTATTTGTGATAAAGACACTGCTGTAAATAATTGTATATAGTGTACATTTCGCTCGAAATATTATAAAGTATACACCGAGGTCAGTCACGGTGAGAGAGAGAGACGGTCCTAAACCCGAAGCATCAGCAAAGGTCTGCGATAGAAAGAAGACGGAGCGCTCGTCTCTGTTTCATTAACACAGCAGATCATGGAATACGTGCCAATGTCGATTAGCAGCAAAGCAGCAGAGCTTGGTAAGTAAAAAATATTCAATAATTTTTAAATCGTAATTTTAAATCATGTAATATTTATTTTTGAATATAAAAAATAATGTCTTGCAGAGCGAGCAGCCCCTGCATATGAGCCGACACCGAGAGTTCGTTATTCGTGTCATGGAGAGCGAGAGGAAGATACATATACTGTACAGATAGGGCTAACTTCGGGAAAGAAAAGTGCCACCCGACATCCTCATCCACAGCTGTCGTCGGTGGCAGAAGATCATCAACGCTGCCCACTTTGTATAATGAGGCGTGGCATATCAGGTAAGACAATATCGATTATTCTATACATGATGTTTTTTATTGATCAGTGCGTTCAATTAAATAGTTGTTTCGTTCTTTTTTCAGAAGTACACTATGATGACAACGCCCACAGCGAAAAATAATTTAAAAGCGATATTACGAGTGATAATACAAATTAATTCCATATAGCGATAAAAATAAAATTAACGGTGAAGGAATCTCCGAGCGTGGATGACCGTGTTTGCAGGGCTGTTGCATACGACGGTAAATGTGTAAAGTGCTTTCCATAAAATATTGATTAATTTAAAAATATCTGATCTTACTGTGTCTCTTATTTTTATAGCATAATAATTAGAGAATTATAATTGAAGTCTTTCTCTCTCTCTTTCTCTGTGAGGGATCATATTCTATATCTTTTACTGCAGAGCAAGCACTTTGTGAGGAGCATAGCGCAGGGCTATGCATGCTCGAAAACCGCTTTCGTTGCATTCAAAGTGATGGATACCTAGTTATGATTCATAGGAGGCTGTTATCTTTATGCCCGTGATACTCTCTAGCAGCATCTCGAGCATTTAGTCTGTCTTTGGCATCCTACTTGCAAACAATAAAAAGCAATATGTATCCACGATACGGCAAGGAGATTTTAAGCGACGCGTTTTGGTGCCGATTACTGTTTGTCGAGAGTGTGATGAGCGTGTTTCTGCGTTACACAGGAAATGTGCGATGCATGCGACGATCTGGAAGAGCTCCTACGTAGCGTGTATTTAGTGGAACGTCGTGGAAGACCCATTGAACTTGGGGAGCTGTATATCGGCATGTCCTGTATTGTGCCTCGTTTCAATAGCGTTGTCCGCGGCAAAGTGGTTTACCCGGACTTTGATGGGTACTGCGAAGTGTTGCTAGTCGATTTCGGCGAAACTATTTACATCGACTGGTCTCACCTATTTCATCCGGAGCCTCTAGCAAGTATTTTGCCGGTTCTTGTCATCGAGTTTTCCATATACGGACTCGAACGCGTGGATGTTGCAGGTATCGAGCAGCTCGTCGAAGAAGCGTGCGGTAGAGATGACTTGATCGCTGTCATGATGCGACCTCTTGCCGGCGATAGCGTTCCGCGGGTTCGATTATTGAACGGTGAACGCGCGGACGTGGCGGCGTTTATAAGTAAGGATATGAATAAGGTGACCCATTCATACACGGCACAGTATGCTATGAGCCTATCGGGTAAGTTACTTCCGACCGTCTACGTTTGCTTGCAAGGGACCACCGGCAAATTTGGACTAGTGGTCCAAAAATCTATAGATAAATATGCGGAAAAATATACGAACGTCGTCGTCACATCTTCCAAGTCCGGCAAACTGAATACAGCAGTGTACAGGGATTCTTTAACTAATGTTATGGTGCCATACGTAAATAAGGAGGAATTCCTGTTGCTCATTGATTCCTGGGGCGGCCAAACGAATCCATTATTATATGACGAGATTTTTACCGATGAGGAGGGTTTACCAACGTGCACTGTAAAGATCATTCCACCAAAGTGCACTCCATTAGTGCAACCGTGCGATTTATATTTCTACCGCCAAGTTAAACATTTTATCAAAAGACTTCAGAATTGTTCTTATATTATCGAACAGGATAGGGAAATTAATTCTAGGGAAGACTGTATCAAAATTCAATCTATTGTTCACCATCAACTGTCTTCTCCAATATTTTGCGACATGTTACGATACGCTTGGTTCGCTGCCAAATTATATGACGACAGGAGATCTTTCCTAAACGTTAACGAGGTTTGCTTCGCGATTGACGACTTGAAAAATCCTTGCGGATGCGGAAACTGGGCATTTATTACGTGCGCCCGATGCCGAAATAATTATTGTTTTCCATGTTTTTATGATCAGTACCACCCTAGATCTTGTAGTTGCGAAAACCAATGAAAAGTTAATAAAAAGATTGGTTATTCTTTTAAACTCGTGTATCTATATGTCACAATTCTTTCCTTACCTTTCAACCAAAAAATAAATAAAGAAAAAGAGCTGCTCGTTTTTCCTTATAACACCAAAATGATCCACAAATGAAAATATTTATCCATTCCTTTACGGAAATATTTATATTATCGCATAGTAGTTGCCGTAGAAATGATTAAATAATAATAATAATATTCTTTTTTTTTAAAGTCCGCGCCGGGATTCGATCCGGCGATCCAGCGCTTACGAATCGGAGACGTTGCCAACTATGCTACGCGCTCTGTTGAAAATTACTTAACGCAGAGAGTATATAGAGAGTATATGGACGCTCGGAAATTTTTAATATTTTATATCTCAAAAACGGCTGAGAAGCGCGTCCTATTACTTGCACCTATTACACCCCTAGGTGCAACCTACCTGTAAAAAAAATTTGGTCCGAATCGGTGTTCCACGTACCTGAAGGTCCCTTTGTAAGTTAGCCGACGTCAAGCGGCTTATGTACAATTAATTTAACAATTAATTAATATTAATATACAATTGATATAATTGTGTGCTGTCATTTTTGTGAAGTGAACGTGTTGCAGCCAGCGCTGCAGAGCACGCGACGAGATGAGAATTTTGAGAACGCACAAATGAGAAATATATCATAGTATATCATAATATATATGATATATCCCCAGTAAATTCTTAGCAAGTTTAGTTGAGAGAAAATACAGTGAATGAGTAAGAGCACATGCAATTATATTAATTGAGTGCGAAAGATTTTATGTGAAACGTGGTGCAGCCCGCGCTGCAGAGCACGCCACGCGGTGAGACTTTATGCGGATGCACAATTGGAATATACTCGCCTCATCAACATTGAATTACATAAATTATGAAGGTGTACTCTTACCGTTTGTTTGAGTCCGACACTGAAGACAAGCGAGCGAGACAGCCGGTGAGCGATGCTGAAGTCGAGCGAGAGAGACAGCCGCTCGCTTAAGCAGCATGACTGCGAGGACTGCCTCGGCTATCTTCGTGATAGTCGAGCGCAGCACACTACCCAGCAGCAACAGGTCGAGCAACAGGTGATTTTCCAACACATATATATAAAATTTCTACGAAAAATTGTTTATTTAGGGGTTACTTTTTAAATACGATTTCGAGATATCATTTTTATTTCAATTTCATAATTTGAATAAAATCTGAATAAAAAATCTTGAAAAAAAATATATTTTCCCGTAAGACTCCTTTTTGAGAAAGCAAAGTAATTCAACTCTCCTAGAGGTTTATTTTCGAAGATGAAATATAATAACCGATTGATCGTGAGTATAATTCAAATTTTTTTTGAAAAATTTCTATAAAAACTACGTAAAAGAAATTAATATTGAAGCCACCGTTCTCTTTTCATAAACTTCATGTAATCATATATTTTTTTACAATAGTCATTTTGTTTACAGTCTTTGGTATATTGGTTATACTCAACAAGAATAAATAAAACACTGATATAGTTGAATAAAGTTACATAGTTCGATTACATTTTTTAAATTATGACTATTCCAACATCCAAAGTTTTCAGTTTTCTTGACAATAAGCAGAAACTTTCCGCCCAAACGAAATAACATTTAAGGAGGGTTGAGCGCGAGGCACGTGGGACGACGAACCCGATGGCGCGCACGGTAGGGTATAGGTAATGACGGATTGGATACTCTTGTCAAGCTAGCAGACGGAAGCCCCGAAAATGGATTTACTATATATCTCAATAAAGTGCCTTTTAGGTGATAATTTGGTGCTAAGTTCATAATTTTAATGCTCCTTTTATTTAGCCAGTAATGCAATTTGATACCCGCTCTGCTAGCTTCATATCAAGCTAGCAGAGGGATTTCCAGGGTTTGCATTATCGCCAAATGTCTTTCCACAGGAATTAAGTGCTTTTTAAATGCTCTAGAACCGTAAAAAATTTTACCCCGGAATCCACCCAGAAATATTATTTTTCAATTAAATTGAATTTATTCCAAATACAAAATCCGTGACAATGTGGAATTAATAAAAAAGCCGGATTTATGATGTGACATCATGTTGAACGAATCAGGTACATTGGAAATACGCTAGGCTTCATTTCAGTGCTCCACCACCGTAGCCACAAAACCACCCTCTTGTCGGGGAAACTTTTCGTTAAAGTGAAATATTTTTGATAAAGACAATATCGCACTATTCTTTTACACATATATCGTACGATTTAGGTGCTTTTGATAAATTCATCGCCTGATTTTAGTGCTCCACCCCGGCAGTCACAAAACCTACCTTCTCGTCAGGCAACCTTGTCGTTAAAGAGAAGTACAATACATTACATAAGAACAATATCGCCCTGTCCTTGCACATAAATATGGTATGATTTAGGTGCTTTTGAGAAATGCATTGCCCGATTTTAGTGCTCCACCCCCATCGGCTATAGAACCCACCCTCTAATCAGGGAAACTTGTCATCGACGTGAAATATTTTTGATAAAGATAATATCGAACTGTCCTTGCACGTATATATCGTAGAATTTAAGTGTTTTTTATAAATGAATTGCCTGATTTTAGTGCTCCATTCCCGCAATCACAAAACCTACCCACGCGTCAAGCAAACTTGTTAAAGTAGAGTACTTTAAATAAGAACAATATCGCCCTGTGCTTACACGTATATATCGTACGATTTAGGTGCTTTTGATAAATGGATCGTCTGATTTTAGTCTTCCACCCCCGCAGTCACAAAACTCACCTTCTTGTCAGACAAACTTGTCGTTGAAGTTAAATATCTTTGACAAGTACAATATCACCCCGTCCTTACACATATCTATCGTACGATTTAGGTGAAATATTTGTGATAAATACAGTATAACGCTGTCCTTGCATGTTTACATCGTACGATTCAGGTGCTTTTAATAAATGCGGAGGTAATGATATTATATTAAGTTAATGGTATTACGCAGTTTTTATTTCAGTGACTTTGGATTTTCGTGCGAATCTGCCGTTCATATTTGATTGTATTACCATTAGTAGTATCTGTACACCTTTGCTCCATCCGACTCCTTCCCCCACCACGCCGCTACGCCCTCCAACCCACTTTTCCACCGCCGCGCTACCCACTCTGCTTAACCAATGTTGGTAACGTGGAGATGGTAAAGTAAGGTGGTGTGGGTACTATAGGGAACAAGGAAGAGTAGAGATAAGAGCAGGATGGAGCAAAAGTGTACACATACTTGGGAAAATGAATAACACAGTTGCCCTCTCCGATTATTAATGGTACGAAGATTGGCGATGTCGTTTTTCTCGATAGTCTAAGCTATGTACCCATGGCTCTTAGCGCTTTACCTAAGGCCTTTGGTTTCGCTGATAAGGTGGCAAAAGGTACATTTCCCCATTTATTCAACACACCGGAATATCGGAATAACACAGGTCCTCTGCCGGCTCTGCATTTTTACTCACCCGATACCATGTACTCAGCGGAGCGCAAGCGATTTTAAAAATGGTATCAGGAAGTATCGAGTCGAGTCGATTATAAATTTGATTTTGTGACGCGATTTGGGCAATATTGTCGTACAGATGTTACGGTTTTTAGACGAGCGTGTCTAAATTTTCGAGAGTTAGTTATACGTTGCGGAAGCGTGTGCCCCTTTACAGAAGCATGCACGATAGCATCAGCATGTATGAGAGTATTTCGAAAGAATTTTCTACAGAAAGATCGCATTGCGGTGTTACCACCAGGGGGTGCCCAGGCGGTGCCCGCTGGGGTGATTAGCAGTCGCGCAAGGCCGTCGTTTGGCTCGTATGGCTCGAGCGTGACCGCAACTGCGTTATCGCTCATGCTGGACGCACGAAAGAGTATCGCCCTCCGACCGGCTTACCGGCTGTCGATGGATACTACGTGGATGCGGGCGCTCATCACGTTCTTCAAATTCACGGCTGCTTTTGGCATAGATGTCCGCGATGTTATCGCGTGAATAGAAATGCTTGAACTAAATTCGGTGATACAATGGACGAGCGATACGAGCGTACCATTCTTATTTCCGGGCGGATCAGATCGGGTACACACTAACCGAAATATTGGAATGCCATTTTGACAGATTACTCGGCTACCGGTTAATCACAAGATCATGTATGTGAACTATGTAATTGAACTCTGGGGCTCGGGCGACGAATATTGTACTGCGATACGGACTCCTGTATTTACGTGAGCCGCCCCGGTGGCAACGAGTATGAGCCGCCAATCGGTCAATTTCTAGGAGATCTCACGGATGAATTAATCGAATACGGGCCTGGTAGTTATATAACTTCGTTTGTTTCGGCAGGACGAACATTTTACGCATATCTTGTTCGTAAACCCGACGGTACGATTATTGAAAAATGTAATGTAAAGTGTATCACGCTAAACTTTGCGAATAGCCGTCACGTAAATTATAGCGTATTACGATCATTCGTGACAGGAGCTAGAAGCGTACCTATTATTTTTTAATTCGACACTATTCGACGCACGGAATTTCATCAGGTAGTATCGCGTAAAGAAACGAAATCATGCAAACCTGTTAACACGAAGTGAAAGCGGCACGGGAGGTACTCTACTGTACCGTATAGCTATTGCGAAATACGCTAATTAGTATAACGCAAAAAAGTATATAGTTTCCGGTTAAATTCGCGGTATTTTAAAATAATCTTTTTGTCCAATTTCATGTATCCTATTTACTGTGTTACTGTGTACAATACGTTAAAAAAAAAATAAAATTTATTATTTATAAAACCGTTGTCTGCGCGTTCTTTTTGTGCTGCTATTCGTAGCAGTAGCTGCTATCTCTGTACCGTTCTCTTTTGTTCTGACTTTCTCATCGTTGATTCCTTTTGTCCCGTCTGTCTTAGTGAGTGTTTCCTTTTGTTCTGACTTTCTCGTGCTATCTCCGTGGATATAATAGTGCTGTTTAGAATTACATGATTCGCAATATTTGCACATAGAGATGTATGCATAGTAAAATAAAAATATTGCTTCATTTGTGAAAAATATAAAAACTATCGTTATTTAATTTACATACGGTGTAAACATCAGCTTCTACCGCGGGCCCGCGTCTCATCAGCTAGTACAGGTGCGCCGCGCCTTATCAGCTCGTCAAGGCCGCGGAAATACCTGATGCCGCGGGGTCGCCGCCGCCGCCGTCGCGGTATAAGGTTATTTAAGAGTCAGCTGATTGATTTCGATAGACACTCATCGATATGGATACACGTTGGAAACATTCATGGACAGCCGTGATAAGAGGTCCTATGTTTCTGGTAAAACGTTTTTGTCAAAAAATTCTTTAAATATTAGGTGTACAAATAAGTTTGCGCCGTTTTTAATAAAAAATTGGGAATTTATTGTGAAAGGACGGTACCTAATGTTTTATCAGAAGTATTGTCCATCGCTTGGTAGTACTTTTTCCCATCTTTCTGGTAGCATACGGATACCGCGTCGGAAGAATGCTTCATCTTTTGAGGCTATCCACGAATCGACCCAATTTTTGGTATCTTCATATGATGTGAAGTGTTGCTCACATAGATCATGTGCCATCGACCGAAACAAGTGGAAATCAGAAGGAGCAATGTCTGGTGAATACGGCGGGTGGGGTAAAACTTCCCAATTGAGTGTTTCCAAATAGGTTTTGACCGGCGCCGCAACAAGTGAACGAGCATTATCATGCGGGAGAATAACTTTGTCGTGTCTGGAGTAGTAGTGGGCTCGCTTTTCCTTGAGCGCTCGACTCAATCTCATCAATTGTGTTCGGTAGACAGCTCCAGTAATGGTTTCGTTCGATTTGAGCAACTCATAATACACGACACCAAGCTGATCCCACCAAATACACAACAAGAGTTTTTTTCCATGAATATTTGGCTTAGCTGTAGATGTTGAAGCATGGCCAGGTGGTCCCCATGATTTCTTCTTTTTTGGATTATCATAGTGGATCCATTTTTCATCGCCAGTGACTATACGGTGGAGGAAACCCTTTCGTTTAAGCCTGGCAAATAGCATTTCACATGTGAAAAATCGGCGTTCAACGTTTCTCGGCATCAGTTCATATGGAACCCTATTTCCTTGTTTTTGAATCATTCCCAATGATTTCAACCGATGTGAAATTGCTTGTTGAGTCACTCCTAACGTAAGTGCAAGTTCTTCTTGCGTTTGGTACGAATCTTGATCCAATAATGCTTCCAATTCCGCGTCTTCGTACACTTTCGGCCTACGCCACGTTCTTTGTTTTCGATATCAAATTCACCGTTCTTAAACTTTTGAAACTACTCACGACAATTTCTCTCACTTAAGGCAGACTTACCATATGCTTCTACAAGCAATCGATACGCCTCAGCTGCAGATTTCTTCAAATTGAAGAAGCAAATCAAAAGTTCCCGCAAATGACGCTTATTCGGCTCAAAACTCGACATTTTCGCACACAAAAGAATATATTAGACTCATAAAAAATCACTAATATTTTAAGGTTATGTTGTTGCCTGATGTCTAACCTTACTAAATGACGTTTACATCTCACAATTTTAACAATAATTTACTGGTGGCGCCATCTTTTTTCAAACGGCGGAAACTTATTTGTACACCTAATAAAGGGTGGTTAAATTGTAAGGGCCGATGTTGAATGTGAACCACACCTAAACGTCAAGTTTTTTTCTGCATTTCATTTGACATTTCTCAATTTCAGACTAACTCAATTTGAACCATGGAAAGATACACAATCGAGCAACGCGTTAAAGTTATTCAGGCTTATTATGAAAATGGGCGTTCAAATCAAAATGCATATCGTGCACTTCGTGATTTTTTCGGTCAATTTAATCGTCCAAATGTGCGTACAATCGGAAAAATCGTGCAAAAATTTGAGCAAACCGGGTCTGTAGGAGATATTAAAACACCAGTGCATGCTCGTACAGTTCGTACTGCAGAAAATATTGCTGCTGTTCGCGATAGTGTGGCTGAAGAGCCGTCCACCTCAACTCGTCGTCGTGCCCAACAATTGCACCTCTCACGCTCGTCGTTGATAAACATTATGCATAAAGACTTGCATTTACACGCTTATAAGGTGCAATTGACTCAAGAACTAAAGCCTCTTGACCATTCCAAACGTCGTCAATGGTCAGAATGGTGGCAAGAAATGGCAACAGTGGATGATCAATTTTCGAAGAAAATCATCTTCAGTGATGAGGCACATTTTCACCTCAGTGGATTCGTCAATAAGCGAAATTGCCGCATTTGGGCGAATCATAATCCAAGAGTGATTGTCGAAAAACCAAGAGTGACTGTTTGGTGCGGTTTATGGGCTGGCGGCATCATCGGGCCGTATTTTTTCCAAAATGAGGCCGGTCAGGCAGTTACTGTGAATGGTGTTCGCTATCGTGAGATGATAACGAACTTTTTATGGCCCGAATTGGAAGATATGGATGTGGGCGATATGTGGTTTCAACAGGACGGTGCCACTTGCCACACAGCTAACGAAACAATGGCTCTTTTGCGCGACAAATTCAATGGCCGTGTTATCTCACGTGGTGGCGATGTCAATTGGCCGCCAAGATCATGTGATTTGACACCGTTGGACTTCTTTCTTTGGGGTTATTTGAAAGAAAAGGTGTACGTCGATAAGCCAGCAACAATTCAAGAGCTAAAGGATGAGATAATTCGGCACATTAACGGCATAGAACCTTAATTATGCCTAAGCGTCATCGAAAATTTGGACCATCGGATGGAGGTGTGCCGCCGAGGCCGCGGCGGCCATTTGGCCGATATTTTGTTCCATACATAATTGAACCATACCATATTATCATAATAAAAAGAATTGACAATAATTTCCTAAATAATTTGTGTTTTATTCAAAATCAACATTGGCCCTTAAAATTTAACCACCCTTTATATATATATATATATATATTTTGTAGTGAAAAGGCTGAAAGTAGAATAAACCGCTTTCTCTACATACATCTTTTAGTCTGGTTATTTTTTTCCCCTGCCTCGAGTGAAAACTCATTCTTTTTCGATATATTTCAAATCAAATTCCAACAACACCACAAGGAATACTCAACAATATGATACAATACATTCTCCGCTTTTATGTGTATCAGCATTTACGTGTCGATATAACATTTTTTTTGTTCTCAAAATTAAAAAAAAAATTATTTTATTTTCCAAATAAATTTTTTAAATTTCGCAAAAAAAAAATGCTGTTGGAACTTGTTGACCCAAGGACCAGAGAGAAAAACTTGTAAAGTATTTTCCCGAAACTAAAAAACGAATCCTTGGATCATTTATAAACTAACCCCCCCCCCCCCCCCCCCCCCCTCTCCATTGAGGCCTAATCTCTTTGAAAATTGAATAGAATGCATTGTCAACGGCAACGAATCTATGCGCCCAGTTTCAGTTCGATTGGGTGACGGAAAGTGGGTTAATTAGCCCTCCAACGATTTACCAGTCAGCCGTCAGCCAGACAATCGAAGTTAATATAGAGGATTTAAAAAAAGGTCCGTGCGCGCATGCGTGTGTGATGAGTTTGGAAAATGAAAATGGTTATATCACGAGAACTGGTTGATAGATCTTTCTGAAACCATACACACGGCTCCGGTCGTTACTTCTTTCGGTTTGCTGCAATTTAAGCCGAAATCGCTAATGAGAGTCTCATTTTCTGATACTTAAAATTTTTTAGAAAAAAGGTTGTAATCTCTAACTTTTGTAAATTCTGAGCTATCGAGCAAAAACTTTCTACAACAATGGGGAATAGATCAAGGCACCCAGGTATAATAGAAATATTAAGTATTTAGTATTCTTGGAGTATTTTTGGAATTCTTCGGGGAAAAAAAATTAGTTAATTTCCACCAATCAATCCGACACTTGGCTTACACATTGGTTAGTAAGCAAGGATCTTTGGTTTCGAATTTGGTAACAATCGATGGACGGGTTTAAACTGTATAAAATTTGTAATTTTACTAAATTTTCAATTTTTAGAAACCGACATGCTCCCTTAAACTTTCGAAAATTTATACCCATTGAGTCGAAACTTGAACTTCAAATTTTGAAAATACTCCGTGACTAAATGGTTGTACTCTGTACTAAGATCCATGAAACACACATTTACAAAACAAAGAAAAGTTTCGCTATTTCTCTTTTCTGACGGATTTTTCTTTCATGTTTATTAGGTGTACAACTTTGCTTCCGTCGTTTTTTCCCGAAATTCGAGGCTTTATTGTAAAAAAACTGGTTATATTGGATCTGGGAAACAGTCCGTGCCGTTTTTTAAGTAAAATTCAACTGGTTTTCTTATAGTGTGAAAATTAATTAATTTAAACCAAATATGCTCCATTATTATTGACAATGTTTCGCCCTTTTTCTGGTAGAGCCATGATGCCATCGGTGAAGAATTTCTGTCGTTTCTGGTTGAAAAACTGAATCAAGTGGTCTTCACAGACTTCTTTTGAAAGCAGCTTAATTCCATTGAGAGAGTTCTGCAGAGATTGGAATAAGTGATATTCAGAGGGTGCTATGTCTGGACTATACGGTGGATGCATGAAAACTTCCCAACCAAGCTCTCGCAATTTTTGACGGGTCATCAAAGAAGTGTGTGGTCGGGCGTTGTCATGATGGAAGACAACACTTTTCCTATTAATTAATTCGGGTCGTTTTCTTTTAATTGCTTGGCGTAATCTCTCTAGTTGTCCACAGTAGAGTTAAGAATCAATCGTCTGACTAACTGGAAGTAGCTCATGGTGGACGTTTCCCTTCGAGTCCCACCACACATACAGCATCACCTTTTTCGCCGTCAATCCTGGCTTCGCGAACGCTTGTGATGGCTCACCATTCCTTGTCCACGATCTTTGTCGCTTCCGATTGTCGAACGTGATCCATTTTTCATCACCGGTTATGACACGTTTCAGAAATGGCTTGATTTCATGGCGTTTCAGCAGCGCATCGCAGATGTTAATTCGGTCTATCGTGTTTTTCGCGCTCAACTCATGAGGGACCCATACATCGAGCTTCTTTTTGTAGCTAGCTTTGTGTAAATGGTTCAAAACAGTTTTGTGGTCAATGCCTAGCTCCATACCAATATTGACACTGCTGATATACTTATCTTGCTGGACTTTTTCAAGAATTTCATCAGCTTTTTCAGTGATTAGACGACCGGAGCGTGACTTATCTTTCACATCAAAATTACCAGAACGAAAGTGAGCGAACCATGTCGCGCAGCAGATTTTGATAAAGTACCTTCACCGTACACAGCACAAATTTTTTCATAAGCCTGCGCAGCGTTCCTCTTTTTGTCGTAATAATATTGCAAAATATAGCGCAATTTTTTTTATTACTTTTCTCCTTTTTCAAACGCAAGCAACTTTCCGACCACTGCACCAATTACGATGTTTATATACACAAAGTAACGCTCGAAGTGTCACTTTTCCAATAAGCGTTGAGTGGTGTCGCTGTGATCTGTGTTTCCTGACTTATTAGCAATTGATGCCATCTATCGGGAAAAACGCCACGAACTTTTTCCCAGACCCAATATATTTATGATTTAAAGTATTGTCCATCGCTACCAAGACTTTCTCCCATCTTTCGGACAGCGTACGAATCCCGCGTTGAAAAAACTGGTCATCTTTTGAAGCGACCCACGAATCGATCCAATTTTTTACTTCTTCAGAAGACCGGTAGTGCTGGTTAGCCAGGTCATATGCCATTGTTCGAAACAAGTGATAGTCAGAGGGAGCAACTTCTGGAGAATACGACGGGTGGGGTAGGACTACCCATTTCAACGTTCCCAAGTATGTCTTGACCACTTTCGCAACATGGTGTCGAGCATTGTCATACTGCAAAATCACTTTATCGTGTCTCTCGTTGTCTTGCGGCCATTTGTCTCCCAATGTTTCGCTGATTGTTTGAGTCGGTCTTAACAGCTCATAGTACACTACGCCTAGCTGGTCCCACTAAATACAGAGCATGACCTTGGAGCCGTGAATATTCGGTTTGGCCGTCGACTTGGAAGCATGATCGGGAAATCCCCATGATTTTCTGCGCTTCGTGTTATCGTAATAAACCCATTTTTCGTCCTCAATCACAATGCGACGCAGAAATTCCTTTTGTCTTTGCCTTTCAAGCAACTGTTCACAAGCAAACAAACGCCGTTCAACATCCCTTGATTTCAACTCGTACGGCACCTAATTTCCTTGCTTCTGAATCATTCCCATGACTTTGAGGCGTTTTGAAATTGCTTGTTGAGCCACTCCTAATAATCGTGACAATTCTTCTTGACTTTGACACGAGTCGTGATCAAGTAATGCCTCCAACTCTGCATCTTCGAAAACCTTCTCTCTTCCACCGCAATGCCGGTCTTCGACGTAAAAATCACCGTTCTTGAAGCGTTGAAACCACTCACGACACGTTTGTTCACTAATAGCGGCCTCACTATAAATATTTGAGAGCATTCTATGAGCCTCTGCCGCAGATTTCTTCATATTGAAGCAGAAAATGAAAACCTTCTGCAAATGACGTGAATTTGGTTCGTAAACTGACATTTTCAATCGAGAATAACTTCATGATGCAGACACAAATCGACTAATGTTTCTATGGGGTTATGTTGACAGATACCTCAATTTATTGCTTGACGTCTATGATCTATTTATTACGACCACTACTTACCGCAAAAGCCCTCTATTGGAAAACAGCGGAAGCAAAGTTGTACATCTAATATTTTTATCGACCTACTCGTTATGTCGCCTACCATTGAATAAATCCTTGTCGAGTTCGCGTTTTGTTTTTATTTGTAAACATAATTCCTAACCTCTTCTCTGTGAGGTGGTGGAGAATTTGGGAATTATTTTCAACGATTCGTACTCTAGGCTGGAGCTACGGGTTTATTTTTACTGCATGATTTTTTAATATTGTATTTTTTTGTTGTTTTCTTTGGAAGAAACCTCAGTTTGATTTTGATTACGCATGTGTCTGTGATAGACCAGCGTTTTTCTTTCACCCTTTCATCATTGGTCTTCTTGTTTTTTTAAGGGTGTTCATTAATCTGTGAGGAAATGGTATACGTCAGTAAGGCAGATGGTGACCCTATCGGCTTGTCGATTTAACGAGGTGTTTGATGGCCACGCGCTATGCGTGGGAGTCAAAACCTATACTATTGCTTGAGTATTATGTCTGATGTTTTATTACTAAACTTGTTTGTTAGCCGTACTTGGAGGTTCTATTTCTCCGATACTTCATAATACTATGCGGCGCAACAATACTATCGCGTCTGCTACGCAATCCTCGTAATGCCTATGAACGCAGGGTGATCCCTGTTCAAAACAAGCTAATGATTTTTATATTTATATGGTGAGTGGGCGTCACCATATGGAGCTTCACACTCAATTTCTTGATTCAATACAATGGTCTGTCGCGTCTTCTACGCGATTTCCTTAAATCTACGAACGCAGGGTCATCCTTGTTTATGATTCTAATCGATTTTAATATTCACATAGAGAACGGGGATCACCATATGGATCTCTACACTTAATTCTGTTATCATTTATAATAATTACGCTGATTGGCTACGTAATTTTCTTAATTCCTACGGATTAACGGAAACAGGATTATTCCTGTTTCTATACTGTTTCTACCGAAAGATGACTATTCATATGGTGAGCAGGCAACGCCACATGGAGCTTTACACTCAATTTAGAATACGACGTTAATGATGGCGAGTGGTAATTATGCCACACCTTCGCGACGAAATCTGTATATTTGATCCGCTAACACCTATGTCCTCATACGTGGTCTCTTCAAGATAAATCGTGAGACTTACCGAGAGACACTGGTATTAATCATTGGACGTTTATGTTTTCTGAGAGTTTATGCATTTATTTTCCTATCGATTTTAAGGAATATTCTGTACTCACAAATTGCTCGGTCTAAGAGTTTTATTCGAACCATTGTTTTCATTCGTCAAGTCATGTCTAATATGGTATGGCTACTCGACGTCTCTCGTCTTCGTTATTGTTTGATTCCTACACTACGAGCTCTCTTTTCACGTATAATACGGGGTTCGCAGTAATAACCGACGACACGCATCCTGTGTTCCTGATACTGAGCCGTCGGAGTCACTGTATTCAGACGCGAATCACCACCTTAAGGGGCCTGTGATTGGTATTTCATACTAGACTCGGAGCGAGGTTCAGTGTGCGATAAGGGTTTGTCGGTCACTGGTCCATACACACTGAGAAGCATGCAGGCACACACAACCTTATCTTACGTGCGCGGTCCAGCAAGCCGGGACGCTATGCCCGGGGTACTGTGACGTATTTTCATCTCTCAAGAGACGGGTAGCCACGTTGCTATGCGTGGGGACCCGTTAATGAGAGATGCCCTAACGCTGTGAATATTGAGTGGCCAAGCGCCATGTAAGGGAACTTTCCTATTCACAGAGTACCCTAATTAGCTCGGTCGACCAACTGATGGCCACAACGCTATGCGTGGGAATCGCTTTATTGAGTGAGCACTATATTTAACAAATAATTGTCAAACTTTCTTTTAAACTATAGTGTGAGATGGCTGTTGGGCAGCACTTCAACTTGAGGATTTTGGAATTCAACAAGAGCTCTCGACCTTATCGCATCGCGGCTTATATAGTTTTGCGTATAGATCTTGAAGGGGTGTTTTCGGGGAAAACACGTGATGTTTGTCATTCGATGACGTGGTGAGAGGTGTACAAGGTGGTGTATCGGTGTCCCGTTAGACCTTTGAATTTTACCCGTTCTTTCTGTCTTTGATGGTCTAAGAGGTTTAAACCAGGTTCCTACGAGGTTTTGTTTCTCGCTTCCGTGTTATTTTCCTACTTGTAGGTTTATTCTTTTTTTTTTCTGTTTTTCTAGGGCTCTTCTTGTATTTAAAGAATTTGTTTTTTGTTCTTTCATTCGAGCTGGTTTGTTCTAATGGTTTGATTGTTAGTAAGTTATCGTTTCTATCTAAAAACTCGTACTATTAGACTTTTTTGTTGTTGTTAGGCTTGTTACATACGACGGTACCCTGTGTTTCTGCGATTGGTCGGAATCGTGGAACTGTGGATGTTTCTTCGTTCGCCGTGAACCTGCCCCGAGGAAGATTGGTAGGCCTTGCCGGTTCCTTGCGTGGGGACTGTGCATGGAGGTGGTGCTTTGCCGTGTGAGGTAGTCGCTATAATTGGATGATTTCTTATTCTAGCGGTCCTGCCTACGATCGAGTACAATCCTTTAGAGGGTGTGAGCCTAGCTGACGCTTCGTTTCAGCCTACTTGCCTTTTTTGTTTTCCTGTTTCTTTGGGCGCCTCTGCCCGTCTTTATTATTGCTTTGTTGGTTTTATTTGATATTTTTTGTTCTTTTTAGTAATCAATATCGTTTGTGCAGTGTGTGAAGAGTAGGGTATGTTTGAAGAATTAGTCTTATGTTTCTTTTGTATTTTTGTAGGAGTTCCCAATTCTATCATTTGATATGTAGCGGGATGCTCGAGATGCGTTCCGTTACAATACATTATTTATTAATATATGAATTATATATTAATATATATATTATCGATATAGTCGGTAATAAAATATTTAATCTCCCCCCTCTACCGTAAATCGGATCACCTGTTGATCTTTCGGGTCTGGCTGCCATGGTTATTAGGGGCACTACTGTACGTTGATTTATTACAGTGCATGCGCTTTTTGCGAGTTCTCCAAAAAAGATTATCAGACCTCTCCTTAGAAAATTCTATTGAAACTGTCGCAGTATTCATAAAATGATGAGTTTCCAATGAGATTTTTGTCCGTTTAATAAGTTTCAATTGGTTTCAATGGAATTTTCTAAGCCGGGATGTTCAGTTAATCTCTTACTTATTTTTCCATGAAGAAATAACACTCCGTGGAGGCCAGTATGATAATATTTAGCTTCATTACATTTATCACCAGGTCGTATTTGAAATGTAAAAGTCACATTATATGAATATTAGAATATTTGATTACTCACGTAAAGCATAAGATGCGTGGAATAACATGTATTATTACTACATGTGTATTTGTATTCGATCCGGTCATGTCAGATGGAAATGGCAGTATATAATATGGCTATAGAATATCTCAAAATGGTTTTTTTAACCATCCTAATGCACATATAATTGCCATCTTTTTCGCTTATGTGCTGTCAGTTGATGCCCAAGATTGATATATATTTTTCGTGTTTTTAATAGGAAACAATTTCCGAGTGCCCCTCCATCCATCCCATCCTGGCAGTTGGGTACATCCAGTCAAACTCATCAAGAAAAGACTACTGAACACGAGGACGACGCTCACAGTGGAAGTAGCACTAATAATTCCGATAGTTCCTTGGAAATGATTCGAGAAGATCCTCCCAAAGAGTAACATTGACAAGGTATACACTAATCTGTTGAAAATGAATTTTTGTAAAACGGTATAGTAGGCAAAAATCTTGATAAAATTTGTTGTATTAAATATACAAATAATTGAATATTGAGCTGCATTACAAACAATTCCAAGAAGTACTAGAAGTCGTATATTTTTGTTTGTAAATCGGTTATGATATAATTTAGAGAGTACTTTACATACATCGCGTTTGATATAGTGAATATATATCTCCTCCACAGACATGGTTATGAAAAGCTGTTTTATTAGTCCGTGATAATTGGTGATGGCTACGCCACAGAGCCGATAAAATGCGTCCATCATCGGCGTTGTAGTGGCATGTGTCACAAGCTCGGCGTGCGTGATAGTAATACGAGTATAATAGGGTTAAAATTGGAAAAATATAAATCCTTTTCTCTTTACAATAATAAATATTACATACCTATTCTTACAAAATAAATATTATTGGTGACGTAGCTGGCTTCAGTGAATCAGTATGAGAATTTTTTTGTATAATATACATCGTATGCTATCAAGAAAGTGTCAGTGCAACGTAGTGTTCTCAATAGCAACTGATTTCATTTGATAAAGATGAGATTTTTTCTCTATCATAAAATAGAAATGCTTTCTACAGAATTTCAGTTCTACGTAGAGAGTAATAAAAGACTTGCAATTAGTAGCTGATTTTGGTGACTCGATACCATTTTTTTGTATAACATAGCGGCGAAGTGGCGGAGGGGGGTAGGTTGATATCAAAAATAGCTGACGTCAGCGGTGCGAAAGGAGAATTTTTTTGTATTATAACATAGGACGATTGCTTACCTGTCAGCGCAACATAGTGTTTCTGAAATCGCTGATTTCAGAGGGCAGAGAGTAGGATTATTTTGTATTATAAAATAGGAATGCAGTGTAAAGAATTTAAGTTATACGAAGAGTGAAAAAAATCGTTAATTTCAGTGGATCAATAGAATTCTTTTATATGTATCAGCAGCATTTTCCATCGGATATACATTTTGCGGAATGTGCAAAAAAGCTACCTTTTTGTAATGTGTCAAATGACTGGAATTGTAGCTGTCGATGCGGCGATCATAAAAACGAAATATAACGATTGCATCCTGCCTAGAAAATCCCATTTAGGCGATACTGGTGTAAATTTGTTTAGCTACTTGGGTCGGTAAGAATAGGCTAATTCATAGTATACGCTATCCATTGTTGAGATGTTGCGGATATACTTTCTGTTGTGGGACGTGGCTCAACAGAGGGCGGCACGGAGAGAGAAGCGCTCCGTGGCGACTGGGAGAGCCGCACGTCGGCACTTCGTCCGAGACATCGCTAGAAGCAGCTCGTATTTAACCTTTCGCTACCGCTATCGAGTCCCCTCCTCAGCTAACCTTAAGACGCTCAAGGATTCTTAAAACACTTTCAATTGTACAGGACTGCAATATGAACATAAATGCTTCGACCTGCGGCCGAATTTCGGTTGTGTTATACCAGTAACACGTAAATAAAATATTGCGCTCGGCGGTATAATATTTTTAAAAGTTATTATTTGGGATCGTTCGCTAATAGGGAGATGGATCTTGCGTGAATGAAATGAACATGTGAATTTACGAGAAACTTTACGGTAACTTTCCGTTAGTTATTACTGTTCGAGAATTTAGATGTTGGAGATAAGTGGACTGTAAAATTGTAGTAGGTGAATTAAAACGCAGTACACAGATGTAGATTACAGTAGCATTTATTGCTCCACCTGTCAAAATGCAGGGGACGTAATTACATAAATAAAACAAGGAAAATATAGGAAACAATGTATCAAAATAAGCGTAAAAAAGAGTGAATAAATTTTGGTGAGCTAGTTACCCCACACGATTGTATTAATTGGTGTAATTTGATGAAATGTGCTGTCACGACCGGGCCTCGTGGTGAAGCTGACGCCGGGTGTACGACACGATGAGCCAATATGTTGATGTACTCGTTGGCCGACGTCAATATATCAATGCTGATATGATGGATGAGTTTGTAGAGACTGTAGGTCGGCAGAGTTGATCGATGAGACTTATTTAGATGCACAGAACTATGATGAGCACGCACGAATCACGGTAAAGATGAAAACCGTGCAAGAGCAAAACGCAAGATGGCTACGTTCTACAAAGCAGCCGTTGTCAAGTAGCCGTAGAGCGCGTGTACGCAGCGACCTGTTGCTTGGCACGCTGACCTAGTGCGAGTTTTCTGCTTCTGAGAGGTGCTGCCGCTAAGTAGCAACAGCAAGCAGTTGCCCACGCTAGCCTGCAGTGCGCAGTCCAGCAACGCGTAGCAGAATGCCCAAGCATTTTCAAACAATTACTGATTTCCGTAAAGTAGTTACTATCTACTTTTGGCGAAATTGATGAATTGCACTAAGCGTGGGTCGTTGATCGCGACTCGCGTCGTGTATGAACACATTATTTCTACTCGCGAGTGAGCGGCCTCGCGATCGAGCGAAGGAGGAATATTGTCGAAATTAATAAATGGAATTTTGTCAAAAATTTCGCGGCATAATATCCCTCCCCCTTTAAAAGGAAAAATTTTACCCAAAAAAATGTTCGCTTTCGTTGGTTCTTTACACGGGATATTTGTATATATATATATATATTGGATCTGGGAAAAAGTTCGTGGCGTTTTTTTTTTCTTAGTAAAATTCAACTGGTTTTCTTATAGTGTGAAAATGAATTTATTTAAACCAAATATGCTCCATTATTATCGACAATGTTTCGTCATTTTTCGGGTAGAGCCATGATGCCATCGGTGAAGAACTTCTGTGGTTTCTGGTTGAAAAACTGAATCAAGTGGTTTTCGCAGGCTTTTTTTGTAAACAGCTTAATTCTATTGAGAGAATTCTGCAGAGATCGGAATAAGTGATTGTCAGAGGGTCTGATGCTATGTCTGGACTATACGGTGGATGCATAAAAACTTCCCAACCAAGCTCTCGCAATTTTTGACGGGTCAGTGTGTGGTCGGGCGTTGTTATGATGGAAGACAACACCTTTCCTATTAATCAATTCGGGCCGTTTTCTTTTAATCGCTTGGCGTAATCTCTCTAGTTGTCCACTGTAGAGTTAAGAATCAATCGTCTGACCAACTGGAAGTAGCTCATGGTGGACGATTCCCTTCCAGTCCGACCGCACACAGTTTTTTCGCCGTCAGTCCTGACTTCGCGAACGCTTGTGACGGCTCACCTTCCCTTGTCCACGATATTTGACGCTTCCGATTGTCGTACGTGATCCATTTTTCATCACCGGTTATGACACGTTTCAGAAATGGCTTGATTTCATGGCGTTTCAGCAGCGCATCGCAGATGTTAATTCGTTCTATCATGTTTCTCGCGCTCAACTCATGAGGAACCCATACATCGAGCTTCTTTTTGTAGCCAGCTTTGTGTAAATGGTTCAAAACAATTTTGTGGTCAATGACTAGCTCCATACCAATATCGGCACTGCTGATATGCTTATCTTGCTGGACTTTTTCAAGAATTTCATCAGCTTTTTCAGTGATCGGAGGACCAGAGCGTGACTGACCAGAGCAGGGCTAACCGCGGTTTATCTGCTCGTTCGGCCGAGAGTCTTCCCCGAGGCGATCTAACAGGGCAAAAACATAGCGTACAGATCGGCCAATATTCACTTCGTGTTTCTTTTGTTTTCTTTTTTTTGTATGATAGTCCCGAGCGGGCGACGGCCCGGGCATAGGGTTATCAGCGGCAACAAGAAGGTCAGCCACGGGAGCTTGAAGGCCACTGATGTATCGACGAGAAGAGAGATCTTGAGTCTCCGTAGCCGGTATGCTGGAAAGCCGCAGCTCCGACTATGACGTCGCGCTCTCGTAGCGAGAACTTCGCGAAGATCATCCCCACAGCATCTCATGGGGACAGGGAGATGCAATGATCTCGGGCTGACTTTGAATTTTCGCTGCGCTGCGAAGTATTTTTCATTTCGTTCGCTTCAGGCTGCTGCTACGTACGAGGCATCGAAGCTATCGCTAGAGCCGTTGCTAGCTCGGATATTAACACTAGTGGCAAGTACCGTTACCATGCTTCAACTTTTATTGGTGGCTACGATTTTGAGGGAGTTTATCGGCTCAAACAATGAGAGCCAACGTATTATCGGGGACTCTTGCGCCGTATTTTGTACAACGAGGACGTGTATACCGGATCCGCTGTCGCATCTAATCGACGAGAACCGACGCCTGCCCCCGCGATTCTAGACCACGGCGAGATTATTTCTCGACAGGATCCCGATACTGCAACTATCCGGTAAGGCCGTCGTTCGTTTCTGGCTTGAGTGTCGGAGTTAGCTCCAGTAATTTTTGTGAGAAAACTCGAGTGATATTGTGACGGCACGCTGTCGTGCCGGAAATCTAATGTCTTTTATTATAGCGGCCAAACAGCTACCGCCCGGTATTTCGAATTTTCAATATGGTAACTCCCTTCCCGAGAATTAAAGAATCGCCGAAGGGGTTCCATTTCGTTGTCATCGTTAAATATTTATTTATTGTAAATTTGATCGCATTGAGGGTTCTGGTATGTCGTATGCGTGTGTTTGCGAGATCGAGAGCAATATTGGGTGTAAAAACGATGCATCGATGGCTCGGAACGAACTGTTGAGAGAGTCGAGCTCTCGTTTAAATACTGGAGAGTTTATCCGTGTTAGTTATTCTGTTTGATTTATTCCGTGGCAATTATTCCGTTTTATATCTATTGCGTCATTGCTACTGTTTGATTTGATATTTCTTATTTATTTTATTAATCGTCCTTATTTTCTTTATCTAATATATTTCATCGATCGCCATTGTTTTATTTATCTTATTTATTTTATTGATCGCCATTAGTTTATTTATCTTATTTAATTTCTTTATTGCAATCATTTTATTTATCTAATTTTAATTTATTTTATTCATTGCATGAATCTCATTCGTCCGATTAATTTTTATTTATCGTTATCCGTTTAATTATTGTGTTTACGTCATTATTTCTAGTTAACTCTTTTATCGTGTGTAATTTTATTAATTCCAGTTAAATGTTGTCACCAGTCCGAGAGCTTTTGTGAAATAGTGTAAAGAAAATTGAAATGACGGGAATCTAGCACGTTATCATTTGTCACCTCCCGATCGTGCTTTCGGGTGTACCCCTTTGGCTCTCGACTAATCATTTTGTTCCAACTACTACAATACATTGTTATTATATTTTCGATTCCTTAACGGCCATGCCGAGATTTTCTGTTCGAGATAGCTCTGACTCACCCATCCCCTCTACCAACTACCAAGGCTGCAGCGAAGCCGATCTGGCCCCGTGTATTCCGCGTGCAAATTAAATTTGTCTCAGGAAATAAGTTATTTCCCGGGACTGGCTTTTTATTATTATTTTATATATATTTGCATTATACTCTTCTATTTTCTCATACACACAGGTCTATATTGATTGTTCTCTGAAGATTATCTTAGTGTTGTTCCGGTTACGCAAATCTCACTCTGTTGCGCGGCCGCGTTGTACATGCTCTGGCCAGTTCGGATTGCAGTCGCTTTGCCAGCTGCTGTCGTCCAAGTGGCTCGACGTTTATGTTTACCTCGGCTGCTGCCAGGGTCGGTGCTTTGCTTGTCTTTGCTGGATCTGGTTTCGCCGATATCTGTAACATTTAAACATAGCGAAACCGACTCAGACTGTTGGTGCTATGGCACCCAGTGAGTAAAAACTCAGGTTGTGCATATGCTGTTTCTCGTTACCATCGGTGCCGAGGTTTTTTATTATCTGCAGATAATTTTTCTCTTCTGAATTATAACGTGAACAGAGTGATTCAGCTTTATTGAATAAGAGATTCTTTACGTCGTTTCTTCTCTCTTTAGCTACCGACCGCAAAAACGGTTGACTGACGGATGCTAAGATAGCATCATTCGTGCGCGATGACAATGAATAGTATTCTCTGCACCTTTTCGTAAGGCTTGACAAAAATACTATTGCTAATTGTTGACCTTATTTTACGTGTCGAAGTCTCAATTTTTGTAGTGTCTCCCTCGTTTGCACCAAAATTTCGAGTAGTTCACTGTTTGAGAATGCTCTAGCATTCTGCTGCGTGTTGCTGGACTGCGCACTGCAGGCTAACGTGGGCAACTGCTCGCTATGACTGCTTAGCGGCAGCACCTCACGGGAGTGAAAAATCACTGGGTCAGCGTGCCAAGCAACAGGTCGCTGCGCGCAGTACTCTTTACAGCTTGGCGAGACAACGGCTTCTTCGAATATCTCAGCTATCTTGCGTTTTGTTCTTGCACGTCTCTGACCGTGCTCGTGAATCCTGTGCTTTTTCACAGGTTCTGTGCATTCTCATCGTGCTCATCGTACTACACTACCAACCAACAGTCACTTACATCTATCCAGCATATCATCATCGATATATTAACGTCGGCTCACCTGTGCATTAACATTTAGACTCAGCGTGTCGTGCACCCGGCTTCAGTTTCACCGCGTGGCCAGAGAACGACAGCACATCTAACCAATCTCACCGATTAATATAATTGTGTGCGATAACATAATGCTCAATAATTTATTCTCTTTTTTTGAGCCCAGTTTAATATGTTATTTGTTCTATTTTAAGTGTTTTATACATGTAGTTTCTCCCACAGCATTTGACAAGTGGAGCAATAAACGCCACTGTAAATTACATATGTGTCCCACTTCTAATTATTTAACCAATATATTACAGCCACTTACTCTCCATCTAACTGGTTCTCGAACATTCACCATAAAAGCAGTTCTTGTCACCTGGAGTCTGTTTAAAGCTCCGGTCATTGGGCGGTCGCACTCTATGTATTCCTTCAAGAATTCTAAGTCGATTTCTTTGAATTTGGAGAGTTCTAGTGCGCTGCATTACCGAGAGCACTCTTTACTTTCATCAAAACTTATAAGTAATCGTAGGTCGAATTCCAGCGAGTCGGAGAAGGGGAACTGGATGCTTTGGCTATTACATCCATGTATTTATCTGCTACTTTGTGAGAGCTTGATGTCAAATTCCATATAGCTGAACATTTACTAAATGTAGAATAATGAGATCGACTATAATCGATTCCACTGCTGACATGAGGTTTTTTCAACGCAGCTTACATATCAATCGAAGCTACCAGATTGTGCGTATGGCTTGCGCAGCGTTGATGTTCAGGTAGGAGTTCAGAGTCCAATAGAGTTAGAATAATCGTCCAAAATTCCTGATATTACGATCTCATCCTCATCGTTGTCATCAAGATCATCTAAATTACTACTCAACTCTAGACTGACTAAATCTGGTAAAAGCTTTTACCATATTAGAACCATTGTCAGTCGTGGTTTTCAAAACTTTCTTTCGGCCAAGAAAGCCGCACTTTCACTCTGTAGATCCTCATTTATCTGCAAAAAATAAACAAACAATTATCAGGGGTACAAATTGAAAATGCGGGTTTGATAACAGATGGCGTTACTAACGCTATACGCATCAGGCAGTACTGTGACTATGTTCATGTCAAAGCTACGTCTTATAGCTTTAATTTTCAGTATGTGTCAATTTGTCGCAGTGTCAAATTCATAGTTTTTTTGAGCTCTCAATATGTCGAGTTTCGTGCCAACAAAACAGCATTTGCGGGAAGTTTTAATTTACTTCTTTAATTTGAAGAAAAGTGCTGCTGAAGCACATCGATTGGTCTCCGAGGCTTATCCGAGTCATGTTCCATCGGTTTCAACGTGCGAGAGATGGTTTGTGCGGTTTAGAAGTGGTGATTTTGACGTTGAGGACAAAGAGCGGCCGGGCCAAGTGAAAAAGTTTGAGAATGCTGAATTGGAGGCAATACTCAATGAAGACTCGTGTCAAACTCAACAAGAGCTCGCAGATTCATTGGGAGTGACACAACAAGCCATTTCCCATCGTATAAAAGCCCTCGGAATGATCCAAAAGCAAGGACATTGGGTGCCGTATGAGCTGAAGCCGAGAGACGTCGAGCGCCGTTTTTTTGCATGCGAACTGCTGCTCGAACGGCAAAAACGGAAGGGTTTTTTGCATCGCATTGTCACTGGTGATGAAAAGTGGATCCATTACGATAACCCGAAGCGCAAAAAATCATATGGTTACCCCGGCCATGCATCATCATCGACGGCCAAACCAAATATTCACGGCGCCAAGCTCATGCTCTGTATTTGGTGGGACCAGCTGGGTGTGGTGTATTATGAGCTATTGAAATCGAACGAAACCATCACAGGAGCACTATACCGAACTCAATTGATGCGTTTGAGCCGCGCACTCAAAGAAAAACGGCCACAATACGAGCAAAGACACGACAAAGTAATTTTGCAACATGACAACGCTCGGCCACATGTTGCAGCGCCGGTCAAAACATACCTACAAACGCTGAAATGGGAAGTCTTACCCCACCCGCCGTATAGCCCAGATATTGCTCCTTCCGATTACCACCTTTTCCGATCGATGACACATGGCCTAGCTGACCAGCGCTTCCATTCTTACGAAGAAGCCCAAAAATGGGTCGATGACTGGATAGCAGCCAAGCCGGCCGAATTTTTTCGCGACGGTATCCGTAAATTGCCAGAAAGATGGGAAAAAGTTGTGGCTAGCGATGGACAATACTTTGAATAATTCATTTGTTACCATTTTTTCAGAATAAACGTTCAAAAATAGAAAAAAATCCCGCATTTTCAATTTGTACTCCTGATATATAAATGGTTCCTCGACATATTACCACGCGACAAAATATCGCAATGAGTGAGTGTGATTTGTGGCATTGTGATTTTTATTCTCACAAATCCAAACAAGCGTAAACAAATACAATCAGGACCTCAAACACAAACACAGAACAAAACGCACAATAATACGCAACACTAAAAATCTGCATGCGGGATCTGTGTATGAATGCGCTCAGACTATATATTACCAAAATAAACACGATATTTTTTCTACAAAGTTATATATTGTGCGTGACCTATTTCAAATAGCCGACAATCTTTCGGAGGTCGTACTCCAAACCATCACGCTTCAGTTATGCGTCGTAATCGCGATAATTTCGGCAACGTGGTAGTGCAACCTCACAGCCTGCACGAATTTGCGCAATAACATCCTCCGTGGTACTTTGTTCCTCTTTCAATGTATTAATAAATCGCTCCATTGACGCATTGGCAACTCTAATTCGTCGATTGAAAGCGTCAAACCATCATTCCATCGCATTATTAGTTCGAGGCTCAACACCAATAACTAATGCATGACAATTCCACATACTAATAGGAAACCGAAGTGAACAACGACGTCTCCCAACTTCCCGACAGGCATAAGTCCCCTCAAAATACGCAACTAAATTGAATTCCTCTGCATGTTTGTTAAAATATTCGCATTCGATTAATGCTTCATACGCGACAATGGCATCATCAATCGGAACGAACGCCAAAGCAATTATCATTCTAATATACAGAGCGAACTCGGAACTACGGTTACAGCGAGACTGTAAGTCACAAGATTGAACCTTTCGCTAAATATATTGCCCAAAATGAAATAAACATACATGTATCGCTACAATTAGAAAGAACGCTTCCAAAGCTGATACGAAAGTCAATTTGGAATCTATTATGATTGTTGAGAATCCGTCCGGTGTAACTTGACAGATCTACGAATATATCGGAAAACAATGTAGCCTCACTCGATACAGGGTGATAAGTAAACCAGACACATTGTTATTATCTTGAGAAAGCGGTTTATTCTACCGTCCACTTATTACAAGAAAAATGTCAAATTTTAGAAAATATTTGTGATAAAATAAATACAAAAATAGGTTGAATTTGGAAGAAATACAAATGGTATCAGGAGTACAAATTGAAAATGCGGGATTTTTTTCTATTTTTGAACGTTTATTCTGAAAAAATGGTAACAAATGAATTATTCAAAGTATTGTCCATCGCTAGCCACAACTTTTTCCCATCTTTCTGGCAATTTACGGATACCGTCGCGAAAAAATTCGGCCGGCTTGGCTGCTATCCAGTCATCGACCCATTTTTGGGCTTCTTCGTAAGAATGGAAGCGCTGGTCAGCTAGGCCATGTGTCATCGATCGGAAAAGGTGGTAATCGGAAGGAGCAATATCTGGGCTATACGGCGGGTGGGGTAAGACTTCCCATTTCAGCGTTTGTAGGTATGTTTTGACCGGCGCTGCAACATGTGGCCGAGCGTTGTCATGTTGCAAAATTACTTTGTCGTGTCTTTGCTCGTATTGTGGCCGTTTTTCTTTGAGTGCGCGGCTCAAACGCATCAATTGAGTTCGGTATAGTGCTCCTGTGATGGTTTCGTTCGATTTCAATAGCTCATAATACACCACACCCAGCTGGTCCCACCAAATACAGAGCATGAGCTTGGCGCCGTGAATATTTGGTTTGGCCGTCGATGATGATGCATGGCCGGGGTAACCATATGATTTTTTGCGCTTTGGGTTATCGTAATGGATCCACTTTTCATCACCAGTGACAATGCGATGCAAAAAACCCTTCCGTTTTTGCCGTTCGAGCAGCAGTTCGCATGCAAAAAAACGGCGCTCGACGTCTCTCGGCTTCAGCTCATACGGCACCCAATGTCCTTGCTTTTGGATCATTCCGAGGGCTTTTATACGATGGGAAATGGCTTGTTGTGTCACTCCCAATGAATCTGCGAGCTCTTGTTGAGTTTGACACGAGTCTTCATTGAGTATTGCCTCCAATTCAGCATTCTCAAACTTTTTCACTTGGCCTGGCCGCTCTTTGTCCTCAACGTCAAAATCACCACTTCTAAACCGCACAAACCATCTCTCGCACGTTGAAACCGATGGAACATGACTCGGATAAGCCTCGGAGACCAATCGATGTGCTTCAGCAGCACTTTTCTTCAAATTAAAGAAGTAAATTAAAACTTCCCGCAAATGCTGTTTTGTTGGCACGAAACTCGACATATTGAGAGCTCAAAAAAACTATGAATTTGACACTGCGACAAATTGACACATACTGAAAATTAAAGCTATAAGACGTAGCTTTGACATGAACATAGTCACAGTACTGCCTGATGCGTATAGCGTTAGTAACGCCATCTGTTATCAAACCCGCATTTTCAATTTGTACCCCTGATATAAAAATAAATTCATCAAAAAATCAGAGAGTTAACAAATGTTATAAATCAACAAATTGAGTTAGATTTCTGGACTGAGAACCAGCACACAATTATATTAATTGTGTGCTGTATTAATTGTGTGCTGTAGGTACTGAGAGCGGTGTGCGTGCTGCAGCCATTGCAGCGGAGCACGTTACGCTATGAGATAAATGAGTGCTTTGAAATGTGTCAATTATTCACTGGAAGCTCTCAGCAGATTTATCTGAGAGAGGTTGCAGCGAATAGGTGAGAGCTCTTGCAATTGAATTGCTTGAGTGCTGTGACTGAATGTGAGAACAGCTACGCAGTCAGCACTGCATAGCACAATACAACATAGACTGAGGATGCACAAATGAGCAGAGTATAGTCGCTGTATTTTCCCAGCAGATTTTCTGGGGGAAACTACAGTGAATATAAAGCATATGCATAATTATATTGATTAAGCCGGCAAAATAAAGTGAGGAGAACGTGGTGCAGCACGTGCTGCAGCGCACGCCACAAAGTGAGACAAAAGTGCTGATGTACCGTGATTTTTCTCCTCACTGATAGCGAATTGCTCTGCATTATATCAGTGTACGCTTACCTTGAGTTCTGAGTCCTGGTGAGCGAGAAGTTGAGCGAGTCCGGTGAATTGCGACAAAGAAAAAGGTCCGAGAGTCCTTTGGTGCGTGTGCTGTTCAGCGGATGCGTTGCAAAAGTTTCTAATTTTCCAATATGGCTGTGGGATATGAAAGCGTCGTTGGGCGCTAAAGTCAATTAAGAGAGATAGCCGGTGAGCGAAGCTGAAGTCAAGCGAGAGAGACATCCTCTCGCTCAACGCGGTTTGCCTACGAGGCACAGCCTCGGCTCCGCAAAGCCCTGCCTCGGCTATCTCCGGCCCAACCGAACGCAGCGTGCTAGAGCACAGCAACAGGTCGACGCACGGCGAATATCGATCGCCGTGCGCCAGCTGATTATCCAACAATGATTCTTCTCGGCTTTAACTGAGACTCTTGATCCGAAGACCATCGCAAAAACTTTGTATACACATGTTTGGTCTTGGAAGTGAGCACATAAATAAGCGGCATTACCTAGCACGCAAGCCATGGATCCTATACAATTGTACAAAAATGGACGATACAGATGTAAAAGTACCGTCCCCCAGCCAAACATCGTACTCTGCCAAAAACTCAACGTTTCGCTGTATCGAAAAAACTAAAAAGCGAATGGCGCCTTCACTGTCGTGCAATAAAAACACGTCTCCTTTCAAGGTAACGGTAAATGACTCCGTAATGACCATTTCCTTGTGCGATGATGGAGTAGGAAACGGAATACGAACAGCAGCTCGCGCACGTTCCACACCTCGTACAAGGGCTTCATGAGCCGGTAATACGGCAACAGCAGCTGTTGAGACATGTTGCAATACTTCACCAATAATCTCATTCGTAACCTCGCTACATTTTTAGCCCATTTTTTTTCTTTTTTTCTTGATCTCTACGACTTTCAATTGATGCGATATTGGGAGCATTATTATGCTCGGGCTTATCATCAACGATAGAGCCTGCAGTCATTAAAACTTTGCATGTAGATAAAATACGCAGTCACGAGCACAAAAAGACTAAAAATTTGTACCTGTGCGTTTATCGGAGATATTTCGAATGTAACAATTGCAAGATTTTCTCTTGTACACAGTACAGCGCCAAGTAATCGCTTTTTCATTTTCACTAACACGTGGATATATGTATCCGTCGTGTAAAAGAAGCGGCTTTCCTTTCTGAGATTTCAGAAATTTGAGTGGCATGATCTTATACACACAATTCAAAACTGATACTAAGACGACATACTCGTCTTATATTAAATATACCGCCGAAATGACGAGCTTAAACTAGATCCACACACACCAACAAGGAGATTCATACCACACAGCACGCACACCTATAAACCAACTACCGTTACTCAAAATATAGTTATACTGACAAGCAGTAAGACTATAGTCTCAACTAACGTATGAAGAAGCATCTATAAGGAACACGCTAAATTATTAACCAAGAAGAGGATATTAACGGGACAAATGGGCTACAGGAGATGGGCTACAGGACGACTAGAAGATATAGTAATACCCTGCTATACCGACGGAAAGGAAAGAAGAGCGGGGAAGCCGGTATAAAAGGGCACGGCAAACCACAGTCGAGAGTATTCTGTTCACAGACTTTCGCCAACATCCGGAATCTACCAAAGGAGGACCACCTAATCAACCAAAGGAAGACCAGCTAATCGACCAAAGGAGGACCAGCCATCCAGCTGAAAGAAGGACCACCTAGTCAAACCAAGGAGAAGCATCTTCAACTGCAACACTCCAAGGATCAGGCCTGTAACTTCTCGCCCAAGGAAAAACGAACATCTCTAAGGCCTACTACAGAGCCATCAGTCATCCAAGTAGTCCAGCATCCCAGCCTACAAGATCTTCCATCGAAATTATAACAAGTGGTATGGATCCAAAATATATTAAAATCCATAGGGACTAAAAAACGCCATAGAAACTAGCTAGAGCCGCTCCTGTAGCATTTCCGATGCGCCGATGCACCGAGGATGCACCGCGCTGACGCCTCCACCGGAACAGCGGTGGGACCAGCGAGTAGATCGCTCAGCCAGAGGAGCTCTAGTGAGAGCTCCGTCCCCACTACAGTCCACGCGCTATAGATAGAGAATAGGCTACCTCCAAACACCGAGGAATAATAACAGAGGCGATATAGATATAGTAACGATGGCAAGCCCAGCAATCGCGTTCTATGTGTAGATACAATACCACCAAATAACTATAGAAATGCTTCATTAATTCAAGATAAAATCTCCTACTTCATGCGGACGCGATTATAGAGGCATGCGTAAGCCCGGGTTAAAATCTTGTTATAAGGTGCATAATCACCAAAATTAAGGAAAAAGGAGTATATTTAATTTTTACACAAATTATTTCACTTTTACTTGTATTATTTATTAAATGTGTCTAATAAACCATACTTTTACCTAATACAGAAGCCTATATTAATTTCCTCCCTGCTCGAGTTCGAACTAAAACCCTTTAAGGGTGATGTTAACATAAAATACCGTTACAATACTGAATTCGGTACGATTATCAACATACGATAGATGCTGTATATCAAGAATCATTCCCGCTCTCACGTAACTGCTGAACCGTTATCCGAACTCTCACATACAACACTCACGATATACACACATCATTGAATATCAATAAATTGAATTAATTTGGAAAATTCATGCTGACTGCCATATTATGTCGTGATATTTTTATGTGCGATCTTTTGTCGCGGTGCTTTTTGTCCCCACGATTTTTTGCCATGTGATAATTTATCGTCTGATATTATGTCATGTCACCATATAAATATATAGGGGGTATTCCTTGGGTAGCGAGGCAGGCTTTGGCCGCCGATCCCGAAATTTTTGGGCCGTCAAGAATTTAATTTCCTTGTAAGTATTATATAAAAGAAACCCCTATAGTTATGGACCTGAATTAATTCTTCGTTTTTTTGAGGCCTTATCCAAAATTTTCGAAAAAATATATCTTCCGTACCTTTAATTGTGTATATCTTGGGTATCTGTTTGAGAAGGCTTTAGCATTCTGCGGCGCGTTGCTGGACTGCGCACTGCAGGCTAGCGTGGCCAACCGCTCGCTGTTGCTGCTTAGCGGCAGCACCTCACGGGGGCAGTAAATTCGCACTGGGTTAGCATGCCAAACAACAGGTCGCTGCGCGCACGCGCTCATCGACTGCTTGGCGAGACAACGACTGCTTCGTATATCGCAGCCATCTTGCTCTTGCACGTCGTAGACCCCTTCCGCGATTCATGTGCTCTTTTCATAGCTCTGTGCATTCTCATCGTTCTCATTGTTCCACTATGCCGACCTATAGTCACCACGAAATTCATCCAGCATGTCAGCATTGATATATTGACGTCGGCCAACCAGTACATCAACATATTGGTCCATCGTGTCATGTACCCGGCTTCAGCTTCACCGCGTGGCCCGATCGCGACAGCACATCTCATCGCTTACACCGATTAATATAATCGTGTGTGGTAACAAGCTCACCTCACTTTATTCTACTCTTTTCTGTGCTCATTTTAATATATTATTTTCCATATTTTACTTGTTTTTTTGTGTATATTTTCGTCCACGGCATTTGACAGGTGGAGCAATAAATGCCATTCTAAACTACATCCGTGTACTGCTTTTTAATTTACCTGCAACACTTTACAATCTACTTCATCTCCATCGACTGAATTCTCGAACATTCGAAACATAATCCTTCGAGCCGAATTGCAGTATTACTAGCATCGTGCTCTATCATCAAGTGTCTGGACGCACTCTCAGTCAGCGCACCCAGCAGGAACACGTTCTACCAGCTCACCTCGTCGGAGGACTATCCGACAGCTCAACGAGCTCTAGCACTCACAGCGAAGCCTGTCAGCCAAGCTCGGCAACATAGACTCTGCACATCGATCGGCTCGGCGCAGCACTACATCTGCATCGGTTTGGGTATCATCGTACAGCTCTGCGGAATTTTATTTGCTTTCTCCTCTTTATTGTACTTGTTGGTGCTTAAAGCGTATCGCTTATTAGGAAGCGAGGGTCACACTCGCTGTGAGGATGGCGTTAGTATCACTGCCCAGCCGCTTGCCATGTGATCAACCATCAGCTGCACCTGCCGCACTACCTCAGACCAAGGCAAAGCTGCCTCACATTAGTTTGCCGCAGTTTGACGGAAAATATTCCAATTGGCTAGCTTTCAGGGACATGTTCTAATCTTTGATCATGGATCAGCAACAGCTGCCCAGTGTAGACATGCTCGATTACCTGCGGGGCAGCGTTACCGGTTGTGCAGCACAGCTCATCGTTGGCTTAGCACTCACGGGAGAATGCCTGCAACCGTCATGGGGAATTCTCTCAGCTAGGTTCGAAAATAAACGGCTGTTGATGAAAAAGCGCCTCGACAGCGTTTCTGCCGTCACTACACCCTCTGAGAGAGACACGACGTCTCTGGCCGAAATCATTGCGACAGTGTCTGAGGCAGACACCGTTCTCAGAGGGCACAGCAGCACCAAACGACTCTAGGATTGTGTGTTAGTCCATCATGTGGCAAGGAAGCTGGACAGGCTGACTCGGGAAGCATGGAAGACATCGCTTGGAGCTTCGCAGAAATTTCCAGCGTTCAACGAGCTCAAGGAGTTTATTACATCTCGAGTCAGAGCACTCGAGAGAATCGAGGCGACTCCAAGTCAACCGTGCGTCGAGGCCAAGGCCTCTACATCGAAGGCATTATCGAGCTCATCTAAAGGGTCAGCACAGCTTATTAATCATCTGCCCGGGGGGCATCCGTCAAGTAAACTCACAGGGAGTGGACCGATAAAACCTACCCCTGTGATTGTTGTCGATCTCTCGATCATTACGTGGTGATGTGCTCGGAGTTCCGGGAGCGCAACATCACGGAACATCGTAAGTTGGTCGACAAAAGTCATCTATGTCACAACTGCCTGGGAAGACACAACGTGTCGTCATGCCGCTCAACCAGGAAGTGTAAGGAGTGTGGTGCCAAGCATCATACCATGCTCCACCAGGAGTCGTCATCCAGCTCAAGGCGATTGCCATCAGGTACATCTGCTCAACCTGCAGTTCATTGAGAGTGAGGTGCAGTCGTCCACAATTCAGGACCATCAACATAGTCAGCTCAACACTCTTCGCAACCTTTTTAGCACTCACCAAAACGTCAATTTCAACTCATCAAGTTCGGCTGCTCATCGATCCATGATCGGAACTATCTTTCGTAGCAGAAAATCTCTGCAGTCAGCTCAGACTCACATTCCAGCGTGCATCCACTCTGATCTTTGGCATTGGTGACAAGAGATCAGCTCAAACACGCGGCTTGGCTCAACTCACTCTTCATTCTCAACACGCAGCTGCTGTTATCACCATGAACATCCTCAAAACGTTAACGGTGATCCTACCATCGGTGTAAATACCGACTCAGACGTGGCCTCACATCACAAGCTCAAATTGACAGACCGAGAGTTTCTACGCCCTCGGTCAATCGACATCATCATCGGGGCTGGTGTTTATGGGCAGATCATCAAGCCTAATATCATCAGGAGCTCACCGTCAATGCCAATTACTCAGCTGTCGGTGTTCGGATGGCTGGTGCTTGGACCAATGAACTCAGCGTAACCGCTTGCCAATTCATCTCATCATGCTCACCTTCCACAGGAAGAGCAAGCGCTGCAAGGAGCTCTTATGAAGTTCTGGGTCCAAGAGGAATTACCAATCAACACTTACAGCTCACTCACACCTGAAGAACAGGATTGTGAAGATCACTTCAGGTCTACGCATAGGCGAGGTTCGTTAGGAAGGTACATCGTCAGGATCCCGCTCAAATCACTTGCAACGCTCTTGGGGAGCTCATTTTCGACTGCTCATCACTGTCTGTTTCGAGTTTTAAAACGACACTCGAGGGATGACTAATCCAAACAACTTTACCATCAATTCATGGCAGAATACGAGCAGCTCGGCCATATGAAGAAGGCGCTAACATTATCATTAAGTGCAGTGCATTATTATCTGCCGCATCATGGTGTTGCGTTTTCCCTTGCCTGATGAATTGTGTGATCTGCAATATATTGAAAGAAAATGGATTTTTACTCAAGACAGATGTGAAATAACCAAACGAAAGATGTCGACAGAGAAAATGGTCTTTATTTTCACTTTTATTCGCTCAACTGCAAAAAATATGTATAAATAAATGAGAAATGATTTTAAAGCAAGTTAAATAAGCAGCACGGACAATTTTATTAATTATATGTCAAGAAATTCATGACTGAAAACGAAAGATCCAAAGATCCGAAGAAAGCAGTGAAAATTTGTCCGAGCTGAGATGAGGTTGGTGTAGCTGTCTTGGCGGTTTTCACGAGAGTAGCGAAAAATATCAAGATGATTGAGCTGTACGAAAGCGTAGCGGCCCGACGCCGCCGTCAAGCGAACGATATATGTTAGTCCCTCGCTTGAGTAGCGTGTCTGCTGCGTGAAATGCTGCCTTGGCTGTACGCACCGCAGCCAAGCGCAGCACAGCACCAGAGTAGCAACGAGCTGCCGCACGGCGATTATCGTGGCCGTGCGTCACCTGATTTCTCAACATATGAAGTTCTCCGACCAGCGAGTACCCCCACAAAATTGTGAGTGGTGTTTAACGGCTCACGTGCAACATCATCTGGTTTCTCCTTAAACCACATTATGCACACTGGTACCAACCTGCTGCTCAACATCTCGGACGTATTCATTTGGATTCGCCATCATCGCCACATCTTCGCCACGGACATCACCAAGAAATACCGACAGATCCTGGAACACGAAGAGGATTGCGACTTGCAACGAATACTGTGGATCAATGACCAGTTCAAGGAGGTGCCATACCGACTGAAGACAGTTACCTACGGCATCAAAGTTACACTTTTCTGGCAGTTCGAACACTCATCCAGTTCATGGAAGACGAAGGTGTGAGATTCCCACTCGCGGTGCCATCCATCATGCATGGCCGTTACGGTGATGACGTTTTTGGAGAAGCAGACACAGTAGAAGAGCTCAATCAGATTGCTGAACAGCTAAAGGAGTTGTGTATAGCAGGCGAATTCTCGCTTGCCAAGTGGCACGCAGCAGACTCGCACATACTGGTTAGCATTGCTGCTACTGTGTCATCTTGATGAGTCAAGCTCAGATGGGATAATCCACTGTCATCCCACGTCTCATCACTGTCATCTCACCGTCCGCAACAAAAGTGACGTCACTCTTATGCTCAAAAACTAAGGTTGCACTGCTTAAAACGCTCACCATACCCGAGTTGGAACTCACAGCAGCTCTATGTTACTCTTAGCCAAGCTCATCTCAAGTGTTTAAGCCACACTCAGATTGAACATTGCATCTACTCCCCTGTGGACGGATTCATCAGTCACGGCCATGTGGATCAAAGCTCATGCGTCACGCTGGAAGGATTAAGTTTGAAACCGAGTCACTCAAATACAAGATCTTACAGAGCGCGCTCAGTGGCGACATGTTCCTGGCGTTTCCAATCCGGCGGACTGTGCCTGAAGGGGCATAACCACAGAACAGCTCAGAGCTCATGAGCTGTAGTGAACGGGGCCGCCATGACTCAATCAATCGCAAGAATTATGTTCTGCTCAGCCTGCATTGGCCGAGAATTTACGTGCATTGGAGTATCGGCCAAGGGTAGTCTATGTGATGGCTACATCGAAGCAGGGCTGTCATTGAGTTCTGGTCCACAGGTATTCCTCGCTCGACTAATTGTATCGGTTCACAGCCCTCTGCTCGAGGGTGATAGCACGGCTCAAGAGGATACCTGGCTGAACACCAGTCACACTCATCTCAGCACGCAAGATCGACGAAGCCAAGTTTTTTTGGGTCAAGACTACCCAGGCAGCTTTTTTCTCGCACGAGCTCAAGGTGCTGCAATCTGGAATTCTGCTGCCAACCTTTCATCCTTTCAGTAGGCTCACAGCCTAGGGTGGGAGGACGACTCAAATCAGCACTCATTTTGAAGCATGTCATCCAGCAATTTTGCCTTATCAGTCTCGTCTTTCATCACTCATCATAGACCAAGCACATAAGCGCACGTTTCACGGCGGTACTCAGGTCACTTTGGCGCAAGTTCGACAAGCTCACTGGATCATTAAGGGTAGAGCTCCAGTCAAGGCTCACATCTTGCGCTGTGTAGTGTGTGCTCGGTAGAGAGGGATCCGTGCTTAAGTAATGGGTCAACTAGCTCTCTCTCGAGTCACACCTGCACAGTCGTTAACAGAGACTGGAGTTTACTATGCAGGTCCGCTCACACTCAAGACATGGAGAGGGCGAGGGGCCAATGCATACAAGGGCTGGATTTGTGTCTTTGTGTGCATCGCCACGACGGCGTTACATCTGGAGGCCGTTACTGACTGCTCAACCGACGCATTTCTCGTTGCTTTTCGGCGCTTCTCAGCCCGACGAGGAGTACTTCGCGCTTTTATCTCAGATTGTTGTACGAATTTCGTCGGAACTAGCAACGAACTGCGACGACTTTTTTCATCATGCTCATCTGAACATCTCATCATTGCAAATGCTCTCTCACAAGATCGTGTGCAATGGCGGTTCAACCCTCCAGTAGCGCCACACATGTGTGCCAAATGAGAAGTAGCAGTGAAGTTTGCGAAGCATCACCTTCTCCGGACGATCGGTGAAACAGTCCTCACCTACGAGGAGTTGACGACACTGCTGATTCAAATTGAGGCTGTTCTCAATTGAAGACCGCTTGAACCGCTCAGCGACGATCCTGAAGATGTGTCAGCTCTCATACCAGGGCATTTTCTCATTAGCAGCGCACTTACCACCATCCCAAAACCATCTCGGAAGGATCTAGCTATCGCAAATATCTCTCGATGTAAGCTCATACAGCAGAAATTTCAAAGTTTCTAGGCTTAGTGGTCTGCTCATTATCTGCAGCGCCAACAGTCGGTCTCACTCACACAGATCGGCTCACTTGTTCTGCTCACGGATGAGCGCTTTCCACCATGCAAGTGGCCACTTGCACAAGTGACTGCGCTGCATCTTTGCAGTGCTGCCAGTTCCCTCAGCAGAACATCACGTTGAGGAGAATCAGCAACCCCATTGTCGATGGCGGGCGGAATGTTTGAGAATTTTTTAGCATTCTGGTGCGCGTGGCTCGACTGCTCACCGCAAGCAAGTGTGGGCATGTGCTCGCTATTGCTGCGTGGCGGCAGCACCTCACGCAACCATGATACCACACGGGGTAAGCATGGCATGAGGTAGATCACCGCGCGCACGCGTTCTACAGCGGCGTTGGTTGCAACGGCTAGTTTAAAACCGCAGTCATCGTTACTAAAATTGGGTGGAACGGAACGGTTTCACCTCTTGTATCATACATCTCAGCTCTTCAGTGTTTTCGGTACTTATTTGTGTTTGATTAATGTTACAGAACAGATAAAATCTAGTGAACATCGGACTATAAATCAGCTGTAAATTGTTTCGGACTACTCATTAGTGCATCCTCATAAGTCGGTCTCACTTGTGTGTCGTGCTCGCGTGTTTGGCGTTACCGCGTGGCGTTAGCGCTTCGGAATTGCCCAGCTTAATCTCACCGATTAATATAATTGAGTGCAGAGTCCCTTTTCGAGTTCTCGAAAAAGACGCATGTTACGGAATATCAGGCACAGTAAAAAGGCGTACAAGCTTTGAACTACCTCCAAAGAGTCAAATTTTGACACTACAACGGCTCTTTGATTGGGCAACGCAGAATATAAAAGGGATCGATTTCTGCTTCAGTGCGAGAAGCGACGACAATTTCGCAGTTTCGTTTTTTAAAGAACGATACGCGCAGGCTAAGACCGTACCTAAAACATTGGAATTTCACGTGGCCGTATCAGTCGAAAGTAGAAAAATGAACGTCAAAATGCATTCCACTTCAACCACAGCTATCACGAATGTCATCGTGAAGCGTTAACAACATCGTAAAAAACGGCCCTTTTAAGGGCCACCATACACTAACGACAGAAATATTCATAACATTATTGATAAAATTAAGTAGACTCAAAGGGCAGAAAATAAATAGTAACGATTTTTTTTCAGATTTTGGGCTATAGAAATGATTTTACAAATCAGATTACTATTCTATTTGTTTTATTGGAAAGAGGGTTGTTTCGGTTAAAGCGCGCTGGTCAGATTTCGTTTTTGCTGAATTGATACCCAAGATATACACATTTGAACGTACGCAAAGTATATTTTTTGGAATTTTTTTTATCAAAACTGAACAAAAACTGAGAATTAATTGGGGTCCATAACTAGATGGGAGTCTTTTTATATGATACAAGAAAACGATATTCTTACCGGGCGAAAAATTGACGGACCCGCGGCTAGAACCTGACGCGCTACTCATGAAATACCGCAATTTGTAACATCGACACCCATGAGGGTGTCTTGTTTGTCTATTATCATATATAAACACATTTTTAAAGATTAAACAGGAGACAAGTGGGTGGCCCGAGCACTGTATCGATGGTGCATGTCATGCGCAATACATCGACGATTACGAACGCGTTGATGGTATCCGGCTGAACGCTAGTAACATTCAGAAAAATCAAGAATTACATACAGTTGTTAAATCTTGTGTAAACTCTTTTTGGGGAAAGTTTTGTCAACGGGATAACTTGACGCGCACGAAAATCATTATAACTCGCGTGAAGCTATTGCTGTATTTGTACGATAATGAAAACGAAGTTCAACGTCTGCTACCAGTTAACGATGATTTGCTATACATAAATTGGGTATCTCGCGACGAGGCTTGTACCTCGGGATTGTACGCAGTCCGTTTGAAGCTTTATAGCTACCTCGAGCTATTGGACAGACGTGCCATATATGACGACATCGACTCTGTTGCTTACGGTAGCACTGGTGACGATGCTTGGGAATCTTCGGTAGGTAATCTCTTTGGAGATATAACCAACGAATTGCTCTTATTGTTAGTGGCGCCGAACTCTTATATAAACTCGTTCGTCTCTGGAGGTCCGAACTTTTATGGTTACACGGTTACGACTACCGACGATCTCAAAACGTTGGTGGACGCTGTTTATAAAGTGAAGAGGATAAGTTTGAATTATAAAAATTATTTAATTATTAATTTTGCCTCGATAAGTGAGCTTATAAAATCCAAACTGCCATCCACAAACAATACATCGCTTCATAAAAAATATTCATCCATACAAAGAACGCTTCCTCACAACGTTATCACCCATACAATGTATAATACTTGCCGTAATGAAAACACAGGGATACATTCAGTTGTAGCGAACAATAGAGAGCGAACATTTTGTAAATTATTTAAATATTTTTCGCTAGTGTTATTATTATTGTACTGTGTAAATATGTCTGAGAGTTATGTAAATGCAAATATTCTGTATATCTACATATGAGTATAAGTATCTGATGAGTATGTAGTTTTTTGATAATTAAAATTTTTTCCCTCGTGTTATTGTTTTTTGTAAATATGTCTGAGTCGTGTTATTGTAATATAAATACAAATGCTGTGTGTGGGAATGAGGAGGGTGGTGTCTTTTCTTTTTTTTTTTTGGAGGGGGGAATAGCTTCATGCACCGTCGGTGGACAAGTCAACCCGTGTGCCGGATTCGCGTGCGTGCTCTACCGCCTAAAGGCCTAACCTTCTTCCTTCATTTACCTTTATCTAACGCGAACGGGACCGTCGTTAAGCATTACTTCGCGGGTGTGGTCGCAGCCGCAGCTCTTGCTTTATTGATGGCAACAGTCTCTGCTGATTTTTCAATATGGGACAATCATTGTTGCTGTTACCCTTCTCCTCTTCTTTCTACTTGGCGCAACTTTTTGAATACCGCCGAAGTGAAACTGCTAGTCGCTGCCTAGGTCTCCTCCGATGACATCATGAATTCCACGATCGTATCTGGAGTCAGCATCGTCATTAATGCTTCTTCCAGTTCCTTCCTCTCAACCCGAAATTGTGGGCACTGAAAAACGCGTGTTCAGCATCTTCCGGTACTCCACATCCAGCTATACAATCCGGAGACTCTTCGTAGCCGAACCGGTGGAGGTAGGCTATGAAGCTACCATATCTTGAGAACATCTATGTCAGCTAGTAGTTGACCTCCCCGCGTTTGTGGTTCGCCCAACTACCCAACTGAGGAATTATATGGTATGTCCACCTTCCTTTCGCAGATGCGTCCCATTTCTGCTGCCAGCGTAGCAAGCTGTTTTGTTCGATTTGGTTCCTCTGTTCATCTCGGCGTCTAGTTAATGAGCTCCTCTGATGATACAATGACCTTCTCTCTTCGGTCAGGATTTCAATGGAAATCATTTCTGTGAGGACACACACCCCATCTTCTGACACTGTGCGGATTGCCTAGGAAACCCTTAAGGTACTGAGCCGATGGACCGCCACTGCCGTTTATCCATACCTCTCCATTTTGCCGTACGTCAGGGCAGAAGTTACCATTGATGACAGTAGCTTCCTGACAGTACTCTCCTGTCTTGCTCCGCCTATGTTCGGCATGAGTCGCGCTATTGCCGCTCCTACTTTGGCTGCCTTCGCGATGGCGTTTTCAACGTGTTGCTTAAAGCTGAGCCTTGTATCAATCATCACGCCCATGTACTTAATACAGTGCTGGGACGTAATTTTATGCTGTCCCGCTGTCAGTTCGATCGTCTCCATCACCTTTCTGCTGGTGATCAGCACAGCTTCTGTCTTGTGCTCAGCCAGTTTTAGGCCAGCCCAATGAGTCCAGGGTTGGGACTGATCGTAGGTCTCCTTGAACATCCTGTTGACTTCCTCCATGTATTTTGCGATTATGACCACTGTAGCATCATCTGCGAAGGCTATCTCTGCTTTTTGTAGTGGTGTTAATTTCAGCAGGTCGTCGTACATTATTTTCCAGAGAAGTGGGCCAAGCACTTAGCGCTGGGGTACAGCTCTAGAGATTTTTAACTCTTGTGGAACGTTCACTGTATCGCATTATAATATTAATCCGTTATGAGCGTTCAGGAGCAAGAGACGATAAATAAATATGACCGAGAAGTGATTGTGAACGAGCAGATGGTTAGAGCAAGCATAGAAAAAGAAATAAAAGAGGCCATGGAACGGATAAAAAATAGCCAGACTGTCACAAAGAATCACGCAACAAAAATTTGGGAGTTGGAACAACGTGTACCACAGGCATAGAAAATTCGGCCTGTGGATTTTTAATGTTTCAGGGAGATAACCTCACTCGTTTCCAGGCAGTTTCACAGAAGCCTCTAAAGTATGCGGCAGATGGGAAACAACGACCCATGAAATTGTTGAAAGAACTACAGGAATACTGCGAGGCAGCCGGGACTAAGGGATCGGACGTGCGTTTCGTCATCAAGGACGATTAGATGGTCAGGCCAAAAATTGGTGACATCTCGTGGAGAGTACCATCCACAGTTTTGCTGAATTTGCAACAGCATTTACGGCACGGTATTGGACACGAGAAATGCAGGACAAGGTCCGAAGTATTAACTGTGACAAGTCTGATTGACAGTGGCAGTGAGATGAGTTGCATTTCAGAAGAATTTTTCAATCAATGCAATGAAAAATTTGAGAAATGTCCCACATTGCCGGTCACTTCGACGAAAGTAGTAGGAGCATTTGGAAGAGAAGCAGAAAGAGTGGGGAATTAAATAATGGTAGGAGTGAATACGTATGGATCCAAAGGAGAGATCCAGTTAATAATTATCCCGAAATTAGTACGGCCTATCCTGATCGGTATGCACGGAATGATGAATCTCCAGATTTCCGTCGATGCTCGCAGTAAATGTGTCGCGGTCAGAGACATGGTTGTGGCAAAATTAATCGACGGACTATGGCAATTGGCTGATCCAAGCACAATACAAAACGAAGGTGGTAGATAAATATGTGCCGTCCAAGAAGTACCATTATCAACGCTTCAAGAATTCCAATTGTCGGAGATGGAGTTCGGAAAAAAATGGAGGAGTGTCACAATCTCGAAATTAATATCAAAAATAATTTCAAAGCCATCGTGGATAGGAATCAAGAGGTATTCGACAGGAGGACGGGAAGAATATCAAAATATATACACCATTTAACGCCCAAAGATCCAAAACCGTACTTCGATCGGTCATATCCGGTGGCACTGGCACAGCGAGACAGAGTACAACGAGAAATCGAGAAAATGCTCGACTACGGGGTGATACAAAAATCAGAGAGTATCTACATTAACCCGTTAATGCCAGTGACCAAGGACGATGAGGGTGTGCGATTGTGTTTAGATGCCAGGGAACTAAATAACTACTTGGTAAATGACCACAATAATGCACCTCCTATTGAAGAGATTTTCCAGAGATGTGGAGGAACATCCACGATCTCAACTTTGGATCTCACGAGCAGTTTTTGGCAGATTTCGTTGCATCCAGATACCAGAAAGTATACAGCATTCCAACACAATGGAAAGTGCTATGAATTTACCGTCACGCCGTTCGGACTAAGGACAAGCACGGCAAGTTTAATTCGAGCACTTGACATAGTGCTAGACGAGTTGGATTTCGTCATAAATTTTGTTGACGATTTGCTGGTATTATCAAAAAACCATGAGGAGCATCTCACACATCTTGAGATTCTGTTTCAGCGTTTCAAGGAGCACGGAATGACTTTAAAGTTTAAAAAGTCTCAATTCTCCCGACAAGAAATGTCTTTTCCAGGCCATATTCTCACGACAGGAGGACTTAAACCTGATCCCGAGAAGATAAGGGCGATTAAAGAATATCATCCACCGAAAAACCTGAAACAGTTGCGGGGATTTTTAGGTTTGATACATTTCTATACAACATTTACTAATCGTCAAGCCCACGAGACCGCACAACTCTTGGAACTGCTCAGGAAAGGGGTGAAGTGGAAATGGGAACTAACTTAACAGGAAGCCTTTAACCGAGTCAAGGATTTGTTCTGCGAAGCCGTAATTCTTCGTTTCCCAGACGTAAAAAACCATACACACTAACGACTGATGCAAGTGGGTATGCGCTCGGAGCCATCTTATCACAAAAGAATGAGCAAGGAAAAGCGAGGTAATATCTTTCGCAAGTCGAACTCTGAAAGGGGCGGAACATTGCTATATGACAACTGAAAAAAAAATATTAGTGATTCTATGGGCTTTAGAAAAATTCAGAACTTATCTCCGAGGTGCTGTCTAACATAGTTACAACCGCTAGCCTACTTTATTAATTCGAAAGCACCGAGCATTGCGGGCACTAGGTCACCGAACCCGGAATTTAAGAAAAACTAGCTACGTCACAGTTCGGAATTAAAGCATGGCTACGGGTGATCAGAACATTTCTCTTGAGCTCAAGGATATGCGAATGATGGAAAGTATGGCGGAGCATCACCGGCAGGAGGGGGGTGCTGAAGGAGGTCAAACATATGTATGGGAGTCTACGACAGCCGAACATTTGTTGGATGAGAGGCGACAAATAGATCGAAGAAATATACAGCGTTTTTCTGAAATCACACCAATTGAGAAAAGCGAAAATGCAGAAGAAGAGTTCGCGGATAATCCGATAATCGGTGAAGTCGGCAGCATACCAAGGCCCACAGACAGTACTGCAATAATTGCACCGAACTCAATTGGTGTGGGTGAGGTGATGCAGTTTTGCAGAAAATGGAGGAGAAACGGCAGAAGATGGAGGAGAAAAGCGACGGAAAATTCGCTGAGATAATAAAGTCGTAGCAGGAAATAAGAGACGAGTGTTTGAGCAGGATATCAGTATTGAGAGAAGCGACGAAGGACGCATTGAAAGGAGCGATTTTGGCGGTCGAGAGCAAAACAGATCGGAAAATTAAAGAAGCCCAAGAAAGGATATAAGGGAATCAGAATATTACGAATAATTATATTCAACAACAGGTTGCTGGTCAGAGGGTGACCACCGTGGAGAAACTTGAGAGGAAGACACGGGAAATGATGGCTGAAATCTGGGCGGCACGAGAGATTACGAAGGACCACACCAAAAGAATTGAAGAATTAGAAGTGACAACACGAAGAGGGAGTACATCCATGAATTTCAGGCAAACTATAGGAGGGGGTTTGAATATCACTCGATTATACACTATAGCACAGAAACCGCCTACATTCAACGGTGATGGAAAGGAGAGACCGATGAGGTTTTTGAAGGAATTCCGTGAATTCTGTATCGCTGGTGGGATCGAGGATACTGAGATTAGACACACTATCGGGTCAGCGTTAAAAGGTGTTGCGAACGACTGGTGGCTAGTAGTGGAAGGAGCCATACACGATTTACAAACATTTGAACAGAAATTTCGTTCAAGATATTGGGCCCGTGACATACAGGACAAGGTGAAAAGAATTTAGAGTTCGGATCTTTTTATATGGAAGGCCAGACTTAGACGCGCGCTGAGTACGCGACTCGGGTAATAGGAAATGCACGCGATCTAAGTGAAAAACTAAGTGACGAGGACATAATTCGTCGACTCGCGAAGCATTTCGACGAAAAAGTGCGCAGTGCCGTGAGAGCCCGACAAATACCTGATATAGATGAGTCATTGGAGTTGTTGGAAAGCACGGACGTGGCAGGTCCTTTGAATTATAAGAGAGGAGCAGGTCGCACAGGGAGATACGCGACACAGCAGCAACAAAGGTACGTGAATAGAGGAACAGTGCGTGAGCAGGTAGCGAGGCTATATCCGAGATATGAAAATCGGGAAACTTCTGCGAATAATGGCGGAAACAGATTTTTTACATCGCCAGGACGTCAAAGTGATAGAGGGGAAAGGCCACCATGGCAAAACAACGGGCCATAGCCTCCAACAAATCCAACATTGGGAGAGAGAGCGGCGCAATCAAAACCACCTTGTCAAGAAAACAGGCAGGGGCAATTTTCTTTGTCAGAAAATGATCGACCGACAGAGCCAGAAATACCACCGCAGGAGCAACAACCGAGTAACCAAATAAACAACATGAATCGTGCGTTACAAGGTTTATTTGTGGAACACACGATCCCGAGGGAGCAGAAACCAGGATGCTCAGGAGCAGGGAACACGTGCTCGGGAAACGCTCAGTCGTTGCGCCTGAAGAAAAACGAAAAATAAATCATAACGAACAAGAGTGGAGCGCAACGATAAGACATGAAGAAAGAAAAAGCACGAGACAACGCATGAATGCAAAGAAGAGAGAGAAGAAGAAAGTGAGGAAGCACCGAAGAAAAGTGGAAAAAGACAGAAGCAGGGAACAAACAGTGGAAGAGGATCGAGAGGAGTACACCAAACGGCGAGGGCAGGCTGAATCAGGGGAAAATCGAGTTCAGAAAGAGAATAAAGGCACGTATGATAATAAAAAAAATATATGTCCTGAAATCGTTGCTAGAGTTTAGATAGTACCAGATACCAGAGGGCCAGCACCGAGGATGGTGGATGGAGGCGAAGAGAGGAGAATGGCATGTGTAATGCTGATGGAAAATCCACGGGCATATCTATATGAGGAGGTAAAAAAAATACCAAGTGGTATGATGAAGAACATCCGAGGTGTCCGGAGATACCGGTAAGGATCGCTGGAATATCGGAAGTAGGTCTCATCGATAGCGGAAGCGAAGTGTCTTGTGTGTCGGAAGAATTTTTCTGGAAAAATGATGAAATATTGAAAAATTGTCCAATGCTACCGGTGACATCGACACAGGTGGTTGGAGCGTTTGGTGGAGAGACTGAACGCGTTAAGAAGCAAATCATGGTCGGTGCAGAGACATACGAATCGATAGGGGCATTACAAGCTTTGGTTGTGCCGAAATTCGTAAGGCCGGTGTTGATCGGGATCGATGTGATGGTGACATTAAAAATTTCTATAGATGCTCAACAACGGATTTTGGCGGTCGAAGAGAGAATCGTAGCGGAATTAAAGGAGGAGGTTTGGCGACACAGATCCTAAGGATTTCCGTTTAAATAAGCCGAATAAGATGTGTGCTGCAGTAAAGACGGAAAGAATGCACGAGGGTGGAATAGATATCGGCCTATCGGAGGAGTTCGAGGATAAGATGGCGGAATGCCATGATCTAAGGGCAGCAATAAAGCAGAAATTTGATAGAATCATCGAAGGAAGAAGGGAGATCTTCGCCAAACTACTAGGAAGAATGACAGAATATGAGCACCGACTTTTACTGAATGATCTGAAACCGTATTTTCACCGTTCGTATCTGGTCTCACTGACGCAACGGGAGAGAGTGCAGAGAGAGATTGAGAGAATGCTCAGGATGGGAATTATACAAAAATCCGAAAGTATTTATATAAACCCACTCATGCCAGTTACAAAGAGCGATAATTCCGTACGCCTTTGTCTGGATTCTCGTGAGTTAAACAATTATTTAATTAATGATTACAACAATGCGCCACGGATCGAGGAGATCTTCCAACGGTGCCGGTGAAATACAGTAATGCCGACGCTAGATTTAACTAGTAGTTCCTGGCAGATACCCCTCCATGCAGAATCGCGAAAATACACAGCATTTGAACACAACGGGAAGTGTTATGAATTTACCGTTACACTGTTCGGTTTGAAGACTAACACAGCGAGTTTGATAAGAGCCCTCGACGTCGTCCTCAAGGATCTGGATTTTGTCATTAATTTCGTCGACGATTTATCGGTAATGTCAATATCACACGAGGAACACCTCTACCATCTACAAAAATTATTTGAGAAATTTCAACAGCACAGAATAACATTGAAATTCAGTAAATCACATTTTTTCCGTAAAGAAGTGATTTTTCTCGGACATATTCTCACGACTGAAGGACTGAAACCCGACCCAGAGAAGATAAGAGCGATCCATGAATATCCGCGACCCCGTACTATAAAACAATTAAGACGATTCCTGGGACTGATAAATTTTTACACCAAATTTACGAATCGTCACGCGCATAAAACTGCACTGTTATTAAATCTCTTGAGGAAGGGTACCCATTGGAAGTGGGATGAGGCCATGGAGAAAACATTAGAAAAGATAAAAGATTTATTTCGTGAGGAAGTAGTACTCAGGTTTCCTGATACCCGGAAACCCTATACTCTCACAACGGATGCGAGTGGATACGCGCTTGGAGCGATTCTATCGCAAGAAGATGGAGACGGAGAAGCAAAGGTGTTGACGTTTGCGAGCAGAACACTGAAGGGGGCAGAGATCGGGTATATGACAACTAAAAAAGAGTTGTTAGCGATCGTGTGGGCATTACAGAAATTCAGGACGTATTTAAAGGGAGCCCAGATACTGTAACGTAAATTTATGCCTCAACGCACCACGTTACCTATAGCTGGCCCAAGCTATTTTTCCTTCCTTTTTATTTTCTCTCACGAGATGGGCGCCAGGCGCTTACGCGCCGGAAGGAAAAATAACGAGATGTTCGGCCAGACTCAACCCAGGCTAGCTACAGCTGTTCAAGGCAGAGCGGGTGGTTCGGGCTGTCAAGTCACAGATTAGTCCAAGTAAAATACGAATAAAATCAATTAATTAAAATATGTCATCAATAATACATGAATAAAATCAGTCAATAAAATATCGTCAATAAATATACCAAACACAAACAATAAACAAGGGCCAACCAATAAAATAATACCAATAAATAACTCCAACAACAATAGCAGGTACGGGACTTACAAATGCCGCTTGAGCAATTTATTTATTTCTTAACAAACAATTACGAATTTTCAATAAACCTTGATAATGAATTCAAACAAAATGTCCCGTAAAATTAATCGTTTTTCTTTTAACAATATTCTAAACTTAGTTCGATGTCTCAGTCTTACTCTTTAATTCAGCGGTACTAGTTATCCCGTTCTCTCTTTCTCACTCTCATACCCTGCAGATGTTATACAGCATATCACGCTCGTTGCGAATTTCGCACAATGCTCGCAGACGAAGTCAAATAACAGGTTGATTCCAAGCACAGTCCGCGATACGGCCTATCCCGTTCTAATCCCACGTACATCCTAAACTAATAACAACGGGACGTCGGGAGGTCACGTACGCGAAACGTTCAACCGCTCGATCGTTTCAATAAAAGCAGTAGTCTAACGAATATAATTTTTTTTTTTTAAACAGGGGAACTCTGTTTAACGATAAATCCCTGATCGGTCAATAACTCAATACACAACGCCCATGACGCAACGAATAAAGTAAATCAAGGAAAGAAGAATATTAATACTAATTAATAAAATGAAATATTGCAAAATACACCGGCGCATTTAACGACGCAAGATACGCCTCGGACCGTTCAAATCCCTCGAATCCAAGCATCAAATACGGGACGACGGCCGATTACGCTCTCCGCGCTGCTGAGATAAGATTACGACCAACAATAATAAATAAATAAATAGATCACTTAGTTATCGAAAAACGCCAATTAATTTGAATAATACGCGACGCGGTCCATAACATACTAGTCCCTTTCACATCAAATTCACAACGAGACGACGTACTAACGCGCGCACGACCTTCTAAATCGAAACGAAAGAAAACTCAAACAAAATCATGTAAATCTAAAACTCATAATTCGATAAAATCCGTGACGCGGTCTATATCCACGCGAACTCGCTAAGAAACTAAAGTGTATAAATGATGTCCAGAGAGATAGCAAGAAGACCTACGAATTATTATGGATTTCTTCGGTGAGGAAAGGAAGGAGAAGTAGGACAAAAATTTCGACTAGAAAAAGGGATTTTACAAAAGAAATCGAAGAACGGAATTTGGCGGGTGTTTATACCAAACGACATGATTCAGGATATAATAAAGGCGTGCCATGCTATGTATGGACATCTCGGCGCAAGGAAATGTTTACGAATGCTGGAGGAGGATTTCACGCATCCACACCTTGCAAAAATAACTCGGAGTATCCTGGCCACCTGTGAAGCGTGCCAGAGAAACAATATTGCGATACAAACTAGCTACGTGGCGATGCAGACTATAATACCGGAGAAACCGGGGGATTTGGTATCTATAGACTTCTATGGACCTTTACCCGCATCAGTAGGTGGAGTAAAGCATATTCTGGTGGCTTTGGACGCATTCAGTAAATTCGTCGCTCTATATCCCATGAAGAAAGCGAACACCTGCACGGTCATTAAACGAATATTTGATGATTATATCCCGAAGTATAGAAAGCAACGGAGGATTCTATTCGATCACGGGACACAGTTTACTGCTAAGAACTGGATACAGAAGCTCAAGGACGAAGGTATTATGGTCGTATTTTCATCGATACGTCACCCCCAAGGAAATATCGTCGAACGGATTAATCGTGAGCTTGGAAGGTTCTTTCGAGTTTTCCTAACTAGTAACCATGCAGGCTGGTTTAGGTGGGTCAAAATAATTGAAGACTGCATAAATGAAAGTCACCACGATACGATTGAATTCACATCGTTGGAACGACAGTGCAAGAAAAAGCCTCTACGGGAGTGGAATAAGCAGATGGGCATAAGGAAGGACAAAGACGATAAAATAACATACAAAATGAAGGTTGAGATTGTTAAAGAAAGGATAGAAAAGAGAGGCAGGCGGCGAGCGGAGAGATTTGACGCTACTCATAAATTAACAAATTATGAAGAGGGTGATCTAGTCCTGATAAAAGCATTAAATGTGTCGGATCCGTTAAAACAATTAACTTCGAAATTCATGCCGCTGTATGAGGGACCGTATAGGATTAAAAAATGCGTAGGCTTGGCGACTTATTTACTTATAGATCTAGACAATAAGAAGGAACGACGTAGATTCCATGCGAGCATGTTTAAAAAATATAAGACTGAGGAAGGAAAGAACGATCTTGGAGAAACGAAAACGATGTCGGAAACCAGCGTTTAGAAAAAATATATAGGAAATACATTGTAAGAGATCCTTGGGCGATTTGAAAATTCAACTCACCAAAGATCTCGGGGGATAATGTAACATAGTTACAACCGCTATCCTACTTTATTATTTCGGAAGCACCGAGCATTGCGGGTACTAGGCTACCGAACCCGGAATTTAAGAAAAACTAGCTACGTCACAGCTCAGGAATTCTCTCGCTGCCGTAAACAGCAGGTCAGCGACCAGCTGGCCTCGCCCGTGGCGAGGGGAAGACGGCTAGCGCGGTAACGGCAAGCCGAGAAATTATTAAATGTCGGTAAATTTAAAGATTGTAGCCGATAATGACGTAGAGGGGTACCACAAGGAGGAAGGCTATAAAAGAGTCTGCGCGGCGGGAAAAGCTCTCTTAGCGCTCTTAGCACAAGTGCAATAGTACAAGGCGATAAAAAACGAAACATTCTGATTACAAGTTAGTATTCGAGAGTTATCTTTGATTATATTTTGTCAAAATCCGTGGTTCTGTGAGTAAAGAAAGATCGAGTCAGTGAAAAACGAAGACTGCAGAAAGAGGAGAGACAGGCGAGTTATTTCAATAATAGAAAAAAAAATCATCAGTGGAATTGAGGAGAAACTGATAATAGATTTAGCTTTTATAGGATTTAAGTGAATAGAATTAATTGTATAGAGTTAATTAAATAAAATGAAGCGCATAGTCTTTAGGCAAATAGAATTAAGTTGCGTAGCCTTTAAACCGGTAGGATAAATAAGAAGTGTACAAGCGTGTAAGTCGAAAGGAGATAATGAGGAAGTGAAATGAGTGAGAGAAAGAGAGAGTTATAGATATATGTATTGGATGTACTGAGAACCTATGTCGACGTAATACCGGAAAAAAATTGTGAAAATAATCGAAGTAATTAACGAATTTAAATGAATTGTACTGGTCATCGGTACCAGGAAACCGAACGTTGATATTCTGATTTAAATTGTTTGCACCAATAAACCCTATTCTCACCTTCCCAGAAGTCTACAATTAATTACACCTGTGATCGAGCTCGAATTTCCACGGGGAAAATAAATTTAATGTTAACGATAAAAAAATTACCGTTACATTTGGCGCCCAACGTGGGGCTCGAACCCACGACCCTGAAATTAAGAGTCTCATGCTCTACTTTTTTTTTTTAATCAATAGTTTATTGTTTAGTTACAGGATACATATTGGGTATAAATGATACAATAATATAGAGAACAAAACCATGAGAGATATAACCCTTATAAGTCGGGTTTAAAGCAACATGTATCGCTTTATGGATAACTTAGTTGCTAACATTATTATGTCGGTGAAATAAAAATATTTATTAACTAATAGGATAATATTTATAGTAATTATGATATAATGACACTGGTCAGGTGTCTTCGTGTGTACACGGGGAAAATAACAGTCGTTAAAAACCCCTACTAAAATATCGGATAACCAACTATCTATAACTTATTAGACAAAATAGAATAAATACATAAATACAAGAATAAATAAATAATATAACATATATCATAAATACACTAAGCCTAACTAATACTAATAGTCGTGTGATATGTTTACAATGATAGATTAAACGCGATGATTCATAAAAAGAAATATATATATATATGGGAGATAGTGGGGGAACTTGCGTTATGGTGTTATGCGAGCCATAGGCGTTAGATATATATAAATTGGGTACTATGTTAGGTTACGTTCGCTGTAAGCGACGCATATATCGTTTGTGGTGGTTTCTAAGTTCGGATATGAATATATCGTCGTTATTAAGCCACCAATATTTATTAAGATTTAATCTAGAGAAGTTAAGATAGTCGATTTTAGGAATGGTGAAGTTGAATTTGTATGAGGGGTTGTTATAGAGTCGTTGGGTGATATCAATTGCGATACGCTTGTTGGAGCGGTTACGTCGCCAGTGATATAAGATCGGAATGTTCTGAGCGTTTTGTATATATCCATTTTTGTCGCATATGATAAATAATTGCGGGGTGGGGTAGCCATTAGTTAACTCCCTATATGTTTGATGATTCTTATAGATGGCTAATGAGCGGATGATGGGGTTAGTATTGTTTGGTAATTTATGAAAATAATCTCGTGTTAGTTTAATGATAAATAAATCGATACGTTGATGTTGGCCAGTGAATAAATGATTTTATTGCTAATATAGCGCTGGTAATCGGAAGATGGCCATCGGGTTTGTTTAAGAGAGGTTCTAAGGCTAAGGTTCTACGCTCGAACATACGGAGATATTCCATAATAGTATGGTTGGAGTTCCCCCATATGGGCGCAGCGTAGGTGAGAATGGGGCGAATTAATAATAAGTAGAGTATGATTTTAGTTTTACTACTTATGAGGTTGTTGTGGAAAATTCGACTGTTGAGGAAAAACGCGGCTCTCGCCTTGCGAAGCTGGGTCATGATATGTTCATTACCACGGAGGAGTGCATCCACTTGTACGCCCACCTATTTTACTGTGTTGGTGTGTGGTATGGGTGTAAGTATATTGGTGTCGGGATTATGAGTCTGTATTAAGAAGTGTTTGTATAAGTTTCTATTGATTTTTAATAGGTAGGATTGGAGTTTTCGAAAGAGGATAGTTTCACTTTTAATTGGGTTAAGACGGAGGTTCCAGGTGCAGTAATAATTGTTGATTTTGTTGATTAGGCTATTGAGATTATTTTTAATTGTGGCGGCTTGGTTACTATGTGTGTATATGATTAGGTCGTTGGCGAAAGCTATCGCCGAGGAGTTGCTGTTAGGTGTGTTGAGGTTAAAAGAGAGTAAAAAGATCACTGGTAAAGATATTAAATAGAATGGGGGATTTAACGGTACCCTGCTGAAGCCCTTCTTTACAAGAGAACGTTTGGGAAGAGGTATGGTGGGTGTCCCAAGTGATAAATGATTCATTAGTGATCATATCCCAGATCAGATGAATCAACCAGTCGGGAAACTTTTTTTTTGTGTAATTTAAATAGTAGACCATCTTACCAAACAGAGTCGAAAGCTTCTTCGAGATCGAGCAGTGCTGCCCTACTAGGCGACAGTTGCCAACTAAAATATTCACGTCAGATAATAATTTGTGAACTGCGTGGGTCGTTGAGTGTTTGTGTTTGAAACCGAATTGAGTGTCACGAATGATTTTGTTAATGGTGCAAAATGTGTTAATGGAGGTATTAATGAGGGATTCGTAAACTTTGGAGAGGCTTGGGGTGAGGCTGATGCACAGTAGACGCAGAGCCCGAAATCGTGGCAGAAAAGTCAGAAAAAAATTTTTACAATCGGGATATTTGAGCAGGCAGTCAGGTAGAGGACTAATGGCTGCGTTAAATTGTAAAAGGGGAACCTTTTTCACCGTATACCTTCGTCGCTGCGTCAGTTGGAAGTTAGCCTTCGAGACGAGTGTTCGCATCGCGCGCTGAACGAGCGAAAACTACCGTGACTTATAAAATCGATAACTTTAAAGTGAAGTGTTTTAAATCAATCCGGAGACATGGATACGACTTCTGGAGGTATGTAGAAGATATTTTTACATTGGTTGAGTTTAAAATAAATATGTAAATTATTGAAGTGTAGTATAAACTACTGCATAAATAAAGTGAAAGAATTTTGTAAACTTATATTTTCAACTATCCGAAAAGTTATACTTTCTGCCATATTCTGCGACAGCCAATGTCTAGGCCTTTAGTTTATTATATAAGCTTGCGAAATTAACAGGAATTAGCTGCCTAGAGCTGCCTAACTTTGTCTGTTATGGTTTTTGGCAACGTAAAACAGGCGGTTGCCGACCGTGCACGCGCGCGCGGCGCCATACGCCATGCCATGGGGCCATTGAACAGCTGCTACTTAAGCAATAGGACTATATCCATACATATACCATATAATATATATATATATATACATATATATATACAAAATACAAATTCAAGTAAATCATTTATATATCTATTTTTGTAGACATACAACAATACATATATATGTAAGTATATACTAAAGTAATTAATTTGAATCGTCACATTTTATTTATATTTGATACATTTTTATTATATATATAGGTATACATGGGGCATTCCACGCCAAATCGGACAGTTCAATTTTTTTTCCCTTGATTTTGTCATATTTTCATGTACTCATCAAAAATCGGCTTCTGGTACATTTTGAGATGTTTTTGGTCACCCGTTCAAAAAATATTTGTTTATGTTTTTTTGCTCATAACTTCTTTCATAATAGTCTAAATTCAATTTTTTTTTCATAACTGTTGTTTTTTATGTACTTTTCAAAAAAAAAATACGAATAATTATTGCGGCTACTTATTTGTTACAATAATTAAAATTCATTAAAATTTTGATCTGATTCTTCAACACAAATTCTATACAATTTTATGTCTTTATTACAGGGTCCCATTACGAAGGAGTACATTTGACGAGGAAAGAATTATATCTTATTATAAAGGATAATTTGAACGATAATTTCGCTACGTTATTGAATTTCGTGGAAACTATAAACTATACTGATAAAATTTCCGAGAAAAGTGGACGTAAAGTTGTGGTGCCTGAGGACTCGAGAACCGCCTTTTCAATGCTGTTTAATAAAATAAGAACCAGGTGGCAAGAAGCTAATAGAACATCGGACATTTTCTTCAAGAAAAACAGTAAATGGCTTAGCGGGCAGGTATATTTTGCCGTACCTACAGACACTGTTGAGAAAGACCCAGGTAGTAAAAGAGGCCGCCCGTCCCTTGAGTTTACATCGGCAAGTGAAAGGTCAAAACGAAAGAAGACCGAAGATATTCGTAAATCCTCAACCCCGGAAGAATTAGCATACGCTACTCAAATGAGCCTTCGCGCTTCGGGACAATTAGACGCTTCGAAAGTTGTTAAGGACGTAACAATGACGAGTCCTTTAAGAGCTTCTAAGTATCGAAAAGCTTATGCAGTAACGGGTGAAACCTCTTTATCGGAAGAGGCTGCACTTTCCGCTTTGATCGAATGTAAATTGTCAAAGGGAGCTTACCTAACGATGAGAAAAATATCGTTGGCACATAACTGTCGTCTATATCCGTCTTACGAAAAAGTGGTGGAAGCAAAAAAGCGTTGTTATCCTCGGTCTGACGCAATTACCATTACAGAGACGAGTGCAGAAGTCGAATTGCAGGCATTATTAGATCATACAGTTAAACGTATTTTACTCGTCCAAACAGAAGTCGTTGAAACCTTGACTAACGGTAATGCTCGTAATATGGATTTAATTTGCAAATGGGGTTGCGATGGAAGCTCTGGGCAAAGTGAATATAAGCAGACTTTTACTGATGATAGCAAATCAGATGCGCATGTGTTTTTTACTTCGGTTGTGCCATTACAACTCATCTGCATTGATCAACAAACAAAAGCAGAAATCATGGTTTGGAAGAACCCTAGGCCCTCGTCTCCACGATTTTGTAGGCCGCTTAGACTACAGTTTCTGCACGAAGATACAGAGTCCACACTAAATGAAGTTGGAATTGTCGAAGCACAAATAAAGTCGCTTAGTCCACTCCAAACTGTAGTAAGTGGAAAAGATATCTCCATAACGTACAAGTTGGCGTTCACCATGATAGATGGTAAAGTTTGCAATGCTGTGTCATCGACGAAATCTGCTCAACGGTGCTATTTGTGTGGAGCAACCAGCAAAGATTTTAATGCCATCGACGTTATGTTGCAAAAGGAGGTCGTTGAAACGAATTTGAAGTTCGGGTTGTCGACACTGCATGTGTGGATACGGTGCTTCGAGTATTGCATACATTTGTCGTACAAACTCGGCATTAAAAAATGGCAAGCACGAAGTTCCGAAGAAAAAAAAATTACCGAAGAAACCAAGAAGAGGATTCAACGCGAATTCAAGAGCGAATTGGGTCTAAGCATTGATCGTCCGAAGCCTGCCACGATATACGAACGATAGGAATATAAGACATAGAATAAGATAGATATATAAGCAGATGATATAAAGAATAGCATCAATAAGAGAAAATAACAGAAGCACGAAGGAATACACAAGCGATAAGAAATAAAAATAAGATATATAATAAGTTAGTAGAAGGAATAAGAACATAAATCGAAGCAATAAGCAAGAAGAGACTAGATGAGAACATGAAGACATAGACCACTAAGAAACCAAAACAGAAGATAGATAAATGCAAAGTAGAGAGAAATAATCAATAATAGATCCTCGATTCAAGGAAATCACCTCGGATCGGGGGACAATAAGACGACATACTCGTCTTATAATTAAATATAAGCCTAAATGACTAGCCTAAACGAGACCCACACACACAAACACAGGAATCCATACCATACAGCACGCACACCTATAAAGACCAACTACCGTTACTCAAGCTATAGTTATACTGCCAAGCAGTAAGGCTATAGTCTCACGAAAGATATGAAGAACAATCTAAAAGGAACACGCTAAATTACCCACAAGAAGAGGAAATTAACGGGACAACTGGGCTACAGGACAACTATCAGATATAGTAATACCCTGCTGTACCGGTAGAGCTTGGAAGAAGAGCGGGGAAGTCGGTATAAAAGGTCACGACATACCACAGTCGGAGAGCATTCTGTTCACAGACTTTCGCCAACATCCGGAATCTACCAAAGGAGGACCAGCTAAACAACCAAAGGAAGACCAGCTAATCGACCAAAGGAGGACCAGCTGACCAACCAAAGAGAGGACCAGCCATCCAGCTAAAGAAGGACCACCTAGTCGACCCAAGGAGAAGCATCTTCAACCGCACTACTCCAAGGACCAGGCCTGATACCTCTGGCCCAGGGAAAACGAACATTTTCCAAGGTCAACTACTGAGCCACCAGTCATTCAAGTAGCAGAGTACCCAAGCCAACGAGATCTCACCTCAAAAAGAAACCAGTGTGGTATGGATAAAATTATACTAAATCCATAAGGGACTAAAAAACACCCCAAAAATTAGCTAGGGACGCTCCTGTTGCATTTCCGATGCGCCGATGCACCGAGGACGCACCGCGCTGACGCCTCCAACGGAACAGCGGCGGGACCAGCGATTAGATCGCGTAGCCAGGAGAGCTCGAGCGAGAGCTCTGTCCCCACTACAGTCCACTCAATATAGGTATAGAATAGGCTACCTCCGAAGTCGAGGAATAATAACAGAGCCGATATAGATATATTAACGATGGCAAGCCCAGCAGGCTCTTTCTATGTATAGAAACTATACTACCATATAACTACAGAAAATATTTCAGTAATTCAATATAAAATTTCCTACTTCTTGCGGACACGATTATATAGGCATGCGTAAGCCCGGGTCAAGTTCTTTTTGTAAGGTGCATAATCAACAAAATTAAGGAAAAAGGAGTACATTTAATTCTCACACAAAGTATTGTGTGATATAACTTTTACCTGTATAATTTAATGTGTCTAATAAACCATACTTTTACCTAATACTGAAGCCTATATTAATTTCCTCCCTGCTCGAGTCCGAACTAAAACCCTTTAAGGGTGATGATAACGTAAAATACCGTTATATTTGGCGCCCGAACAGGGACTCGAGCATAGGAAAGAAAGGCTGATATTGGGTAACAAGTCGAATAATTATGAGTTTCGAATCAATATTCGCTCAAAGGCTGGTGCAACGAGCAGCACTCGACGCTAGCGTTGAACTAAATACGTCGTTATTAGGACGTTCCTTATAGTGGGAATCCACGACAGCGGACGGTATATTAAGGCAACGACGTATGCAAGATCGGGAAGAAATTGCTAGGCTATCGGAAATTCCGAACGACACGATGGAAGCCAATGCACCAGGTGAACCCCAGGATGGGCGATCTACGCCAAGGCTAGGGGACACTCTGACTGTCATTCCAGATCCGGTGGACATGAGCCAAATTATGGCTTTCCTTCACACCATGAAAGAATGTCAGGATGAAAAACTAGAAAGGATCCAAGCAAAATTAGACGACGCCAACGATTCCTGTATCTCGAGGACGGCTACCTTGCGTGGAAATTTGAAGGAGCACGTAAAAACCAGCATACTCGAGAGTGACAGACGGACGGATACCAAAATCGAAATAGTCCGTCGAGAAATAATCGAAGAACAAGAAGTTGTCAATAATCATCAGAGGAATATCATTGTCAACGAGCAAAGGATTGTGGCAAGACTAGACAAGGAGATGAAAGAGGCCATGGAACGGGTAAAAAGAACCAAACCACGACAGAAAAACATGCCAATAGGATCAAGGAACTGGAACAGCGTGTGTCCACAGGCATGAATAATTCCGCTCATGGTTTGTCAACGTTCCAAATAGCAAACCTCACTCGTCTCCAGGCATCTACTCAAAGGACTCCGAAATTCGCTGCAGACGGAAAACAACGTCCTGCGAAATGTCTCAAAGAACTCCAAGAGTATTGTGATGCATGGAGAATCGAAGATCAGACGTACGCATCGTCATACAGGACGCACTAGAGGGCCAAGCAAAGAACTGGTGGCATCTCGTGGAAGGTAGCGTTCAAAATTTCTCGGAATTTGCAACAGTATTTACTTCACGCTACTGGACTCGAGAAATGCAAGACAAAGTCCGTAGCAACCTTGAGTTTGTCACCTACGAAACGGAAGGACAAAATTGCACCAGGGCGGAATACGCCACCCTCATCTTTGGCAACGCAAGAGACCTCGAAGAGAAGATGCCGGACGAAGCCTTTATTCGTCGCCTAGGCCGACATTTTGACGAAGAGGTGACATGTGCCGTCCGGATTCGGCAGATCAGCAACGTTCCAGAATTTCTCGAACTTCTCGAAAGTATTGACATGGCGGGGCCTCTCAATAGCAAGAAAGGGCACCAGAGGAGGGATTTCCAAGGACGCTGGGGACCGAGGGACCATGGATGGCAGGGACCACCAAGGAACGAGTGGCAACCACCGCGAGTTCCTGACAGCCGACCACGTTGGCAAACCTCTTCCCAGAATGGAAATGGAGGACACCCAATATGGCAGCAGGCGGCGCAGAGACCACCGCAGTCATACGCCACTCCTCCACCCATGCCACAAGGAACGTATAATCAAGGAGCTACACCATGGCAACAGGCACCTCCACCACCACCGGTCAAAGAAGAGCAATATCGACAATCAAATGCGATCCAGGGATATCCCCCTGGACCATTTGTAGAAAACACAATAACACCAGGAATGCGAGCACAACTAAGCGTATCCCAAAATACAAATCCGGGAAACGCTTAGACATTGCGCCCGTACAAAAATTCAAAAAAAAAAGAGAAAAACGAGGTGCAACGGTAAATAAAAAGGAAATACAAGGACGAAAGGAGGAAGTAACTGTAGAAAAAAGAAATCAGAAAAGAAAAGAACGGAGAGTAATGAAAAAGGAAGAAGGAGAAGAAAAATCGAAAACAGATAAAAGGAAAATCGCCAGTGAGCCATCCAGTAGTGAAGCCATCCAAAAAGATATCGTGATGCTGAAATCATCTGAACGGGAACACGGAATCGCAACCCCAAGTACTTCTGATGATCGGCAGGAGACGTCCAAAGAGGAGGCGACACGAAAGAGCGGCAATGACCAAGACGCGAGGAAGTACCAAGTATTCACAGTCACCGAAGATCTACGGAAATTTCTACGAGAAGAACCGAAGAAAGAGGGAAAATGGTATGACGATATACACCCCCGGTGCCCAGAAATTCCAGGAGGAATCGAGGGACTATCTGTGAACAGTCTGATTGACAGTGGCAGTGAGGTGAGCTGTATTTATGAAGAATTTTTTAAACAGTATTATGAGAAATTCGAGAATCGCCCCACACTGCCAGTCACTTTGACAAAGGTTGTAGGCGCATTTGGAGGAGAAGCAGGGAGAGTAAAAAAACAAATAATGGTGGAAGCAAAAACATACGGATCTGAAGGAGTACTACAGTTACTAGTTGTCCCAAAACTACTACAACCTATCTTGATTGGGATCGACGGGATGATAAAACTACAAATTTCCGTCGACACCCACACTAAATGTGTGGCAGTTAAAGACAAGGTCGTAGCCAATCTAGAAGAAGGATTATGGAAATTGATAAACCCTGGCGTAAAGCAGAAGGAAGGAAGTAGAGAAACGTGTGCCATACGGGAAGAATCTCTACCAACACCCCTCGAATTCCAGTTATCGGAGATAGAATTCGAGGAAACGATGTAGGAATGCCACGATCTAGAAACTAAAATTAAAACAACCTTCAAACAAATCGTTGAGAGGAATCAGGAAGTGTTCGACCGAAGACCTGGAAGGATGTCTAAGTATGTACACCACCTTATACTTGTTATGCCGGTACCGCGTAATTGGATTACTCGGTATTCGGTATAATATTAAAAAGTTATTATTTTTGGGATCGTTTGCCGATAAGGAGATGAATCTCGAATTATCGATGAAAACGCGAATCTATATAAAAGGAAGTGTTTATTATACGCAACGGTAACTTTCCGTTGTCTATTTAAAAGTCAAATTAAGAATGTACAATAATATGTTGTTTCGAGTATTTAACGAGGAACCAACCCGTTCTCTTTTCAATCTAATTTAATACTGTTCTTCGTAAAGCAGTTGCTAACTGTGTTCACGAAAATCCCTTAATTCGCAATTTTACCGTTAGCCTATCGTCGAACGCCAAGCGAGTCGCTCATGCTACGTCGGCGTTCTTGGGGTCGTTCGTACGATCGGGCATTGGACTTCGTTTCCTGTCTTGAACGAATTCCAATGTTTCTTTGCTATGGAATATTCCCGAATATACGAAATACGGAGTGGAATATTCCGCGGCACAACATACTCAAGGATCCAAAGCCATACTTCCATCGATCATATCCAGTGGCGCTGGCACAACGAGATCGAGTGCAACAGGAGATCGAAAAAATGCTCGACTACGGTGTGATACAAAAATCAAATAGTATCTACATAAATCCGTTAATGCCAGTGACCAAGGACGATGAGAGTGTGCGACTGTGTTTAGATGATAGAGAACTAAACAACTATCTGGTAAATGACCACAACAACGCACCACCCATCGAGGAAATTTTTCAGAGATGCTGAGGAAATTCCGTCATCTCAACGTTGGATCTCACAAGCAGTTTCTGGCATATTCCACTACACCCAGACTCTAGAAAATACACTGCTTTTCAACACAATGGAAAGTGTTACGAGTTCACGGTCACGCCTTTTGGATTAAAAACCGGCACGGCAAGCTTAATTCGAGCACTTGACGTAGTGTTAAGGGAATTAGATTTCGTCATTAATTTTGTCGACGATTTACTAGTATTATCTAGAGACCATAATGAGCATCTCACGCACCTCGGGATCTTTTTTTAACGGCTTAAGGAGCACGGAATGACATTAAAATTCGCAAAGTCACACTTTTTCCGAGAAGAAGTATCCTTTTTAGGCCACATTCTCACAACGGAAGGACTCAAACCGGATCCAGAGAAAATACGGGCTATTAAGGAATATCCTGCTCCGAAAAATTTAAAACAATTAAGAGGATTTCTAGGTTTGATAAATTTCTACACGAAATTTACAAACCGACATGCACACGAGACTGCTCCACTATTGGAATTGCTAAGAAAGGGAGTGAGATGGAAGTGGGAATCAACACAACAAAAAGGTTTCGATCGAGTTAAAGACCTATTCTGCGAAGAAGTCATCCTTCGATTCCCAGACACCAGGAAACCATATACTACTGTGTTCAAAAAGTAAAATGAATTTTTTATTTAAACTTCCCGCGTTAACCGAATCGGACAAATGAATTTTTTTTCAAGTTGGTAGGACTGTTAGTGACATCTGTGACAAATTACATGTCAATATCATCATTAGTTTTAAGTTTACGCTTGGTTTTGTGAACAAAGAAAAGTGAATTTGGCGATTTTTACGATGTCGAATTTTGTTGAGCAAAGAAGTACTATTAAATTTTGCTTGCGGAATGAAATTTCCGCCGCTGAAACGTATCGAATGTTACAAAAGGCCTTCGGTGACGAGACTATGTCACAGAAAAATGTTTACAAGTGGTACAAAGACTTCAAAGAAGGCAGAGAACGTGTTGATGATTTGGAACGCTCCTGACGACCATCGACGTCAATTGATGAGCAACACATCAAGAAAATCAAGGAATTGGTGCTGGAAAATCGTCGATTAACACTTCGAGACTTTGCCGACATGCTTGCAATATCAATCGGATCAGTGCAAGCAATTTTGAAGGATCATTTGTGCCTCAGAAGAGTCAAATCGCGTTTGGCGCCAAAATTCGGGTTTGGTTCTTCGTGAGTTTTTCGCCAAAAGCTCCACTCATGTCGCTCCAGAACTACCGTATTCGCCTGATTTAGCACCGTGTGACTTCTGGCTGTTCCCAAAGCTCAAGAGACCACTCCGGGGAAATCGTTTTCAGTCGATTGAAGAGATCAAACGTGAATCGCTACGCGCATTGAAGGCTATACCTGAGGACGACTTTTTAGCATGCTTCAAAGATTGGAAAAAACGTTGGCATAAGTGTATTGTAGCTAGGGGGGATTATTTTGAGGGGGACGAAATCGATTTGGAAGAATAAATAAAAAAAATTTATTTTAAAACAAAATTCACCTTACTTTTTCAACACAGTAGTATATTAACAACCGACGACAGCGGATATGCACTTGGAGCCGTCCTATCACAGAATAACAAGGAAGGAGAAAGCGAAGTTATATCATTCGCCAGCCGGAATCTTAAGGGGGCAGAACACGGCTACATGACCACCGAAAAAGAGTTATTAGCAATAGTATGGGCCTTAGAAAAATTCAGGACATATCTACAAGGTGCTGAGATTCAAATAAAAACAGACCACAAAGCATTAATCTTCCTCAAAACATTCCGATTCACGGCCGAACGATTAATGCGGTGGGTTCTATCAATTCAGGATTATAATCTGAATATAGAACACCTTGAAGGACACAAAAATACTGTTGCTGACACTCTGAGCCGAGTGGAAGGATATGAAAGGAACCATGAAGGGTTAGTAGTGATTGGGGCAACCTTGGCAGGCAAAGCTTCAAAAAAATTGAACAAGGAAATAAAACAAATTGCGAAGCTTCAGAGAGACCAAAAGATCTTAGTAACATCATGGAATTTTTGGAGAAAGAAAAAAATACTGAAGAAGAAAAAAATTTTCGGCTACAAGAAGGAATCCTCCAGAAAAAGACCAAAAATAAAATCTGGAAGGTCATGCTGCCAAAATGTTTAGCGCGAAAACTAATCATAGAATGTCACGAACTTTATGGGCACGTTGGAGCAAGAAAATGTTTTCGAATCCTCGATGAAGACTTCTCGTATCCCCACCTAGGAAAATGCATCCGATCGCTTCTGGCATGTTGTCATATCTGCCAACGCAGCAAAGTAACCACACAGACCAATTTCGCTGAAATGCAGACGATTATTCCTGAGAAGCCGGGGGACTTGATCTCTATCGACTTCTATGGACCACTCCCCACTTCAATAGGGGGAGTAAAACATATTCTCGTCACTATCGATGCATTTAGCAAATGTGTGGTATTGTTTCCCATGCGAAAGGCAAATACGACAACGGTAATCAAAAGGATTTTCAACGACTACATCCCACAGCTCGGAAAACCAGCACGGATCCAGTTCGACTATGGAACGTAGTTTACCGCGAAAAACTGGTTAAAAAAGCTGGAAGAGGAGAAGATAAAGGCAGTATTCTCCTCCATACGTCATCCTCAAGGGAATATCGTGGAGAGAGTCAATCGTGAACTAGGACGATTTTTCCGGACGTTTTTAAAAGAAAACCACGCTGGGTGGTATAAATGGGTTCAAGTAGTACAAGACTGTATTAACGAATCCCACCACGATACCACCGAATTTACACCCACTGAACTACAACGGGGTAAAAAACCAGTACGACTGTGGAATAAATGGTTAGGTATACCAGCAAGTGAAGAGGACGAACCATTGACCTACGAGGCTAAAATCGAAATAGCCAGAGAAAGAATAATACAAAAAGGGGCAAAAAGGGCCGAACGATTTAGTGCCACACACCGACTAACAAACTTCGAAGAAGGAAGTCTAGTGTTAGTAAACGCTTTAAATGCATCGGATCCCGCCAATCAAATCACCTCAAAATTCTTGCCTCTGCGAGACGGTCCATACCTCATAGACAAATGTGTGGGTCTAGCGACCTACTTACTAGTAGATCCTCTCACTAAAAAAATCCGCGGAAAATTTCATGCCAGTCTCATGACAAAATACCGTACAGAGATAGACACAGAGGAAAAGAAAAATGAAGAAACAGAGTAGAAATAAAAAGCACCAGGATAAGATAAAAAGTAATAATAATCAAAATTAGAATAGTAATAAGAATAAATAGAAATCGATCATTGGATTAGAGTAAGAGACATAAGAAATTAGAAATAAGAAATTAGAATAAGAAACTTGATGGTGGCAGGAACTATAGACATAAATTAAAATACGCAAATTCTCAATTCATCCACTCTAAGGATAAATTAAACATTCAGTACCACGGGTCGATCAACAACACACCGAACACCGAGGATAAACAATCGACCGAAGGATCCAACAGAGACCGTCCCTACTCATTCACCGAAGATAAACAAATCCCCGATAAAAAGACTACGAACGGTAATAAATAGAGTAATCATAGATCGATAACCAGATATCGACCCAACTCTAACGATGATAAGTAGGAAAAATAAAATACCAAGATAAAATCAAACGAAAGATGCAAAAAAAACACGAAAAAATCTGGAAACTAAGAAAGATAACAATAAAAAACAAAAAAATTAAAAGTTAGAGAGGAAAAATATCACAAATTTCAGAAATAACACATAAAGTCAAACGCTGGGATATAAAGTATCCAATAGATGGTGACGGTCTCATTAAAATCACGGACGATAACATCCGAGGGTGGGAACCAGGAAGGATGGAGGGGAGAAGTAGCACCTTCGTGGGCCGTAATTTAAGGCAAGAGCAATAGTTTCAATTAAATCTACAAACCGGCAACAACAAATCAACTATGTACAGGAACTACCCAGTCGTCAACTTACAAGGGTCATACCCACGTATAGAAATTCTCAGCATCGCAGATCCGCAGCGGTTCTATGTGTTCAAAGAAGACCCCGAAAGGATAAGGGAGAACGTCATCTCCTACTTCGAAAACCTCCCTCTAGACACGCCAGGAATTCAACAACTAGAACCCGGAGATGACTACACTGGACGGCCGATCCTCTACCGGATTGAGGAAAAATTTTACAGAGAACTCATGACGACCGAAGAAAGCCCCGACGGCGAAATATTAATCTGGCTCGGCGATCTCGCAATAGACCAGGCGGCGAACATCCAGGCATGTTACACACCACCTGATCACGCTTTCCACCTCGTTTTCCAAGCTATACCTGTCGGATTAGATAGCATCAGGCCTCCTAACCACCAATGGACGGAAGAAGAGCTGACGATTATCAGGGAAGCAATCCATGAAGAAACATGGAACATGATTATCTACCCAAACAACACACACGGCGAGGCCAAATGGGTAGAGAGCTGGAGAGCACACGACGACGGGAACATAATCCTGCTAAGCGAGGAAATTATTCGCAAAGGAGCAGGAATTCGGACAGCCAACCCTCCACATTTTAATTGGGGGACAGATGGAGGAATGATCCTCGACCCCCATTTCTTCGAAGAAGAAGGATAATCGGACTCTAGGTACGGAACAGACAACAGCAACTCGGAAACCGAAGAAGAAGAAATGGACATCCACGAATAAACATAAATAAATTAAAAACATAAAACATATAAAACCCTGATATAAAAAGAAAATAAACAGAAAAATATTTTTACACATTAATGATATCTATCAATTTATTTCTAGAACCTGCCACGATATACGAACGATAGGAATATAAGACATAGAATAAGATAGATATATAAGCAGATGATATAAAGAATAGCATCAATAAGAGAAAATAACAGAAGCACGAAGGAATACACAAGCGATAAGAAATAAAAATAAGATATATAATAAGTTAGTAGAACGAATAAGAACATAAATAGAAGCAATAAGCAAGAAGAGACTAGATGAGAACATGAAGACATAGACCACTAAGAAACCAAAACAGAAGATAGATAAATGCAAAGTAGAGAGAAATAATCAATAATAGATCCTCGATTCAAGGAAATCACCTCGGATCGGGGGACAATAAGACGACATACTCGTCTTATAATTAAATATAAGCCTAAATGACTAGCCTAAACGAGACCCACACACACAAACACAGGAATCCATACCATACAGCACGCACACCTATAAAGACTACTACCGTTACTCAAGCTATAGTTATACTGCCAAGCAGTAAGGCTATAGTCTCACGAAAGATATGAAGAACAATCTAAAAGGAACACGCTAAATTACTACAAGAAGAGGAAATTAACGGGACAAATGGGCTACAGGACGACTATCAGATATAGTAATACCCTGCTGTACCGGTAGAGCTTGGAAGAAGAGCGGGGAAGTCGGTATAAAAGGTCACGACATACCACAGTCGGAGAGCATTCTGTTCACAGACTTTCGCCAACATCCGGAATCTACCAAAGGAGGACCAGCTAAACAACCAAAGGAAGACCAGCTAATCGACCAAAGGAGGACCAACTGACCAACCAAAGAGAGGACCAGCCATCCAGCTAAAGAAGGACCACCTAGTCGACCCAAGGAGAAGCATCTTCAACCGCACTACTCCAAGGACCAGGCCTGATACCTCTGGCCCAGGGAAAACGAACATCTTCCAAGGTCAACTACTGAGCCAATAGTCATCCAAGTAGCAGAGTACCCAAGCCAACGAGATCTCACCTCAAAAAGAAACCAGTGTGGTATGGATAAAATTATACTAAATCCATAAGGGACTAAAAAACACCCCAAAAATTAGCTAGGGATGCTCCTGTTGCATTTTCGATGCGCCGATGCTACGAGGACGCACCGCGCTGACGCCTCCACCGGAACAGCGGCGGGACCAGCGAGTAGATCGCGTAGCCAGGAGAGCTCGAGCGAGAGCTCTGTCCCCACTACAGTCCACTCAATATAGGTATAGAATAGGCTACCTCCGAAGTCGAGGAATAATAACAAAGCCGATATAGATACGAGGGTGGTTTGAAAAGTCCGTGCAAAAATGAAAACTACTTAATTTTTTAGGATAGACAATTTTTATTTTTCAACATAATCTCCTTTTAGACTAATACACTTCGTCCAGCGATGCTCTAGTTTGTTGATCCCTTCCGAATTATAGGATTTGTCCAAGTATGTCAAATAGGCATTCGTTTCTGCAATCACCTCCTCGTTTGAGTAAAATCTTTTTCCCGCCAGCCATTTCTTTATGTTGGGGAACAAGTAATAGTCCGAGGGAGCCAAATCTGGAGAATAGGGGGGATGTGGAATGAGTTGGAACCCTACTTCCATCAGTTTTGCGGCCACAACTGCTGAGGTGTGAGCTGGTGCGTTATCGTGATGGAAAAGGACTTTTTTGTGGGCCAATCGTTGACGTTTTTCTTGCAGCTCGATTTGCAAACGGTCCAACAACGATGAATAATATGCGCCTGGAATAGTTTTACCCTTTTCCAAATAATCAATGAAGATTATTCCTTGCGAATCCCAAAAGACAGTTGTTATAACCTTCCCGGCCGAAGGAACAGTCTTCGCCTTTTTGGTGCAGATTCCCCCTTGCCAACCCACTGTTTGAACTGTTGTTTGGTCTCAGGAGTGTAGTGGTGTATCCATGTTTCATCCACAGTCACGAAACGACGCTCAAAGTTCTGCGGATTCCGATGCAACAGCTGCAAACCGTCCATGCAACACCTCACACGATTTCGTGTTTGATCAATCGTGAGCAATCGCGGCACCCATCTTGCGGATAACTTTTTCATGCCCAAATGTTGGTGCAAAATATTATGTACCCGTTTATTCGAGATGCTCACAGCTCTAGCAATCTCACGCACCTTCATTCTTCTGTCATCCATCAACATATCATGGATTTTATCAATGGTTTCTGGAGTAGTGGCCGAAACAAGGCGACCAGAACGTTCAGCGTCACTTGTGTCCATATGGCCACTCCGAAAATTTTGAAACCACTTATAAACTGTTCTAATTGAAGGTGCAGAGTCACCATAATGTTCATCAAGCTTCTCTTTAGTCTCCTGAGGCGATTTGCCTTTCATAAAGTAATGTTTAATCAACACGCGAAATGCTTTTTCGTCCATGTTTTGAAAACCTTTTGACTTCTTCGATTCAAACGAACGCCAAACACAAAGAAATAAACCGAACTGGCTGAAACTTGGTGTGTGTTCTTCCAAGAGATGCTACTAACTGAAAATAACTTCGATAGGCAGCAGTAGTGCCCTCTCTCTGACTTTGCACGGACTTTTCAAACCACCCTCGTATATTAACTATGGCAAGCCCAGTAGGCTCTTTCTACGTGTAGAAACTATACTACAATATAACTACAGAAAATATTTCAGTAATTCAATATAAAATCTCCTACTTCTTGCGGACACGATTATATAGGCATGCGTAAGCCTGGGTCAAGTTCTTTTTGTAAGGTGCATAATCACCCAAATTAAGGAAAAAGGAGTACATTTAATTCTCACACAAAGTATTGAACTTTTACCTGTATAATTTAATGTGTCTAATAAACCATACTTTTACCTAATACTGAAGCCTATATTAATTTCCTCCCTGCTCGAGTCCGAACTAAAATCCTTTCAGGGTGATGATAACGTAAAATACCGTTACAATATATTGAAAATTATGAGTTTTCACTTACGGCAGGGAAAAAGAAACCAGACACATAGTTGTTTAAATGAGAAAGTGGTTTTTATTGTACCATCGACTCTTCTGCTGTGGAATAATTTGGAAAATATATACAAAATATTACAAAATAAATAAACAGTGAATTTAATGTGAATTTAGACTTGAAAGCACACACTTGTATTAATTGTGTGCTGGCGTGTGAAGAGGTTAGTGTGGAGCAGCCAGCGCTGTAGAGCACGACACAGAACGAGAGCTGAGAATGCACAAGCAGGTAGAATGAGTTCACAGCACTTTTCCAGAATGCTCAATTGTGGAAATGTGCTGGGAATGAGAGCGTGCATTTACAGTTATACCAGTTGAGCAAAGCAATATGTTATATAATAAGAAATAACGTGATGCAGTCAGTGCTGCAGAGCACGGCAAGTGAGAGTATGAGGATGCACAAATGAGTAGAGAATATTCACAGAATTTTCCCAGCAGATTTACTGGGGGAAACTACAGTGAATATAAAGCACATGCGTAATTATATTAATCAAGCAGGCAAGATAGAGTGAGGAAAACGTGGTGCAGCCCGGGCTGCAGCGCACACCACAAAATGAGACAATTATGTTGATGTACCGACTTATTTTTTACTCCTCACCGCCAGTGAATTGCACGGAACTATAACGATGTACTCTTACCGTGTTTTTGAGTCCTGTTGAGCTTGAAAATGGTGAGAAAATCCGGTGAGCTGGTGAAAAATCCGAGAGTGTGAGAGAGATGTGCGCGCTGTCCAGGCGGGTTTCTACCGAAGTGTCAAAAATAGCAGTATGGCTTAGTAACACGAAAGCGTCGTTGAGCGCTGAAGTCAAATGAGAGAGATAGCCGGTGAGCGAAGCCGAAGTCAAGTGAGAGAGAGATATCCTCTCGCTTAACGTGGCGTGCCTGCGAGACACAGCCTCGGCTCCGCGAGGCCCTGCCTCGGCTATCTCCGGCCCAACCGACTGCCGCGTGCTAGACCGCAACAACAGGTCGACGCACGGCGAATATCGATCGCCGTGGACCAACTGATTATCTAACAACAGTGTATTCAATGATTTCGTTATTAATTGATGACGGTGATTGAATTATGTCGTTATGGAATTTCCTGTTAATGAGAATAGCTGTGCCGCCTCCTTGGGAGGAGTTGGGACAGTCAGTGCGAATAATGTGATGATTGTTAAAAACGGGCTTATGATGGTGTGTTAGTTTGGTTTCTGATAGGAGAATGATGTCATGGTTGTGCTTAGATATGAATTCAATGAGGTCTAGACGACGATGATTGGTGATTAAGGAGTTGACATTAATGGCAGCGATTTTTATTTTATTGATGAGGTGGGTTGTGTTATCCATAAAAAGAATTAAAAATAAAATCAATCCTACTTGTATTTTCCACGATTTGGGCCGATAGTGTGTTATATTGCGTTGTAAGTAGCGCTACTATTTCATCTTTCAGGGTGGAGAGCCATACAGATGCCTGCGGTGGATAACAATCCGGAGTCGGTGGAGAGAACGTTGGTGGTGCTGCTGGTGCTGTTAATGGTGCTGTAATGTGATGGGTAGTTGGAGTTCTTGAAGACCTATTGATCAGTGGTTGGTATGACGTGGTAGTTTTCGTGAGTGCCTGGGCGTAGAAGGTTCCCGGAGTTATTGTCTTAGATATGTCCATAATATTTTGGCGTGTCGTTGCTAACTTTTTAAGATGTTTTTCTTTTTTTAGATTAATAGCCATTTTTATGTACGGGCAGCTTCCGTATGAGGCCGGGTGGCCAGAGTTGTTACAGTTGGCACATTTGAGTTGTGATTTCTCCGTTGGTTGGGTGATAGTACAATGGCCAGGTTCGTGTGACAACGAGCATTTAATGCAGCGGAATGATAAATTGCAGTTATTACTGGAATGTCCTACGCGTTGACACTTTCGGCATTGATATATATTTTTCTTTCTAAGGATTTCCCATTTTACTTTTTGGTATGCTAATATTTTTATTGAGCATAATTCCTTAGACGGGCTATCAGGTGCAAGGTGTACTATGTAGTGGTAGCGGTTGGAATTGGCTTTGTCGTATTGAAATTTGTTCATTTTGATAATGTTTTGGTTAGTAATTTCCGTGAGTATTTCCTCATCGGTGAAATTGCCTTTAGTCTCATGCTCCACCGACTGAGCTAACCAGGTCTAGTTGTAACGATAATTTTTTATCTTTAACATTAAATTTATTTTCCCAGGGGAAATTCGAGCTCGATCACAGTGTCATTAATTTTAGACTTCTGGGTAGGTAAGAATAGGGTTTATTGATGCAAAAAATTTAAATCAGAATATCAACGTTCGGTTTCCTGTACCGATGACCAGTACAATTTATTTAAATTCATTAATTACTTCGATTATTTTCACAATTCTTTTCCGGTATTACGTCGACATAGGTTCTCAGTACATCCAACTCGGTACTCTGTTATTGTTTTGTGCGTTAGTAGTGAGCCTGTCACTCGACACACACACACATACACCTAAACGCGTTGAACTTGCTCTTCGGACCGTTATCTCTATTATATCGACAATTGAAGAAAACTGCTGCAGAATCGCATCGAATGCTTGTCAAAGCTTACGGTGAGCATGCTCTTGGTAAATCACAGTACTTTGAGTGGTTTAAAAATTCAAAAGTGGCGATTTTGACGTGAGAAACGAAGAACGTGGAAGACCACCGAAAAAGTTTGAAGACAGCGAATTGCAAGCATTGTTGGATGAGGATGACGCTCAAACGCAACAACAACTCGTGGATCAATTAAATGTGACACAAGAAGCCGTCTCCATACGTTTGAAAGCCATGGGAAAGATTCAGAAGATGGGAAAATGGGTTCCACATGAACTGAATGAAAGACAGCAGGAAAACCGAAAAACCACTTGCGAAATGCTGCTCGCCAGATACAAAAGAAAGTAATTTCTCCATCGAATTGTGACTGGCGATGAAAAGTGGATATATTTTGAGAATTCTAAGCGTAAAAGATCATGAGTAACTCCAGGCGAACCATCGACATCGACTGCAAGGCCAAATCGCTATGGACGGAAGGGTGTGATCTATTATGAGCTGCTAAAACCTGGCGAAACCGTTAATACTGAACGCTACCGACAACAAATGATCGATTTGAATCAAGCTTTGCGTGAAAAACGACCAGAATATCAAAAAAGGCAACACAAAGTGATTTTGCTTCATGATAATGCACCATCACACACAGCAAAACTGGTCAAGGAAACGATTGAGGCGTTTAGTTGGGAAATACTTTCGCATGCGGCTTACTCACCAGACCTGGCTCCGTCCGATTACGACTTATTTGCATCGATGGGACACACACTTGCTGAGCAGCGCTTTACTTCTTACGAAAATGAACGAAAATGGCTCGATGACTGGTTTGCCTCAAAAGAGCAACAGTTTTTTTGGCGTGGCATCCACAAATTGTCAGACAGGTGGGAAAAATGTATAGCTAGCGATGGGCAATACTTCGAATAAAATATTTTTTATCATTTTCGTATCAATATTTTTTATCATTTTCGATACAATAAAAGTGTATTTTCTATACAAAAATTCCGGTTCCATATTTATAGACCTGGTAAACCAGTGGATAGGCAAGCGAGTCGATTGAACGAGGATAGTAGGAAAGTGAAGCAAGGAATAAATAAAGAGATATATAGGACGATCAAGACATCGGCTGTCAGAGTGTGTGCGTCGAGCGTACAATTCACTACCAACGCACAAAACATTAACAGAATACCGAGCTGGATGTTCTGAGAACTTATGTCGACGTATTACCAGAAAAAAATGTGGAGATAATCGTCGTAATTAAAGAAGTTAAATGAATTGTACTGGTCATCGGTACCAGGAAACCGAACGTTAACAGTCTGTTTTTAATTGTTTGCATCAATAAACCCTATTCTCACCTACCCAGAAGTCTACAATTAATTACACCTGTGATCGAGTTCGAATTTCCCCTGGGAAAATAAATTTAATGTAAACGATAAAAAATTACTGTTACAGCTGAGATACAGATTAAATCACAGACCACAAGGCATTACGGCAGAATTTTACTTTGGACGCCCAAAAAAAGGCTATTTTTATGAATTAATTTTTATTGATATTGATGTAGTGTTCTGTTATGCCGGTACCGCGTGATTGGATAACTCGGTAATCGGTATAATATTAAAAAGTTATTATTTTGGGATCGTTTGCCGATTAGGAGAAGAAATTCGAGTAACTTGCGCACACGTGAATTTATGTAAAAAATGGAAGTGTTTATTATAGGCAACGGTAATGTTCCGTTGTCTATTTAAAAGTCGATAAAAGAGGAATACAATAAAATGTCGTTTTCAGCCCGTACGAAGAACCACCCTCTCGCGTTTGAATCTACTAATAGATTCCTTCCGGCAAAGGCTGTTATTCGCCCCTTTGCCGGAAATCGAGTCGAAATGAATTTCACAATCAACGTTGCTTGCAAATTCCTGCAAGTCGTTGCTCGAGCTCGTAGCAGTCATTGCTCGCAGCTCGTTGCTTACGTTCGCACATTGTTTCTACTTCGGTGAGTGGCCTCCCCTGAAGAAGGAACAATGGCGAAATAATGAAATATTTGCGGTACAAGATCCCTCCCCCCTTAAAGAAAAAATTTTTTTTCAAAAAAATTTTTCTATAGTTGGTATCCCGTATCTCATATATACCGGGCAATATCATTATTCATAGTTTCATAATATTTTTATAGTTTTGACAATTTTGTTATTTCTTCATTGCCAGTCTGGCAGTCGCACTCGGTTGAGGAGGCGAGTTTCCCAGGCCCCGGCCCGCTCGGGTGGCAGTCGCTCCTGGGGCTGGCGTCGTTCGAGCGGCTCGAGGTTAATGTTCACCTCGGCTGCTGCCGAGGCCGTTGCCTTTGTCGACCTTGTCAACAGAGTACAGATTAATTATGTGGGGAGGCGTCCCGCTTTCGGTGATGTCGAGGGTTTCGAGAGTCTTCTCTGCTTGATCCCCGAGTTTCTGTAGCTTCTTTGGATTTTGCAGTACACTTCCTAGTGTAATTTCCTCTGTGGACTGGGTAGAAGGCGTCTGGGCTCCTATTTCCCTCAAATTTAGATCGTATGGGGGAAGGTAATTTTTCTGAATGATCTGTGATGTTTGTCCTCTTGTTTTAGCACTGAAAGTTGGGGCGGTTACATTACATTCGCCTATCAAAGCCAGTATTCCCGATTTACTCCAAATTTCGTGTTGAAGCGGTTTTTTGTTGCAGGTGATACCGATGGCCTCTGAGGTCGGCGTGACGTATATCCATCGCCCCGGCTGTTGCAGGGGGATGAGGTGGGTACGGATTAGCCGAATTTCTCTTTTGGCGCAGTTCTTGTTGTAGTTCCGGGTGATTTTGGCGTAGATCAACACCTCGCAGGGGGTGTCTGCTTCCAGAAGCAGAATGGATGGGCGTTTCGAAGGGCAAACGTACAGTTTGTTGATGGTCTTGCAGTTTTGTAGGTCTTCCTTAGTCATTTGCAGATAATTGTGGCTTTCTGCGTTGATTACTACTGGATTTCCCGTTGTTTCCAAGTAGTAATATTTTCCATTGCTTGCTTTTGTTGGTATGGATTAGGCCCTCTGTATACTGTACCGTTGTTGCCTGATCAACGGTAAATCGAGCACGAGTACTATCGCGTTACCCTCGCTGTAGGCCTTCAGGTCAGCCAGTCGCATAAGTTCTGACGCTTGGTAGTGCTCTACAGCGACATGGAAACTGGTGCCCGGCGGTAGGTGAGTCACAGCGCTAGCGAGGTAACGTGTAAGCGTTCTCGGGGGCAGAGGTATTCCTGCTGTGGTACCTTCGGCTATCTTCGTTCATTAAATAAGTTTTCCTTCTACCTTGTTTATCTTATTGAAGTTGCTACCTTGCGCGCCGTGGAGCTCCCTACCCGCCTTTATTTAATCTTAGTTTTCGGTAGTTTTTATTATTTTTTTTTTAGTGCTCGATAAAGAACTTCAGGCTCTTAGCGTGTACCGCCTGCTTTTTCCGTCCCTTCTGGACGATATAGTTGACGGAGGGCCTCGCTTCCACTATCTCGTGGGGTCCCGTCTACTTCGAGGTCAGCTTGGCAGACTGCCCCCTGCGCACCGTCTCGTCATGGAGAAGTACGCGTTCGGCGACGCGGTACTCCTGCACCTGCGCGCCGTGGTCGTACTTGGTCTTCGACCGTCTTTTCGCGCCTTCCAGGTTATCGCGAGCTACTGTCCATGCGGCGCGTAATCGCTCGCATAACTCGTGGACGTAGTCGTCGTAGGCATAGGTGCTGCGGGGCTCCTGTTTCATGGCGGTCGGTAACTCAGCTTCGCGTCCGTACACTAATACATGGGGTGACAGTCCGGTCCCCGTATGTGGAGTGGTGTTGTACGTGAACATCGCATACGGCAGCCAATCGTCCCAATTTCCTTGATCCTCATCTATGAAATTTTTTAGGTACTCAGCGAGGGTGCGATGCGATTTTTCTAATGCGCCATTTAATTCCGGATGGTAGGCCATCGTTTGTATCTTCTTGATTCGCAGCAGTCGACATATTTCTTTGAAGGTCGAGCTGAGGAAGTTCGTGCCCTGATCTGATAGTATTATTTCCGGCGTTCCGTGCCGGCAGATCAAATCTTCTACGAGTGCTCTAGCGACTGTCGAAGCCTCTTGGTTCGGCAGTGATATCGCTGCACTGTATTTTGTGAGCGCGTCCTGGATAGTAAATATATATCTTTTTCCAGATGCGCTTTCTGGTAGCGGTCCTACGATGTCGAACGCTACTTTCTCAAAGGACCTCGATGGGTTGTCGGTTACCACCATCGGCACTCGTTCCCTTTTCCTGATTTTATTCTTCTGGCAGGATTCGCAGGACGATATGTAACTTTCCAATTCCCTTCTCAGGCTGGGTTAGTCGTACTTAGTCCGGATCCGATGCAATGTACGCCGTATACCCTGGTGCCCTCCTATGGGGGTGTCGTGGTATTCTTTAATTATTTTCAGGCGGTCATCGGCAGAAGGGATGGCTACGCCACTGCGGCAGTCGCTATGCTTTTTTATAACGCTGTCTTCGTCCGCGCTGCTAGAAGTTCTTGGGCTACGGGCCCCGCCGTGCCTCGCTTCCTTAGCAGGCCTTCGCGGTGCTCTGTCCGCAGTTTCTTCGCTCGGTGTGCCCACCGTTAGCTCCGCCGTTGGGTCGCTCTCTGTCTCGAGCGGCCTTGCAACGTTTGCTTTTCGCGGCCTTCCGCGCTTCGCGGGTCTGCCATGCTGTGCTGGGATCGCTCTGTCCTTGTCAACGATGCTCGCATTCTTACCAGTGTCTTGCGCATGTAGCTTGCGTGGTCTGCCCCTTCTCTGGCCACACGGCTTTTCGGCGGGGCTGTAGGGTTCAGTAGAGCGATCTGCATGAATGCCGCGGATCTCTCTATCCTTGCCTGTAGCATTGGCAGGCGCTGTCTCTCGCTCTGCCTCGTTGCTGGGCTGGCCCGGGGTATTCTCGGCTCTCCGCTTTGTGCGGCTGTCCGTACCCGGACGCATACTGTCCTTTTCTGTCTCGTGGGCGTGCTCGATCTTTCGCTCCGACGAGCTACCACGGCTGTAAGGGGTATTCGCTGTGTTGAGTTACCCCGTGGTGCTGTCCTTGTCCGTACCACAGACTTCGTTCTCGGCTCTCGCTCGGGCCCTTGTTGTAGCGAATTTACGGCTTAGCGCATCTGCATTCGTATTACGCTTTCCGGCCTCATGTTCGACGTTAAATTCGTGTTCCGCCAATTTTATTTTCCAACGCACTAGTCTCGAACCTGGGTCCTTTACTCCAAACAGCCAGGTGAGCGGTTGGTGGTCCGTCACTACCGTGAATCGTGTACCATAAATATATGGTCGAAATTGAGCGAGAGTCCAGACTATTGCGAGTAGTTCTTTTTCCGTCGTTGTGTAATTTAGCTCGGCTTTTGACATGGTGCCGCTCGCGTAACATATGGGCAAATCGTCCCGATCTTGCCTTGCGATAAGATTGCGCCGAGCGCCCTGTCTGAGGCATCTGTCGTTACAACAAACGGCTTCGTGAAGTCTGGATATTGCAGTATCGGTGCTGTGGTAAGGGCTGTCTTCAGTTCTTCGAAGGCAGCATCTCTTACTGCGATCCACCCGAATTTAACCCCTTTCTTGGTTAATTCTCTGAGTGGCTTCGCGGTTTTCGAGAAATCTTTGATGAATTTTTGGTAGTAGCCAGCTAGTCCGAGGAAAGATTGAACTCCTTTTACGTCTCTCGGCACTGGAAATTCCCTTACCGCTTCCAACTTCTTCAGATCGGCACGTACACTCTCTTCGGATATGATGTGGCGAGGTACAGCGTTTCCTTGCGCAGGAACTGGCACTTGCTCGGTTGCACTGCTAATCTGGCTTCTCTTAGCCGCTGCAGTACCTCTCGCAGCCTGACATTGTGCTCCTTAAAGGTCTTGCCGTGAATTACTATGTCGTCTAAGTATACATAGTATTTAAGTCCCTGCAGTCCAGCCAGCGCGGAGTTCATCAACCTGTGGAAAGTCGGTGGAGCGTTCTTGAGTTCGAATGGCATGCGGTTGTACTCGAAATGGCCCTGTAATGTGGAAAATGCAGTCTTTTCTTTGTCTTGCTTCGCCATCGGGATTTGATGAAATCCAGAGGCAAGATTCAAGGTCGTATAGTATCGGGCCCGTGCCAGCTGGTCCAATATCTCGGTGATATTGGGCAGTGGGTATGAGTCTCCGATCATGGCTTTGTTCAGCTTTCGAAAGTCCACTACTACGCGCATTTTTCTCACTCCGGCTGCGTCAGCTTTCTTCGCTACAACCAGCAGCGGCGCGTTCCATTGACTCCGGCTAGACATTGGACAATGCCTTCTTCAAGCATTTCGCGGGTCTGCCTCTCCACTTCTCTCTTCTGGGTCTCGGGCAGCCTGTATGGGTGCAGCTTAATGGGCCGCACCCCTTCCTTAAGGAGTAATGTCACATGCTCTACCATAGGCGTACACGGCAGCCTATCCCCTGGTAGGTAGAACACATCTTCGTATTAGCATGTGATTTCGTTTAGCGCTTTGCGCTCATCTTCGTTGAGGTTTGCCGAGTCGAGATCTTTGGCTAATCGTGCGAGGCGGTCGGCCCCTCGCTCCGTGCTGACGACACGTACCTCCATAGCGGCTGCCTCGGCCGCTTGACCTACTGCCGCTTCCTTGAGTGGCTCGAGTTTCACTACAGGGCGTTGTACCTCTACCACCTGCTCGGTAGTATTTATTAAGCTGATTGCACAGCTACTACCACGAGGCTGCGTAACGGTAAAAGGCACCCATGATGACCCCGTCCAAGAGCTCTACTCTTGAGAGTAATCCAACGAATTTGCTCGTTGTTGCGGCATAGGTGACTGTCTCGCTGCGTGGCGGCAGAGCTACCCTCGTCGTGCCGTCCAGCAGCGGCATGCAATGCCCGTACAGCTTCAGCGTTTCTCCGTAGAGGATATCGGCCTTGTGATACTTGATAAAATCCATTCCTAGCAGCCCATTGACCCCTAGCGGCACATTATTCGGGACTATGTAGAACCAATGTTCCACGTTTAGCGCCGGTGTCTCCAGCACAATTTTTGCTATACCGAGGGGGGTAAATTTTGCTGGAATATTTTTTCTCAATTCTGGCTTCGAAACGACTGGCTTTGAATCTGAGGCTCAATGTATATATATAACGTAACCGCCACTTACAGGTAGATGATCTGGAAGATTGTCCTCTCCATGGCGTTGCTCCTTGGGTGCTGTTCCGTCGGTGCTGTAGACCTGTTGTCTCGTAGCTCCTCTCGAAGGTTGGTCCAGTTGTCCTCCCTGGTACCGTTGACCCGTCCCTTGGTGGTCTCTGGGCTCGACCTCCGTCCGTTGGCAATGGCTGCGCGACGGCTTTGTCACAAGTTACCGCTTCGGGTACTCGGTTGTACACTTTGTGCGGTTTTCCGCGACTTGACGTGACACCGTCAATCGGGACTTTAGACGGTTGACCGACACGTCACACCGCACCGACGTTCACTGCGCGTCTTCGCGTTAGATTAGTCGGGTTTTCACGAACTACACTAGTGTCCTTGCACGCGTCGTAGTCGTCACTTCAGAGTCACTCTTAACTTTTTTCCAAAACACTTTTTTGTCAAAAAAAAAATAAATTACGTAGCACTTATCACTTCAGCAGATCCCACCGCTGCCACCAAATGTTATGCCAGTACCGCGTGATTGGATAACTCGGTAATCGGTATAATATTAAAAAGTTATTATTTTGGGATTGTTTGCCGATTAGGAGAAGAAATTCGAGTAACTTGCGCATACGTGAATTTATGTAAAAAATGGAAGTGTTTATAATAGGCAACGGTAACGTTCCGTTGTCTATTTAAAAGTCGATAAAAGAGTAATACAATAAAATGTGGTTTTGAGCCCGTACGAAGAACAACCTCTCGCGTTTGAATCTACTAATAGAGTCCTTCATGCAAAGGCTGTTATTCGCCCCTTTGCCGGAAATCGAGTCGAAATGAATTTCACCATCAAAGTTGCTTGCAAATTCCTGCAAGTCGTTGCTCGAGCTCGTAGCAGTCATTGCTCGCAGCTCGTTGCTTACGTTCGCACATTGTTTCTACTTCGGTGAGTGGCCTCCCTTGAAGAAGGAACGTTAGGCTTAATAAATACACTGTTGAAATACATTTTTAAAAAATTATTATATATTCTATGCACTTTTAGCATACAAAAACAACATTTGAACGCAACGCCTCGATCAGTAGGTGGGTCTGCGCTGGTGTTTAAATATAAAAAATGGATAATCTGAAACAAAAAAATTTGGAATTTTTAGATTCGATGTATCACTAGCAATCGGCCGAACTAGAATTTTTTATGTACATGCAAAAATAAAAAAATGGCGGCGAAAAAAGCAGGAAGACCAAAAATTTTGTGTTTTTTCACTGCTTTTAGCCGACAGAAAAAATATTTTTAATCAATATTTCCAAATAATCCTATAGCCGGTTGCTATAGGTGTCCAGTATATGTGGTTAAAATTTCGTAACAATCGGTTCAGTAGTTTCGGAAATTTTAGCACCAAGCTGTGTAAAGAAGTACGAGGGTCGATCAATAAATAGTCGGCTTGGTAAAGAAAATCGCGTTTTTTTGGACAAAAATCTTTTTATTTCTCAACATAATCTCCTTTTAGCTCGATACACTTAGTCCAACGATTTTCCAATTTTTTTATGCCCTCCGAATAATACGATTTCGGAAGGTCCTCATAATAGGTCTCTGTTTCGGCGATGATCATCTCTGGAACCAAATCTCTTTCCGCCAAGCCATTTTTTCAGGTTTGGAAACAGAAAGTAGTCGAAGGGGGCCAAATCCGGAGGATACGGTGGATGCGAAAGCAATTCGTATTTAAATTCATGAATTTTGGCCATCAGCTACACGTTCTCTTTTATGATCGACAGTGAGCTAACGCGCCACCCATCTTGTGGATAACTTTTTCATACCCAACTGATCACTCAGGATTAAAATCACTGAGCCATATGATATGCCTGTGGCCTCAGCAATCTCACGCACTTTTAGTCTCCGATCATTTAACACCATATCGTGGACTTTTTCAATTGTTTCTGGTATGACGACCTCATTTGGACGACCTGGACGTTCATCGTCAACAATGCTCGTACGACCGCGTTTAAATTCAGCTGTCTAGTATTTAATGGTTGATAACGAAGGTGCAAGGTCCATATAAACTTCGTCTAGCTCCGCTTTGATTTCATTGTTCGTTTTCTTTTTCAAAAACAAAAATCGAATCACTGCACGATACTCAATTTTTTCCATTTTTGTAAAAACACAAAAGTTGTTTGACTTTCGACGCTGTCAAACGCAAACTAAACATCGCAGCGAGCTGAAAGTTTGACAACAGTCATGTGAAGGTTGGCACTACTAAACGTCGCTATTGATTTCTTTCGTCGACCAACAGATGACGCAAGGCCGGCTATTTATTGATCGACCCTCGTAGTTTCGAAATAAACGCGTTTAAAGTTTTTGTAAAGGAAAAATCACAGAAAAATTAACTTACGCTCAATCAGCGATGTCTGCACCATACAAAATGCCTTCCGACCGTTGCAAAAGATAATTTTCTTCCAATTTTGCCTTTTTTCGCTTTGTTCTGCTCTCCTTGGAAGCTTAGGTCGAGCGGCGGTTCTCATTGATGATGCGTTCCTGATCACGCCTACTGGCATATTGAACGGCAGTTTCGCCGATTCCGACACCCATTACCTCCATAATTTTCAATATCGGTTGAAATTCTTCGTTAAAAATATATGCTGCCATAAGCCACGTAATTTTTACAATTGTTTTCCCATTGTAAATGTGCTTAGGTGCCATACCCCAAACTGTAGAGTTGAAACACTCATTATTATTCTTAGTATTTTCACCTAAGCATATCTCAAGCAACTCATCTTTCGTTAGATCTTCGTAAAGGGGTTTCAGAACTTCTTGCACGTTCTTAGATCTTCGTTCTGGGTTTCAAAACTTCTTGCACGTCTTCAACAAGTGGCGGAGGGTGTTCAAATTTTGTTAACGTGTTGGTTGCTTTGGCTTTACGATATTTGCACCAGGAATCTGCTCCGACCGGACAGTATGTATGCTGCGGTTTGGAGTCGGTTGAAATCTTGTGATAAAAACCGGCCCCGATCTCGTTGCGCATATCTTCAATTGAATTTTTGTTTCGTTGAACTGCCAGCCCGTAGTTTCTTGACAACTCTTTCATTAATTTTATTGTCAAATCAGCGGTTTTGACTTTTTTAGTAATTAGCCCGAATATAACGCGACCCCGAATTTAACGCGACTCCGAAATTTTCATAAAGATATTTAGAAAAAAAATAATACTCAAAAAAGAATTCAAAGAAAGTAAAATTCAATCAGATAAGCATTTATTTAGGTAATTATAGCTAATAACACAGATTACATTCATGTCAAAAAAATTAAGTAATGTGTTATGCCGGTACCAGGTAATTATGATAGATTATTCGGTATATTATTATGATTATTTGGGATCGTTTGCCGATAAGGAGATGAATCTCGAGTAAAAGATGAAAACACGAATTTATATAAAAGGAAGTATTTATTATAGGCAACGGTAACTTTCCGTTGTCTATTTAATTGTCAAAGTAAGAAGTACAATAATACGTTGTTTCGAGAATTTCACAAGGAATCAACCGTTTTCTGTTGAGTCTAAATTAATTCTGTCCTTTCGTAAAGCAGTTGCTAACTGTCTTCACGAAAATCCTTTAGTTTGCAATTTTAGCGTTAGCCTATCGTCGAACGCCAAGCGAGTCGCCTCATGCTGCGTCGGCGTTCCTGGTGTCGATCGTACGATCGGGCATTGGACTTCATTTCCTGACTTGAACGAATTCCATTGTTTTTTTGCTATGGAATATTCCCGAATATGTGAAATACGGAGTGGAATATTCCGCGGCACAACATCCCTCCCACCTTAAAAAAAATTTTTTTTTTTCCTTAAAAAAAATTTTTCTTCGATTGGTTTCTCGTTTGAAGTTATATAACAATATGATACAATAAATTTTTCATTTTTCATTTGTTAACGATGAAGTTTTTCCTTGCTTCTTATCGTCTTTCGAGCCGAGCGAGTCGTTCTCGGTTGGGGGGACGGGAGCATACTCTGGCCAGCTCGGATCGCAGTTGCTCCTCAGGCTGTTGTCGTCCGAGCGGCTCGAGGTTGATGTTTACGTCGGCTGCTGCCGGGGTCGTTGCCTCGCTTGTCCTTGTTGGCGTTCGGTTTCGCTGATACCTATAACATTTAAACAGAACATAGCCTACCAAGGCTATTGGCGCTACTGCACCCAGTGAGTATAAACTCAGATTATGGATGTGTTGCATCCCGTCTCCGTCTGTATTGAGGCCGTCCATGATTTGGTCGGCTCGAGCTCCGAGCTTTTGAAGCTCTTCTGGGTCTCGCAGCACGCTCTGTAATGGAATTGTCCTCTCGGTCTGCGTAGGGGGCGCCTGGGCTTCAATTTCCGTTAACGTTAAATTGAACGATGGGAGATAGTTTTCCCGGATGATCTGTGAGGTCCGCCCGATGGTTTTTATGCTGAAATCTTGGGCGGTTACTATACATACGCCTACCAAAGCCAGTATGCCTGAATTGTGTAATATTTCGTGTTGAGTGGGAGTAGTTTTTCCGCAACTTATTCCTACAGGTTCAGGTGTTGGCGCGACGTACAGCCATCGCCCTCGCTGTTGCATTGGGATGATGAGGGGATAGCTTAGATCGATGACCCTTTTTCCGCATTTCTTGCCGTTATTAGTGTTCATTTTTGCGTAAATGAGGACTTCGCAAAGAGCATCGTTCGTAATCGGAATCGTGGGAAACGTGGGTGGGCAGATGTATGATTTGCCCAGCGTTTTGCAAATTTTTATGTCGTCGGACGTCATCCTCAAGTATTGACGGTTCTCGAGATCTATTACGACGTGGGTCTCTGTCGCATCCACGTAGTAGTATTTGCCGTTGTCAGCGCGCGTAGGTATAGGATATACCTTTTGAATACTATACTATACTGTATTTGGTCCGGATCCGATGTAACGTACGCCGTATACGCTGATGCCCTCCTAGGGGGGTGTCGTGGTATTCTCAAATTATTTTCTGGCGGTCATCGGCAGAAGGAGTGGCTACGCCACTGCGGCAGTGGCTATACTCTTTTATAACGCTGTCTCCGTCCGCGCTGCTGGAAGTTCGTAGGCCACGGGCCCCGCCGTGCCTCGCTTCCTCAGCACGCCTTTGCGGTGCTCTGTCCGCAATTTCTTCGCTCGGCGTGCCCACCGTAAGCTCCGCCGTTGGGTCGCTCTCTGTCTCGAGCGGCCTTGCAACGTTTGCCTTTCGCGGCCTTCCGCGCTTCGCGGGTCCGCCATGCTGTGCTCGGCCCGCTCCATCCTTGTCAGCGGTGCTCGCAGTCTTACCAGTGGCTCGCGTTGCTAGCTTGCGCGGTCTGCCCCTCCCCCGACCGCACGGCTTTTCGGCGGGGCTGTGGGGTTCAGTAGAGCGATCTGCCTGCACGCTGCGAATCTCTCTATCCTCTTCTGGCGCATTGGCCAGCGCGGCCTCTCTCTCTGCCGCGTTGCTAGGCTGGCCCGGGGTATTCTCGGCTCTCCGCTTTGTGCGGCTGTTCGTAGCCGGGCGCTTACCGTCCTCGTCTCTCTCGCGGGCAAGCTCGACCTCTCGCTCCAGCGAGCTACTATGGCTATACGGGGTATCTTCGGCCGTCCGCTTTGTGCGGTCATTCGTTGTGCCTCCTTGCCCCGTCGTGCTGTCCTCTTTCGACATACGGACTTCGCTCCTCGCTCTTGCTTGGGCCTTCGTAGTAAGGTATATTCTACTTAGCGCATCTGCATTCGTATTGCGCTTTCCAGCCTTGCACTCTACGTTGAATTCATGTTCCGCCAATTTAATTTTCCAACGCATCAATCTCGAACCTGGGTCCTTTACTCCGAACAGCCAGGTGAGTGGTTGGTGGTCAGTGACTACTGTGAAACGGGTACCGTAAATATATGGCCGGAATTGAGCTAGGGCCCATACTATCGCAAGTAGTTCCTTTTCCGTAGTCGTATAATTCAACTCTGCTTTAGTCATAGTGCAGCTCGCGTAGCATATTGGCAAATCTTCTCCGATCTTACCTTGCGAGAGTATCGCGCCGAGCGACCGATCTGAAGCGTCGGTTGTCACGACGAACGGCTTTTCGAAGTCCGGATACTGTAATAATGGGGCCGTGGTAAGTGCAGTCTTCAGTTCCTCGAATGCGGCATCCCTTACGGCCGTCCACTCGAATTTAACCCCTTTTTGGGTTAATTCCGTGAGCGGCTTGGCTGTTTTCGAAAAATCTTTGATGAATTTTCGGTAGTAACCGGCTAGTCCGAGGAAGGATTGCACTCCTTTTACATCTCTCGGCACCGGGAATTCCTCTACCGCTTCTAGTTTTTGGGGATCCGCTCGCACTCCCTCTTCTGAGATTATATGGCCGAGGTACTGCGTTTCCTTTCGCAGAAATTGGCACTTGCTGGGTTGCACGGCCAATTTTGCCTCTCTCAGTCGCTGTAGTATTTCCTTCAGCCGGTCGTTATGCTCCTTGAATGTTTTTCCATTTTTATACCGAGACTGAGGCTGAGCATATTTGAGGGCGTCTGCGTCTTCTCGAACCGCGTGCGTTCCGGGGGCAGTGCGGGGGGCGGGATTTCCCCCATCCCTGCTCCTCCTAACCGTCGCTGGAGCTCGGCAATTTGCTCTCGTAAGGAGTGGATGAGTTCGTATTCGTCTGCTCCAACCTCGTTTAGCGTATCTGCCAAATTCCGTCTTGCTGACGGTGTTTCGGCCTCCCTGAGCTCGCGATCGAGTTCGCGTTGGCCTCGATCGTGCTCGCGCTGCAGCCTCGCGCACTGGCGTCGAGCTCTTTCCAACTCGCGCTGGCTTCGGTCGACTGCCTCCAACCGATCGCGTACCCTTGCCGGTACCGACCGGGCTGTCGCACCGGTAGCTGCAGAAGATCCTACGCGATCTATCGTACGCATACTCTCTATTTCCCGGTCAACCATGTCCTCGGTGACGTGCTTGGGCATTCGCTCGCCAGTGGCCATATGAAAAACGTCGTCGCTAACGTTGCTGTCAAAATCCCCGAATGACGCACCCCTACGTGGGTTTACGCCAAATTGGGCTGTCAGTCGGTCCGCCAGGGACTTCTTGTCTGGACGAAGGGATTCGCCCCGACGGCGAGAGCTCCAATAGCGCCCTGCGCGCTTCGTAAACTATGTCCCCTACGGCCGCGGCTAATCCAGCTGTGGGGTCTACCTCTTCGCCGGGCAACGTCGTCTCTAGAGAATTGCCCCTATTTCTTGATCGGGCTCCTCTAGGATCTGACATATTTACTAATTTCGCGGCGAACTCTACTTAAAAATATTCCCACAAAATCTCAAGATATTTTTTTTCAAAAAAAATTCCAAAATATTTTTCTTATCTGGCTTTAGTTTATCGGCTATATATATAAGTATAAAGTAACCGCCACTTACAGAAAGATGATCTCGTAGACGGTCCTTTCCATCCTGTTGTTCTCGGGTGCCGTTCCTCCGGTGCTGTAGACCTGTTGTCTCGTAGCTCCCCTCGAAGGCTGGTCCAGTTATCCTCCCTGGTACCGTTGACCCGTATCTTCGTTGGTTCCTGGGTTCGTCCTTGGTGCGTCGCCAACGGTTGTGCGACGGCTTCTTTTCGAGTAGCTGCTGTGCGTACTCGGTTGCACAATTTGTGCGGTTCTCCGCGACTTGACGTGACACCGTCAATCGGGACTTTAAACGGTTGACCGATACGTCACCCCGCACCGACGTTCACTTCACGGCTTCGCATTAGATTAGTCGGGTTTTCACGAACTACACTGGTGTCCTTGCACGCGTTGTAGTCGTCACGTTAGTGTCGCTCCTCACTTTGTCCAAAACACTTTTATCCTAATAAATCGCGAATCACTTAACTTCGGCAGATCCCACCGCTGCCACCAAATGTTATGCCGTGTAACGTTAAATTTGTGCCTCAACGCACCACGTTACCTATGACTGGTCCAAGTTATTTTTTCCTTCCTTTTTATTTTCTCTTTCGAGATGGGCGCCAGGCGCTTTCGCGCCGGAAGGAAAAAATACCGAGTTGGATGACCAGTCTCGACCCAGGCCAGTTACAGCTGTTCAAGGCAGAGTGGGTGGTTCGGACTGTCAAGTCACTAACTATTCCAAGATAAAATATAAACAAGATCAATTAATTCAAATAAGTCATCAGAGTCGGTGGACCCAGACAAGTAATAAAATATTGTTAATAAATACTAAACACAATTAATAAACCGGATTTAGCTAAATAAATATTAAATACACAAATAAGATAATAACAGTAAATAATTCACACAACCACAGCAGGTACGGGACTCACAAACTTCTTTATTTCTCCAAGGAACATCAATTCCGAATTTAACCAAAATGTCCCGTAAAATTATTCTCCGGTGTTAACAATTTTCTAACTGTAGTTAGGTATCCTAGTTTTAATCTTTCCTTCAACCGCAGCAGTTATCCCGATTTCTCACTCACTCTCATACTTCGGTAGGCTCCAGATACTGTATAGCCTATCTCGCTCGCTACGTATTCCTAATAATATTCCTCGACTACCATCGAATATTCGGCCGTCTCTACGCACCGTTCGCGATACGGCCTATCCCGAGCTAATCCCCAATACATCCCAAGAAACCATACAACGGGACGTCGGAAGGTCACGTACGCGAAGCGACTCGCGGCTTGCCAAATATTACAATTCCGAATAATAATTGCGAGACGGTAACCAATCTGAACGTAATACTCTTGACCAGCCCCTCGTGGCCTGAATAAAATATAACGAACAAAATATGACAAATATAATATAACCCATAAAATATAACCGAGGATAAAGAAAGAACAATGTATAAAAAAACGAGTATAATATAATAAATAAGATATAATGAATAAAATATAATAAATGACATATAACCAATAATAACGAGGAAAAGAAAATAAATAAAGAACGAAACAAATAAATAAGGAATCAATAAACAAATAAATAAATGAATTAGAGAACCGCCGATCGATCGGAAGGATACGCGACGCAGTCTATAACGTGCTAGTCCCTTCAATATCCATTTCCCGACGGGACGACGTACTAACCCGCGCGCGACCTTCCAAATCGAGACGCTAGAAAATTCACGTTAACTCATCCGAATCCAAATCTATAATCTAGTCGGAACCGATGACACGGTCTGTTCCGTTCCAATCCCACACATTACCGATTAACAAATTCCAAACACTCCGGGATAACGGCCTAACGCGCGCACGGTTTAACCGACTACAGAAACAATTAATTAATATAATGACTTTTCCCCGGCTTTTATCTGTGACACGATCTCGAGGTTACATGCTACGAACGCCGCAGTTCCCGATACAAATTTACACTCTGCGCGCAGTGTACTAGAGTCGCAGGGGTGACCAAGTACGAATAAATTTATGGTTCACAAATTGAGTGATAAAATAATAAAACAATAGTAAAAGACCGTAGAAGGGAAGAGAGCTCACCGGGACGATGACGGAGCGATGTTCTCGTGATCCAGGAAATCCCGAGGGTACTTCGAAATCGTATGTCCTTCGTTTTCTTTTCCTTCTCGTACAGTGTCGAGTGGCAGAGATTCGTTTGCTCGAGGTTGCAGAGCAGAACGGGACAAAGAGATACTACCCGCTGGTCTGATTCGCTCAACGGTCACCGGGAAAAAGCCCCGAGGTCCTGCCGGCACGCGTGCCCGTAACCTATGATCCCCACTTAACCCGCTAAACTCGGTTAATTGGGGGAACCGGTGTCGCACGCTGACCGCGACTAGCGCCTCAGCTGGCTGATGTATAAATTAGCGACAGACAATACCAGCGTTGCGTAGTCCCGCAGATGATCCCCTGAGATATATACATTTCCGTGGGCCGACGGCGGCTGAGAATAGAAAGCCGCGTATCCTTTAGTACGTCGAGCAGGATAATGATACATCCCGACCGGGAAAGGTGTGAAATGTCGGTCCAGAGAAGAAGGCCGAATCCCGAAGCTCTCCTCTTCTTGGTACTGTCCCATCGTCCCTCCGGTCGTATAAATCGCATTATGTATATAAAAAAAAAATAAGACAAGAAAAAAAAATAAATAAAGAATAAATAAGACCTGAAAATCCACCCTACAACCCTGCGTGATCGTGTAGGTATCCGTTGAGCGAAAAGGACGCAGCCTAAATATTCTGCCACGTTACAGCCGGTACCGGGTAATTAGATTATTCGGTATTCGGTATAATATTAAAAAGTTATTATTTTTTGGGATCGTTTGCCGATAAGAAGATGAATCTCGAGTAAAAGATGAAAACACGAATTTATATAAAAGGAAGTATTTATTATAGGCAACGGTAACTTTCCGTTGTCTATTTAATTGTCAAAGTAAGAAGTACAATAATACGTTGTTTCGAGAATTTCACGAGAAACCAACCGTTCTCTGTTGAGTCTGAATTAATTCTGTCCTTTCGTAAAGCAGTTGCTAACTGTCTTCACGAAAATCCTTTAGTTTGCAATTTTAGCGTTAGCCTATCGTCGAACGTCAAGCGAGTCGCCTCATGCTGCGTCGGCGTTCCTGGTGTCGATCGTACGATCGGGCATTGGACTTCGTTTCCTGTCTTGAACGAATTCTAATGTTTCTTTGCTATGGAATATTCCCGAATATGTGAAATACGGAGTGGAATATTCCGCGGCACAACAAATGTAAAACAAAATTAATATTACGTAAGTAACAACAAAAAACGGAAATGTTTATTCAGAATCTGAACTGTTTTCAGAATAAGAACTCATTGATGTCACATCGGTATCATCAGTATTTTCATTCACGCTTTCAGTCTCCCACAAAATGTCATCTTCCGTCCCATTTAAATCATTGGAAATGCAGCATTTCTTGAAACCTTTAACTATCGATTCAGGTTCGATCTTCTGCCAGGCAGTCGCAACCCATTCTCCTAAAAGAGAGACTGAGGGTTTTTCTATTTTTCCTGAAGGTGTCAATGGATGATTGCCCGATAATAGCCAATTGTTGTATTCTTTTCGAAGGTTGTCTTTGAATGGTTTATTAACCACCACATCCAAGACTTGCAACTGAGAAGTCATACCACCCGGTATTATTACAAGATCGGAATTCAATGCCTCAATTCTTTCCTTAACACCTGTCGTAAGGTGGCCTCGAAATGCATCAAGGACTAGCATGGAGCGGGAGTTTCTCAGAGAACCTGGCCGTTTCCCCCAAATCACATTCAACCAGTCTAATACCAACTCCTCTGTCATCCAACCTTTTTCTTGGACCCGAAAAACGGACGTTCAGTCGCGTTTCAACCTCTGTACGAAAATGTCCTTGTTTATATTACATTACATTACTTAAACCCCGAATTTAGCGCGAGTCGATTTTTTAACGGAAAATAAATGGTCGAAAAATATCGCGTTATATTCGGGCTAATACGGTACTTTTTGTTTTTTGACAACTACCTTCGGTGCGGATCCTCGGGTTTTTCTTTCAGTAGCTAAATTCACAAAAGTCACACTCGGAGATGTTTCACATTCAGGCTAAGAAACACGACTGCTGCTTTGAAATAACAGTAGAGTGTCGTTTTCACGCGTCTTTTCTTTCCAAAAATATAGGTTAGATAGAGAACTATGAAGATTTCACTACAGTTGGTAAGCAGGTAAACGATATTTATAAAAGGACACCAGCTGCTCGAGCGAACAAAGCCAGAGAAGCGGTTGGGTCAGCGCGTCGAAGTAGCGCGCTCGGGTAATTACGTTTGAGGGGCGGAAAAGTGCATTTAGACTATTTCAATCGATCTAAAATTTGAAGAGAATATTCTTGAATATATATTTACTTTCGAAAAATGTAAAAAAAAAATCGATTTTTTCATAATCTCAAAGTAGAATCCGCCTTAATATTTCCTAAAACGTGTCGATTTACGGCGGAAAGATTAATGCGGTGCGTTCTATCGATTCAAGACTACAATCTGAATATAGAACACCTCGAAGGGAAAAAGAATACTGTCGCCGACGCTCTAAGTCGGATGGAAGGAAGCGAGAACACAACGAAGAGGTTAGTGGTAATAGCAGCGACACTGGCACGGAAAGCATCAAAAGACCTGGTAAGAGAGATGAAGAAAATTGCAAAACATCAGAGGAACCAGGAAGATTTATGTGAGATTATGGAAGTCTTAGAGAAGGAAGAGGACACCAAGGAAGAAAAAAATTCCCATTACGAGAAGGTATCCTCCAGATACATACAAAAACTCGTGTATGGAAAGTAGTGCTTCCGAAATGTTTGGTTCGCCAAATGAATCTAGAATGCCATGAACTTTATAGGCATATCGGAGCTCGGAAGTGTTTTCGTATTCTCGATGAAGATTTCTCGTACCCACACCTGGTGAAACTCACGAGGTCACTCATCGCATGCTGTGATATCTGTCAGCGTAGCAAGGTGGCAGTGCAGACGAACTACGCGGAAATGCAGACAATTATCCTCGAAAGACCAGGGGACTTAAGATCAATCGATTTTTATGGGCTTCTTCCAACATCCATTGGAGGGGTAAAACATATACTCGTAATAATCGATGCATTCAGCAAGTACGTGGTACTGTTTCCAATGAGAAAGGCCAATACAGCGACAGTGATAAAAAGGATTTTCCACGAGTACATTCCACAGTTTACAAAACCAAGACGTATCCAGTTCGACCATAGTACGCAATTCATTGCAAAGAATTGGTTAAAAAAATTCGAGGATGAAGACATTAAGGCAGTATTTTCCTCCATACGCCATCCTCAAGGGAACATCGTTGGACGAGTAAATCGTGAACTGGGGCGATTTTTCCGAACATTTCTAAACAATAATCACGCGGGTTGGTATGAATGGGTGCAAGTGGTGCAAGATTGCATCAACGAATCTCATTACGAAAGCACGGAATTCGCCCCGACAGAATTGCAGCGAAAAAGTAAACCAATACGGACGTGTTACAAATGGTTGGGTATACGAGCGAGTGAATAGGACGATTCACTAACTTACGAAGCAAAGATAAAGATTGCCAGGGAAAGAATCATTAAAAAGCGAGCGAGGAGGGCAGAACGTTTTAACACCACCCACAAGTTGACTACTTTTGAGGAAGGAGACTTGGTGTTAGTGAAAGGGCTCAATATCTCGGACCCGGCGAATCAAATCACGTCGAAATTTCTGCCACTGTGGAAAGGCCTATATACAATCGAAAAATGCGTGGGATTAGCAACGTACCAGCTCATGGATCCGCTCACTAAAAAAATACGTGGGAAATTCCACGCAAGCCTCCTCACGAGGTACCAGGTCTATCGAGGTGAGGAGGGAACCAAGAAACAACAAAAAAGGGTAAGAGAAGAGTAAATAGGGTACACAAAAAGAAAACAGAATAATCTATATGATGATGATGATGATGATGATAAAAGAATTTTTGTCTCTTTCATTTTAATTATAGATAAGAATATGAATTACGGGAATTGTTTTTAAGGATAGTTGTAATGATAGTAAAAATAATAAGAGTACATGGCAACAAAAATAAAGATAATAATAAAGCATAAGGGATTAAGTAACATATAAAGGAATAGCTATAGGAAATGGGAGAAAACTACTCACAACCACGAACGAAAATCAATCGTCGAATAGGCCTCTACAGAGAGAAACGATAATTCAAACGAAGAATCAATGGTAGCACCATCAGAGGACCAGGTATAACAGCCGAAGATAAACAAAGACAAAATTTACGGATAGCAAATGAAAACAACACTTGAGCGGGAAGGCCTCGAACAAAACCATCGACTGTATACCCGAAATTTACAAAAGAAATCTAGCTGAACTCACATAGTGGGGGCACAGCAAAATTCAAAAAAGGAACAAACTGAAAAAGTACGCGGATGTTATTGTGGTTTGTATCAGTCTTTGGTTGGAAGTTAGTGAGAAACCAGGGGAGAAAAAGGAATGAGATCTGTTAAGGAAACGACTACCGTAAATCTCACAAGGAACTGGAAGCTGAAGAAAATCATTGTAAAAAAAAGAGGTGAAAAGCTGGAAGTCAACACTAGTACATCACCAGAAGAAAACAACGAAGCGCTGGGACGTCATTTACCCGGTAAATCAAGAAGGGCTAACCGTACTAACAGAGGATAATATTCGAGGATGGTCTCCTGGAAGCGGTCTAGAACTGTAGAGGGCCCCAGATCGATGCCTCTAACTGAAGTTCAAAATCGAAAGGCTGGCAGTCACAAGCAAACCGTGAAGGTACGAACAAGTTTAACAAAATGTACAGAAACTACCTAGTGGATCAGTTAAATGGAAATTACGAGAACATCGAAGTATTAAGTGTCGCCGATCCTAGAAGAATCTATATTTATAAAGAGGATCCTTCAGGAACAAGAGAGAGGGTCATTGAGTATTTCGAAACTTTGGAGGAGTTTTTATCGCCGCTCACACCGTAGGATATTTTCCTGGGATGCCCGGGCATGTGTCGACAGCAGGGAAAACTATACCGTAGAATTATCACATCTGAGGAGGTAGATGGGAATCGTTTGGTCTGGTTGGGGGACATCGGAGTGGACGTGGCGGTAAACCTCAACGACTGCTTCGTGCCACCACTAAACGCATATCACCTTGCGTTCCAAGTCATCCCGGTGGGCCTCCCCCAGACTGGGCCTTCCGAAGGAGGTTGGACTACCTACCACATCGAGGGACTCCAGCAGATTCTCCAAGAAGGGGGTGGAGTGTGGTATTCCTGCCATTAGAAAGCAACGCGGAGGCGCGCTGCATGGAGTTGTGGAGGAGGACTGAGGAAGGAAGAGTCGCCCTCCTCAGCGAGGAATTAATTCGTCTTGGAGTGGGAGTCCGGGCGGAAAACCCCGGACAGTTTGACTGGGGAACGGACGGAGGGAGGTCTCGACCCGAATTTTGATAACGAGGAGTCCTCAAACGACTCCGGGTACATCAGCGCCGACGAAGGAAATGGACCAGAGACAGAAGATGATATGTCAGTGGATACATCAGGAGACGAAGATGACGAATATTTTAATATGAATTAGAATAAAATGTAAAGTTAAAATTATTTTTTTTTATTACATGAGTAGTATGTATACGCTACTCACTCTGCTTAACCAGTGTCGGTAACGTGTAGATGGTAAAGTGAGGTGGTGTGGGTACCCTGGTGAACAAGGAAGATTAAAGGTAAGAGCAGGATGGAGCAAAGGTGTACACATACTTGGAATAAAATTTATAACTCACCCTTACGTTGGCGGCATCTACGACGGCTCTCCAGGGTGGCGGGCACAATATTTACGAATTACCCGCACCCATGGTGCGTGGGCATTTGTATACCGATTAGCCTATCGCTACCGTATATTTCTCCGATTAGGTCATGATATCCGGTCTCGTGAATGGCATGATCGAGGCCGAATACCACACACTTTACAAGCAACACAGATAGCGTACTAATCAGCGGCTCGGGGTGAAATAGCTGCTGCCAATCGACGTATATCGATTCATCGATATCGACACGCAGCACCTCGCGACCCGTCATCATCCATGTCGATGATCTCCCCGCGCATAGCCCTTTGATGCCGCACAACGACACATGAGGCTTCCGCACACAAGTCCACAAATTTTAACGCACTCTCAGCAAGTCCATCAGTATACAGGGTGGCCGATTTTACTGAAGACATTAAAAAATTTCGAAAACTACGCATCGGTTCAAAAAAAGTTCTCAATAAAATTTGTTCGCCTGGAAGGGGGTCATCCAATGATACCAAAGTCGATCCCTCACTCCTACCTCCTGGGGTGCGGGTGGGTGCAACTTTGAAATCGTAAATGGCAACCTCTATTTTTTATTGTAGATTCGGATTCCCCATAAAAAAATTGGTAACTTTTACCTGAAACATTTTTTTTCAATTCTTGGTAGATGACGCTGTAATCGCAAGAAACCTGATTTTTGCGCATATCTCGAGAAATTACACATCGGATCGAAAAAAAAAAGTTTCATTTTTCAAAAAGGGGGAGGGTGGATCGAGTTTCGTATCGCTGAATAGCTTTTTAAAAAATTAAACATGTGTTACTTCTTTTTTCGATCTGGTGTAATTTCTCGAGATATTCGCAAAAATCAGGCCCCTTGCGGTTACAGCGCCATCTATCACGAATCGAAAAAAAATGTTTCAAATAAAAGTTACTTATTTTTAATGGGGAATCCGAATCTGCAATAAAAAATAGGCGTTCCCATTTACGATTTCAAAGTTGCCCCGACCCCCACCCCAGGGGCTAGGGGTGAGGAGTCGACTTTGATATCATTGGATGACCCCCTTCCAGGCGAACAAATTTTATTAAGAACTTTTTTTGATCCGATGCGTAGTTTTCGAAATATTTCAATGTCTTCAGATAAATCGGCCACCCTGTATAATCTCTACAAATCGTTCTCCAGTTTTTGCCTCGCAGCACACATTAATTCCGTGCGCAGGAATATAAAGTTATCCCCCGCACCGCAAATCGCCCGACACACAAAAGCCACAGTTAGCGCATAGTTATCGTATCGTGGATACATTTTTCGATTGTTCGTTAATACTTCGTTGTCCAATGCTAAAGACAGACTGAATGCTCCGGATGATGCTGGCGGGAATCACAGAGTTTAAAGATAAAAAACGCCCCTCTGAATCATAACTAGGTGTCCAGCGCTCTGAATGCTCTGAATGGTCTGTACTTCTCGCGCAGCGCTTGCTCTGCAGTAAAAGACGCAGAATATGATACCGTATTGCGTGCGAGAGACCTCGATTATCTTCTAATATATAAAATTCTCGTGTCACAGTTTTCGTTGCCATACTCCTCCGAAACGGCTTGACCGATTTTGATGAAATTTTTTGTGCTTATCCGGTATCTATGAGAATCGGCCAACATCTATTTTTCATCCCCCTAAATGTTAGGGGTAGTCCACCCCTAAATTTATTTTTTTATTTTTTAGACAAAATTTTTAATTTCTATTTTTTTATGATACAACATACAAAAATACATACAATACTCAATTTTCACCCTTCTACGATCAACCCTTATTTTTTAATAGCCATTTTAGTAATTTAATCATTTTTCCTCTCCGGTCGAAAACTGATCAATCGTCATTTAATTAGTTATCCCCGCCAGATGTCTACAGGTGTCACTTCTGACCCAGTAAACAGCACGGAGTAGGGATGAGAACGAAGCCGGTCTCCTTTCGTTCTCACTCCCTACACAGTTGTCGGCCATCATTATTGTTTATGCATCAAGTGTAGTAGTAACGTTGACAATTATTATTTTGCTATCTCAGTGTAACTCTCATATTAACTTTTAATCATTCCTATTTTATCAATAATAATTAAATTATCAATTTTGAGTGTATTTTGCACGATTAGTTAATCAAGTGATTTTATAACCTCAAAAGTACTCAACACGTGACACGAGCTTCCAATAACAACGGATTTTGTGTTGTAAGTATACTTTTTTTTATTAATATCGAAAATGTTGTTGATCTTATAAAAATGTAATTTTAATTTAATTTTATTAAAAAAATGCAATTGAACAATTAAGATTTTCATAGTTTCCAAAAAATCAATCATTATGAATCTTTATTTTGAAATGTCAATGGAAATATTGGTTGTATGAAAAAATTATAAGAGACAATGTTTTCATAAAATTTAATTTTTTACTTTTGTTTGAAAAATTTTTCCATAAAACTTATATTTTTGTTATAATTTCATAAATTAAAACTAATCATTTCAAAACTGCGGCAAAAATCCTGGCCCTAATTATACTTTTAACATTTTTCATCATTAAATAATTTCATTAATTCTATTTATGTATGTTTTGTACAGTGAGCAATGCCAAGAAAACGCAAAGGGGCTGATTTGAGCCGCAGTACAAGTAAAGCTCGAAACTTGCGAAATAGCAGATCCGAAAGAACAGAAGAACAAATCCAGCAACAAAGTACTGATGCACGTGTCAGAATGGCGCAATTGCATCAAGAAGAGCCAGAAGATACACGAGCTGAACGCAATGAAGTCAGAAGATTAGAACAACGACAATCACGCCGTTTCACAGTCAATAGACGAAGAACAAATGACCAACAACGACAACAGGTACATCGAGCATTTATATCTGATTCATTCCTGCGTCTAGCATTCCAGTATGAGCCCGATATTGAATATTATGCTCATTCAAAAGTGGTAATTGGTGCTATGGACAAGGAATGTCCGCATTGTCATGCTCTGAAATTCAAAAATGAGCCAGCTGGGATGTGTTGCGCGTCAGGAAAAGTGCAACTACCTGAAATTGAAACACCACCTGAACCATTGAACGGCTTACTTATCGGCACGGATCCAGATTCTAACGTGTTCCTGAAGTCAATTCGAAGATTCAATTCATGCTTTCAAATGACATCGTTCGGAGCAACAGAAATAGTTCGAAATACTAATGCAAATGGTCAACAATTCAATTCTACATTCAAAATCAGAGGCCAAGTTTATCATAAAATGGGCTCACTGCTGCCAATGCCAAACGAACCACATAAATTCTTACAAATCTACTTTATGGGCGGCGAGGATTCCGGAAGCGCACTTGCCAATCGCGTGAATGCACGTTGTGATTATAATAACCTTGATTCACTTTATGCCAGGCGCATCGTCAGCGAGCTAGATGCTCTTTTGAACGAGCACAACGAGTTGTTGAAAATATTCAAATCACATATGCACCAATTACAAAGCGATAATCACGCTATCGTCATTAATCCTGATAAAACACCAGCTGGAGAGCATATTCGTAGATTCAATGCACCCGTTGTTGATGATGTTGCTGGAATCATGGTTGGCGATTGTACAGCTGCACGAGAAATTGTGATTCGTAGAAGAAATAATAATCTTCAGTTCATTGCTGACACACATCGTTCATATGACGCTCTCCAATATCCGCTAATATTCTGGAAGGGACAAGACGGATATTGCATAAACATAAAACAACGAGATCCCGTATCAGGTACTTCATTGATTATTAATTTGATCATTAATCATTTAACAAAACAATTAAATTATTGAACGTAATAAATTTTAATTAATTTTTATGAACAAATATTACAGGAGCTGAAATAAACAAGAACGTTAGCTCAAAGGATTATTATGCGTACCGATTAATGATTAGACGTGGCCTGGACAACGTCATTTTACGATGTCGTGAGCTTTGTCAACAATTCATGGTCGACATGTACGCGAAGATTGAGAGCGAACGACTACGATACTTACGATATAATCAACAAAAGCTGCGCGCGGAAGAGTACATTCATTTGCGAGACGCTATCAACAACAACGCCGACGTCGCCGAAATTGGTAACCATGTCATTTTACCATTATCGTACGTAGGCAGTCCACGTCATATGCAAGAATATATACAGGATGCTCTGACTTTCGTGCGCGAATATGGACGACCATGTTTATTTATCACGTTCACATGTAATCCAAAATGGCCAGAGATTACATCTTTCCTACTGCCTGGCCAAAATGCAATACATCGCCATGACATTACAGCACGTGTGTTCAGACAAAAGTTGAAGTCTTTAATAAGTTTCATTACTAAATCACATGTATTTGGTCCCACACGTTGCTGGATGTATTCGGTTGAGTGGCAAAAGCGAGGATTACCTCATGCACACATTTTGGTTTGGTTCATCGACAAAATCCGTCCTGAAGAAATCGATAGTATCATTTCTGCGGAAATTCCAGATCCATCCACTGACCAACTGCTGTTTGATATTGTTACAACAAACATGATTCATGGTCCATGTGGTACTCTTAATAGTTCATCGCCTTGCATGGCTGATGGAAAATGTACTAAAAATTTCCCTAAAGATTTTACCAATGATACGGTCACAAATGTCGACGGATACCCAATATATCGTCGAAGAAATCCTGAAAATGGCGGACAATCATTTATTAAAAATATCATCAACACAGACATTGATATTGACAATCGTTGGGTGGTGCCATATTCGCCTCTGCTGAGCAAGACATATAATGCTCATATTAATGTTGAGTTCTGCAGTTCTGTGAAGAGCATCAAATACATTTGCAAGTATGTCCATAAAGGCAGTGATATGGCTGTGTTTAGAGTGGAAAATACTAATGTGAATGCTCCTCCAGTGAATAAAAACGATGAAATAACGCTCTACCAAATTGGTCGGTACATCAGCTCCAATGAAGCTGCTTGGCGTATCTTTGGTTTTCCAATTCATGAACGGGATCCAGCAGTTGTTCAGTTAGCCATCCATCTTGAAAACGGTCAGCGTGTATTTTTCACGAACGAGACAGCGATTGATCGTGCAATAAATCCACCTAAAACTACACTCACTGCATTTTTTGAATTGTGTAATCGTGCGGATGATTTTGGTGCCTTCGCACGAACATTACTCTATTCACAAGTACCACGCTATTTCACATGGACTCAAACAAAAACATGGATGCCCCGCAAGCAAGGCTCACCAGTTGCTGCATGTCTCAATTTATTTAAATCAAACGCCTTGGGGCGATTATTTACAGTCAATCCAAGACACACGGAGTGCTTTTATCTTCGACTGTTGTTGGTTAATGTTACTGGCCCATTATCATTTCAAGATATACGTAAAGTGAATGGGCAACAATATCCAACGTATAAAGATGCATGCCTTGCACTCGGCTTGCTGGAAGACGACAACCAGTGGGAATGCATGCTTGCTGAAGCTGCATTGAACTGTACAGCAATACAAATTCGTCTACTATTCGCTATAGTGTTGACTACATGTTTCCCAGCCCGAGCACAGATATTATGGGAAAATTACAAAGATTCAATGACTGATGATATATTGCATCAACATCGTATACGGTGCCACGATCTAACCATAACATTCAGCGACGAAATGTACAATGAAGCATTGATTGCTATTGAGGATCTTTGCATTGTCATTGCCAACTTACCACTTAGTAATTTCGGTATGAATTCGCCAAATCGAACTGCATCTGATTTAATGAATACTGAAATGAATCGTGAACTGCAGTACAGTACTGTAGAAATGGCAGCGATTGTTGCCCGCAATGTCCCACTAATGAATGAGGAACAAAGAACCATTTATGATCGCATTATGCTCGCAGTTTCAGCTGGACAAGGTGGGTTCTTCTTTTTGGATGCACCGGGTGGAACTGGCAAAACATTCGTTATTTCGCTAATTCTTGCTGAAATACGATCAAATAATGGCATCGCATTGGCCGTTGCATCATCGGGCATTGCAGCAACTTTATTGGATGGAGGTAGAACAGCTCATTCAGTATTTAAGCTGCCACTAAATATTCAGAATAACCCTGACGCAGTATGCAACATTAAGAAACAATCGTCCATGGCCACTGTGCTGAAACGGTGTAAAATTATTATTTGGGATGAATGTACTATGGCACACAAACATTCACTTGAGGCGTTGAACAGGACATTGAAAGATATTAAAAACAGTGACAAACTATTTGGCGGAACTCTGTTGGTCCTTTCAGGTGATTTCAGACAAACACTTCCAGTCATTCCACGTTCAACATACGCTGATGAGATCAACGCTTGCTTAAAATCATCTCCATTGTGGCGTAATGTTGAAAAATTACAGCTAAAAATAAATATGCGCGTTCAAATGCTTCAAGATCCATCCGCTGAAACATTTTCAAAACAACTCTTAGATATCGGTGATGGAAAAGTTGCTATAGATGAAACTGGATACGTAAAATTACCGACCGATTTCTGCACAATCGCCGATTCGCAAGATACTCTCATTGAACAAATATTTCCCGATGTACACACACAGTACATAAATCATGAGTGGCTTGCAGAAAGAGCGATTTTAGCGGCAAAAAATGTAGACGTTGACAATTTAAATCTGAAGATACAAATGTTGTTGCCAGGGAACTTGGTATCATATAAATCTATTGATACAGTTTGCGACGACAGCGAAGCAGTAAACTTTCCCACAGAGTTTTTGAACTCACTGGATTTGCCAGGCATGCCACCGCATAATTTACAATTAAAGGTTGGATCTCCAATTATCTTGCTTCGTAATTTGAACCCGCCCCGGCTGTGCAACGGTACGCGATTAGTCATTCAAAAATTAATGAAAAACGTGATCGAAGCCAGGATTTTAAATGGCAAGTTCAGAGGTGAAAATATACTCATACCACGGATTCCTATTATACCTACAGATGTGCCAATTCAATTCAAACGTATTCAGTTTCCGATTAGATTGGCATTTGCAATGACTATCAACAAATCCCAAGGTCAAACGATGTCTGTTTGTGGATTAGATTTGAGAACACCATGTTTTTCACACGGACAATTATACGTGGCATGCTCTCGAGTGGGTAAACCATCCAGTTTGTTTGTGTTAGCTAAAGATGGACTAACAAAAAATATTGTTCACGCTATAGCATTAAGAGATTGATATTGTTTAATAGTGTTACTGTCGTAATTGTTTAATTAATGATATATAATTTTAAGGAATAAATTATAATAACTTAAAAATAATGTTTGCCTTTTGTTATTTTTATATTCCCTCATCGTTCACAGCGCTCCATGCTTATTTCACGCATATACCACATTCTTACATACATACAATATACACATTCTAACATACATACATACTTACAATAAGTAAGCTATTTTTTGTCTACACTAGAAATTACTAGGAAATTATTTATATGGCAAAACAACGTTTGCCGGGCAGCTAGTAAATTTTAAAATTTTCATACGGCGAGTACCCCGAATTTCTTGCCCTTCTTTTTCTACTTTCACACCTCGCCAGTCATCGACACGGGATGCTTTCAGCGATTTACCCCAGACTGGTTCACATAGGTATCTGGAAACTGATGTAGTATTCTCAGTTCTTTGTATAGCTGATATACTATACTATAATGTTTTATTAGCCCATTTTCTACTGCGGTCGCGCGTCCTAAGAAGTAGTGACCAACCCGGAACTACACTCTCATTTTCGAAATTATGACCCGTCGGAAAAGATATTTTCGGAACTTTGAATCTTCCAAATTGTAATGTTTAGAGCTTTGCCCTTTGAGAGAATTAATCGTCGAGACTTCGAGTCATCTAAAGTGCGATATTTGGATATTTGCCCTGTCGTGGAATCTATTTTCGGAACTATGAACGTTGCGAACTGTGATTTTCGGAATTCTAAACCTTCGCAAATATGATCTTGCATTAAGTAGAATTTCAGACATTGAGGCTTTCGAAATGTTCGTTTTTCTCTAAATTTAATTTCTACTCCATACAACTTTCTGAACTTTAAATTTTCTGAGCCTTTAATATTGTAATCCTAGCTGTTCAGGTAATAACCATGTGGTTTACGTGTTCTATCGCCAACTGTGCACTATGTAAATTAACGTTTGTCATTATCCTTTTGGAATTAACACCAATATCTGTATGTCTTCATCGTTTCCGTTTGTGAATATACCACATCGTAAAATATTCCGGGTATGATATTACAGTTAGAAATTTTAGACCGTTGTATCTTTGAATGTTCGAAACTTCAAGCCCCCCCCCCAACCGTTGAGTTTACGAAAATCTGTTACCATACGCATGCACGGACGGCTTTGCGAGACGGATTTCTTTCGTACAATCCACACATGCGAATTGTTAGGAGATTACGAAGGAATCATAATACCATCCCGGAACTTTGTGGAAACTTGTCTATCTCCGCCTTGTGAATTACTGGAAATCTGTATTTCCTGGTGTTAATTCAAATAAAAATAATACTCATCTATTATCGGCATTCTGTGGTAGACCCGGTTGGTGCATTGTAGTTTATCACCCGGTAGTTTCAACCAATCCGAATATTCCTCGACTAAAGTGATTGAGAAGTGTAGTTAACTGTAGTATGTTGTAGAAGAATGAGATGTGACTCGTGACTGGTGCAAAATAATGCAGACCTCGTTCAGAGTGTTAATAACCAGTATCTAGCAGACCTCGTTGGTTTGCGTGACCAGGACTTCGCCAAGCAATAATCCATCACGAGTTTCCATACGGGACAAGTATCGTTCTGTCAGATCCTTGTTTTCGCTTTAATATGGCAAACGCGAGAAGTTTTTAATGTAAGTACTTGATTCGAAATATGCGGGTGATTGATCAAGGGTGATTCAAAATATGCGGGTATTGGTTAAGGGTGATTCGAAATATGCGGGTATCGATTAAGGGTTTTGGTTTTATCGGTTCGCTCCGGGTGACCATAGTACGAGTATTATGGTTCAATGCAATTTCAGCCTCTTCTGATTCCAACGGTAGATCGTATATGATATTAAATTTCTTCAGTTTTTCTGTGAAATATATTATTACCGTACCGAGAGTTGGTATTTTCTTTTCTGCAATACCCGAAACCTTAATTATTTCACCGGCATTGATTCGCATCATTTAGTCTAAACCCCAAGGTTTAATTAAACTGGTGTCAGCGCCCGTGTCGAGGAAGAATCTGCCTTTTTTTCCGCAGCTCCGGAGTCATCATTTCGACTACTGGTGATTCTACGATCGCGCTTGTCCAGCGGACGATACTGACTTTTTCAGGAATTTCACCGACGGTTGTTTTTCCTCCATGTTCATCTCAGAGTTTATTATTTTATTTCATTTTAGGTGTTTTATAAATTGTTCGACAGTTTTAATTCGTTCGCCGTAAATCACGTTCCTGACATCGCCCTGCAAATTAGCTATTGCCGCTTTGACATATTCCCTTTCCGAGGCTTCAGGGATAAAAGTCGCACCATATTGAACATCCTGTAAATGGTCCCCGAGGGACATATTTCTCCCGCCATATTTAGGTATCTGAATGTGTTTCGGTCGCGCCTTGCGACATTTCGCGGGTGACCGGCATAATTAGCTACTGTCTGCGCTCAACGGCAACCACAACGTCGCCCTTCTTCGATGACCAGTGCGTGCTCGAGGTTCGCCCGGCGTGCCTTCTGCACCATTGTTCTTCAAGAGCTTCCACTGTCAACGTGCTAATAATTTCGAGAGCTCATCAGTGACCAACGCAGAAGTATTCGATCATCGGACTTCGATTTACCATCGCCCTCCCCGTCGCCGAAGTGCGACAGTTATTATTACCGTGCTTATTGCTTTTAGTGTGCATTGTGAACTATTTTACTGTTAAAATAAAGAGACGCCACGAAGTGTGCTCGTTAACTCGACCCTCGCTTCGTTCTGGAACATTACTTTTCTCTCCTCACCACACCAGATCCGGGCTAAAACAGTATGAATCGATACTGCAGCGATATGTTATTCATCATGTCGATTACGTTATTCAGTAGAGGTGTCGAAAGGTCTCCTGCAATGTTTTGGTTATTGTTAACTATTTATTAATAAAAAAATTATTTATTGCATTTTTTAGAAAAAAATGTTATTTTATTTATTTTTTAGAATAAAGAGTCTTTGAGAGTAAGAGGTGCAACATTCAAATTTGTAGCAATAACTTGTACTTTTCAATAAAATTCAAATAATTAAAAAAAAATTTAATTCTTTCAAATTACGTAATTTAGTCATTTTTGTTATTTCGAAATACGATACATTTTTCTATGTTTAATGCGTGTAAACCTTAACATTCACCAAATACTACTCTCAATCTCAATCTCAAAAAGTTCAATCTCCTTGAACTGTTAAAATATATATTGTCACAAATTAAATAGACTTAGAAATTGTAACGGTCGAATGGTCGTGTACAATTTACATATATAATTATGCTGTAGCTGTTTGTTCACTCTCTTACTCTCGCACTCAATCTGTCGTACTCACTGCTTCGCTCATTATAATGAGGCATCTCCTTCGTTCGGTTAAAGAATTCTCACAGTCTTATCTGCGCGCCATGCTGTTACCGAAGCGCACAGGGTGATAAGGCCGATGATGGTTCTCGCTTCCATTCTAGATTCCCATTACTCATTCCGCTATCAGTTCGTAACGTAAATGTCGATTAATAATATATTTAATGTACAACAAATAATATTGTATATGTTCAAGAACGCAGTTGATAAAGGTAGTAGACTGTAATTAATTTCAAATTAAATTAGACGTAGTACAGAGATGTCAGGAATAAAAGCATGTATTGCACCGCATAGCAGATGCATAAATAATAATAAACAGGAAGAAGAAAGAAATATAACAAAAGTCAACGTTTGAGTTCACAGAATAATTATTACAAAAAAGAGCGTAGTATTTATACTACTGTATAAATACTACGCTCTTTTATACTACGTTCTTTTATACTGAGTAGAACCGACACTTAACTCGATTACATTAATCGGAGAGAATGAGCTGAGCAACTCCGGAGTGCCACGCGGAGACGCCATTACCGCGAGCACGACACAAGTGAGACCGATTAAAGTTGATGCACCGATGAGTATACCGTAGCTATTTACAGCGAGTTTAACGTCAGGTGTTCACTTGATATTCGCTGTTCCGTGAAACTTATTACACCATTGAGCACAGAAAATACTGATGAGCTGAGAAATACGCTGTACGAGGCGAGACGAACCGTACCGACCAATTTTCTCAAGCAACATGACCGTGGCTTCACACCAGCTGTTGCCATCAACGCCGTTGTAGAGCGCGTGCACGCGGTGAGCTGTCGCATGGCATGCTTGCTCTGTGTAGTTTTCACGCTCCCGTGAGGTGCTGCCGCCACGTAGCAGTCGTGAGCGCTTGCCCACGCTTGCCTGCAGTGAGCAGTACAGCCACCCGCAGCAGAATGCTCGTATATTCTCAAACAGTATATGTATAACACACACACATGCACGAGTGTGTAATAGTGATCTCAGTAATGATTAAGGATATTAATTGAATTAAATAATAATGACGTTTAATAAAATAATATTAAATAATAATATTTGATAGGAATAAAAAGTGTGAAAAAGGCACGGCACGTGACAGTCGCCTTGAACATACTTGTTTCATTAAAAAATAGTGTATAGGTCTTGAAATAGGATCTCCCTGCCGAACTGCACTGTTTTTTTGTTAGCTGTCGGTACTTGAGCATTGCCAGAAGATCATAGATACTTCGTCGTAATGGGAGCCGGTATCGCTATCGGCATTCCCATACTTTGCCTCAAACATTGGAAATAAAATTTTTTTTTTTGCATGCTCGATTACAAAGACGATAATGATTAATAATTTTTTGACTAAGAGCGGGAGGCTTTTCTAATGGTCACTATTTCCAAACAATTTAATAAATAAAGTTGTGATAATCGGAGCCAGTAAAAGTGGTAAAAAAAGCGCCACTTATTTTTTGAATTATGAATCGTTCCTTCGCTCTCCAATCATATTTCCTTTGCTTATGGGCAGCTGTACTACATCTATCTCCACTCTGTTTTGTCGCGCACTTTGACATAAGCTGTCGAAGTATATTTTGATATTTTTTAAAACGATTTTTAACACTTGACCTAACATAAACAACTCCTTGTAAAATGTTTGACGCGCATTCGTAGATACAATTTTTTAGAGGTTTATCAGCACTACGCAATACTGCTTTTCGGTGTTTTATGTTCGAATGACAAAAATCGTTAATTAGGTCTATACAACGTTCGTCGAATGGAATGTGATATGTATTTTTTTTTCTTTTTCTTCTCGTTACTGCTATCCCTCATTATTACAGTTTCATAGTAGGTGAATTTGTTCAAAGCCAACTCTTTGTGCGATGCGCACACGACTCACCCCCATTACTTATTGATGTGATAGCTGTTTGTGATTCTAATTAAATACGTTCACGAGTATGTTTCGGCATGTAAACTAGAATTCGAATCATAGGTAAATATTAATGTACGACATCGGCAATAATCGGGTGCCGATTGTTTACGATTCAAGAGTAGATAATCATGTGGCTGAGTAGTTGCATATCACGATGTATGGCTCCGTTAATAAGGGAGGATTTTCGGGGTATACTTGCTTCGCTGGATGTGTAATTTGCGATCACGAGTGGTTTTAAATATCACTACACACTTAGCGTTGAATGATGTAACACGTTATCCATGCCCCTGATGTCAAATATTTTGTTATAAAAACCACACTGATATTTTTATGATGGCTACTTTGTGAAAAGGTTGACAATTGTATTATTCGAAGATTTCCCTTATTAAATCATCGATGATAACCAATTTCAAGTTATTATCGCTTGAGTAATCTTTCGTTTGCGGTAGGCCCTCGTTAAATTCAATTTTCGGTATTTTGCATTTTTTATAACTGATGGCCTTAGTAATTAATGACAATGGCGGCAACGACGGTGATGACGACAATTGTTATTGTTTACATGTGTGATTCAGAGAAGTGGTATCAGATCAAAAGTATCTCCATAATAAAAAATAACTCGATCAAATTCAACGTTGCTCGTTGAATTACAAAATTTTAAACATTTCCTCACGAAAACTGTTTTCCCATAGCATGTTGACCCACAAACCAGCAACGTCCACGGATGATTCCAGCACACATTAATTATTTTTTACTTATGGAACGTAACAAATCCACGATACTATTCACGATGAAGATGGTGATGATGACGATAACGATGAACGTCGTAGAGTGACAAGATGCAAATCCGCAGGCACCAATACAAATAAGCTTATTTTCCATGACAACGGCGGCGTCACGTACCCAGACATCGTTATTCGCTTACTAGACACTTGCGCGGGCGTAGGTCAGTTACGGATACAAACTTGCCTATAAGCGAGCGTGTGTCTTTATTTATAGTCGAACGGAGATTCTGTGCTTTACTCTCTGATCGAAAAGTACCCGAAATTTCTCATTTAAACAAGCCACTCTGGAGTTATTGTCAAATTCATTTTTTCTCTAGGTACATCTGTGAATTGTTTACATGTCACTTTTAAGCGCAATGTGTCAGATAGTTTGTGCGTAATAGCTTTGTAAACAAGTTATTGAATTTAGTTGAGCAAAGAGTGTGCCTGAAATTTTGTGTTTCTAACAAAATATCATGTGCGGAAGCGTTGAAAATGTTAATGGTAGCCTACGGGGACTCGACAATGTCGAAAACACAAGCATACGAGTGGTATAAAGAGTTTAAGGGCTAACACCACTGTTCATTTTTCGAAAAATCGATTTTTTTATTACCTTAAAAAATACTTTGAACCTTTTAGAATATGGGACAAACCCGTCTTTACCGGAAAAATAATTTTTTCCATCAAATTTCGCACCTTTCCCCAAGCGCGGATGTTCTGAATCTTGGTGCGACTGGAAGAAGGCGCAAGCAGCCGATCTTGGTGTCCGATCGTTCGGATCGGTGCAGAGCGTTATGCACGATGTTTTGGGCATGAGACGATTTCAAGCGCGAGAAACAACTCGTGGCTTCTTCACCACGACAATGCACCGGCTCACACATCTCATCTTGTACGCGACTATTTGACCAAAAACAACGTTAATACCATTCCGCATGCTCCGTATTCACCTGACATGGCCCCGTGTGACTTTTTCCTGTTCTCACGACTCAAGTTACCAGTTCGCGGAAAGCGTTTTGAGAGGATTAAGGCGATAAAGGAGAATTCGCAGAAGAATCTGAAGGCGATTCCAAAATCGGTATATGAAAAGTGTTTTAATTCTCGTTGTTTTGTTTGGACGGGTCGTTGGAATTTGGTTTGAATCGCGTTGACGCTGACTATAGAGAATCGACTTGGACGTAGGCTGTGTATGCAAGGGTGGGAGAAGGAGAGAGTGCTGCGAGTCTTTACTGCCGTAATGGTTGGGTTTGTGAATTGTCAAAAACCAGAGTTAGTTTACGGGACGTTTTGTTTTGTTTTTTTTGAGATCTGGATATTTTGCCAAGGCAGTGCTGGACCTGATTAAATATATAATTTACCATCTTAGCTCATTTGTGAATCCAGTATTTATTATGTTTATTGGTTTTATTAATTGCAACCTCGTCAGTCGAAACCACCCACTCTACCTGGAATAGCTGTAGCCTAGGCTGTGTCCGGTCGCAACCACGGTTCTTTCCTCCCGGCGCGTACGCGCCTTGCGCCCAGCTCGAGAGAGCAAATATAAAGAAAGGAAAAATTTACGTTACAATGCAAGATAACAACAACACCACAAAAATACCTATAAATATTTATGTTTATTAAAATATCACAAGTAAATTATATATTGGGTCTGGGAAAAAGTTCGTGGCGTTTTTTTTAGTAAAATTCAACTGGTTTTCTTTTAGTGTGAAAATGAATTTATTTAAACCAAATATGCTCCATTATTATCGACAATGTTTCGCCATTTTTCGGGTAGAGCCATGATGCCATCGGTGAAGAACTTCTGTGGTATCTGGTTGAAAAACTGAAGCAAGTGGTTTTTACAGGCTTTTTTCGAAAGAAGCTTAATTCCATTGAGAGAGTTCTGCAGAGATCGGAATAAGTGATAGTCAGAGGGTGCTATGTCTGGACTATACGGTGGATGCTGTAACAGTAATTTTTATCGTTAGCATTAAATTTGTTTTCCATTAAGTAAATGTGAGGAAAAGCGTGAAGCAGCTCGTGTTGCAAAGCATGCCACGAGGTGAGACACTTTAGGATGCACAAAATGAGTTTTTCTCACTTCACCTTGATTAAAATGATTATCATTTTAAATTATCAGGGTGCCAGCTTACCGTTTAATTTAAGTTTAAGCACGTTTTATGTTCGAGAATATGCGATGATAGCAGTGAACAGGCCGAAGCTGAGAAGAAGCTGGTGTCTCGTTCTTGGCGGTTTTCACGAGAGTAGCGAAAATTATCAATATGGCTGAGCTATTCGAAAGCGCCGTTTAGCGACGCTACTGCAAAGCAAGAGATAGATTGTCGTCGCTCGGTTGAGTTGAGTGTCCACGAGGTGCTGCACCCGGCTGCACGCACGGCAGCCGAGCGCAGTGAAGCACCAGCAGCATCGAGCTACGGCACGACGACCATAGTAGCTGCGTATCAGCTGATTTCCCAACAATTAAGTACACTCTGGCCGTATTCGAGATGTACGGCAAGGTGCATAACAGAAGGAAACCGTCCGTTAGCCTTTTTGTACCTCGTCAACTCGTCCAGATCTTCAATTGTGAACGCTGCCTGGTCAGACCCTTTGTTTACATGCTGTAACGTAACCAAATATACGATTACAGAATGCTACGTCCTCCGCACTCGACAGCTCCAAGACGATCTCGTAGGGCCCTGGTATAATCACGTAGAGCAATATTTTATTATTATGGTATTTTTATTTATCCCTATAATCTGATGGACCGAGAGCGCGACGGAGAGAGAGTGGAAAGGAACGCATCGCACTCATCGATTTGGTCGGCTTCGGGACCGCGGGTCGTTAGGCGAGGGTACAACCATATTCCGCTTTTTATCGGCGGGATGTCGAGCAGTCCCGCTCGATGCCCACCTGCTACGTTTACCAAGGGTTTACTTGCCGGACTGGGCTACGCATCGCTATCATCTATCAAAATTTATGCGTCGTTCTGCCGAAGCGCTAGTTCCGGTCACCTAGCGACAGTGATTCCCCCGATTTGGGATCGTTAAAAGGGGATCAGAGTTCGCAAGTACGCGTGCCGGGATGTACTCACAGCTTTTTCCCGGCTACTGTGAAGTGAAGTAGTATGGGTACTCTGGCAAATAAGGAAGAGTAAAGATAAAAGCAGGATGGTGCAAAGGTGTACACATACTTGGAAAAATGAATAAAATTATGTACTCACCGCCCCAGCTGTTGTCGGCATCCACCTTGATTCAGCGGTGATTTTACATTCCTATCTCTCGAATGGGCTCACTCTCTCACACACACTCACACTCACACAGAGCACCGTGTCTTAAATTTCTTTATATCTATATCGTAACCGATGTTATCGATCTCATGATCGAGGGCCTCCATAATACCCATGGCCACATGCGCGTGCTTCACGTTCGTTAAACGAACCCGCAAAGCGTTATCGCCGGCAAGGGGTCGCATTATGACAGCGACCAAGACATCGCTACCGCACGCCTCTTCGATGAGTTGCTCAATACCTACAACATCCACGTACTTGAGTTCGTATATCGAGCACTACATGATAAGAGCCGGCAGCATACTTGCTAGAGGCTCCGGCTGAAATAGGTGAGACCAGTCAATGTAAATGGTCTCGCCGAAATCGACTAACAACACCTCGCAGTACCCACCAAACTCCAGGTAAACCACCGCGGACAACTGTATTGAAACGAGGCACAATACAGGACATTCCGATATAGAATTCGCCAATGCCAACGAGCCTTTCACGACGCTCCACTAAATACACACTGCGTAGAATCTCATCCAGCTCGTGGTACGCATCGCACATTTCCTTGGTACGCAGGAACACGATTATCAAACTTTAGACTGAAATTACCTGGCACCAAAACGCGTCGGTTAAAATCTCCTTGTGGTATCGCGGATACATATTACTTACAAGGAAAGGTACTTTGGTGTCCCCCTCCGATTTTAATGCAACTTACGTATGTTGTAGAGCATCGAAAACTAAAAGACACGTATTTTTTTTTATCGGCGGAAAAACATTTTTAAGGGGTGAAATCGCCCTTCAAAAATAGGAGTGATTATGCAGTTTCACCCCTAAAAATGAATTTTTTTCTTCAACTCCACGTGGAATTTTTATTGTCTTCAATGAGGAGTATTTTGGTTTTTGTTTTATTAAAATCGGTTGACGCCTTCTGGGTGAAACTGCAAAATCACCCCTCGACATGCTATTTTTGAAAAGCGATTTCACCCCTTAAAAATGTTTTTCCGCCGATAAAAAAAAATACGTGTCTTTTAGTTTTCGATGCTCTACAACATACGTGAGTTGCATTAAAATCGGAGGGGGACACCAAAGTACCTTTCCTTGTTAGTATTGTTTGCGTGTAGGTTGCCAAAAACAGACTGAATGTTCGAGATGCTGCTAGAGAGTATTACGGGAATAAAGATAACAACCTCCTGTGAATCATAACTAGGTGTCCAGTGCTTTGAATGCAACGAAAGCGGTTTTCTAGCATTTATTGCCCTGCGCTGTGCTCCTTGTCAAACGCTTGCTCTGCGCTAAAATACATAGAATATAATCCCTCAGAGAGACAGAGAGAGACTTCAATTATATTTCTCTAATTATTACCCTATAAAAATAAGAGACACAGTAAGATCAGCTATTTTTATATAGCGAACCCCAATATGTACGGTTTAAATAAATCATTCGGTAAAATAATCGTCGCCGGGGTCGAGTTGAACTCTGCGTTTCTTACACAAGTGGTGAAAATATTGTCGAATACTTTTACCAGAATTACACTCAGGGCGGACGAGTGGCGAGTGATTAAAAGTGATTTTTCTCGCGTACAACGATATTTCGAAGCTCATGGGGCTCATGTCGAGAAAATATGTAATACCCGCATAGAGCACACAGCACATTACACACTTCTAGCCTCGTGTTACCAGCACAGGGCTGTCCCTTTTGGTAAAATAGCAGTAGTGCTAATGAGGAATACGAGAATCAAGAGGAATCTGGAGAATCGAAACGGAAACGTTTCCAAAAATACTCTCCAAACATTATTCTGCAGAGGCCGACATTTGATATGCTTTTCGAATCATTTTTTTTTAATTAATCAAGATTTTATGGAAAGAACTTTACATTTTTACCGTCGTATGCAACAGCCTCGCAAACACGGTAATCCGCGCTCGGATATTCCTCTACCGTTAATTTTATTGTTATGGCTATATGAAACTAATTTGTATTATCACTCATAGTATTACTTTTAAATTATTATTCGCTGTGGGCGTTGTCATCACAGTGTACTTCTGGAAAAAAGAATGAAACAAGTATTTGATCGAATGCAGTGGTCAATACAAACAACGTGTACAGAACAATCGGTACTCTCTTACCTGATATGCTACGACTCATTCTACAAAGTTGGCAGCGTTGATGATATACTGCCACCGACGTCAGCTGCGGATGAAGATGGCGGGTGACACTTTTCTTTCCCGAAGCTAAATCTATCTCTACAGTGTATGTATCCTCCTCTCGTTCTCCATAACAAGAATAACGGGCCCTCCGTGTCGATTTATATGCAAGGGCTGCTTGCTCCGCAAAAAAATTATTTTGTATTTTTTACTTACTAAGCTCTTATGGTTCGCTGCTAATCGACATCGGCACGTATTCCATGATCTGCAGAGTTAATGTAACAAAGACGTGAGTCCCGTTTTCTTTCTGTCGCAGACCTTTGCTGATGCTTCGGTTTTAGGACTGTGACAGCCACATTTATCTCTCTCTCTCTCTCCCTCGCTCTATGACTGTCCTCAGCGTATACTTTATAATATTTCGAGCGAAATGTACACTATATACAATTATTTACCGCTGTGTCTGTTGAGAATTCCTGGTGTTGTCGAATTTACAAGATATTGAAAAGGATTGAGTTTTCACTCACGACAGGTGTGAAATAACCAGACCAAAAGATGTAGGTAGAGAAAGTGATTTTATTCTACGAGGGTCGATCAATAAATCGTCGGCTTGGTAACGAAAATCGCGTTTTTTTCAACAAAAATCTTTTTATTTCTCAACATAATCTCCTTTTAGCTCGATACACTTATTCCAACGATTTTCCAATTCATTGATGCCCTCCGAATAATACGATTTTGGTAGATCCTCAAAATAGGTCTCTGTTTCGGCGATGAGGTCATCTCTGGAACCAAATTTCTTTCCGCCAAGCCATTTTTTCAGGTTTGGAAACAGAAAGTAGTCGGAGGGGGCCAAATCTGGAAAATACGGTGGATGCGAAAGCAATTCGTATCTAAATTAATGAATTTTGACCATCAGCTACACGTTCTCTTTTATGGTCGACAGTGAGAAAAAGGGGCACTTATCTTGTGGATAACTTTTTCATACCCAACTGATCACTCAGGGCTGAAATCACTGAGCCATATGATATGCCTGTGGCATCAGCAATCTCACGCACTTTTAGTCTCCGATCATTTAACACCATATCGTGGACTTTTTCAATTGTTTCTGGTATGACGACCTCATTTGGACGACCTGGACGTTCATCGTCAACAATGCTCGTACGACCGCATTTAAATTCAGCTGTCCAATATTTAATGGTTGATAACGAAGGTGCAAGGTCCATATAAACTTCGTCTAGCTCCACTTTGATTTCATTGTTCGTTTTCTTTTTTAAAAACAAAAATCGAATCACTGCACGATACTTAATTTTTTCCATTTTCGTAAAAACACAAAAGTTGTTTGTCTTTCGACGCTGTCAAACGCAAACTATATAATAAACATCGCAAACTATATAATAAACATCGCAGCGAGCTGAAACTTTGAAAACAGTCATGTGAAGAACGGCACTACTAAACGTCACTATTGATTTCTTTCCTCGACCAACAGATGACGCAAGGCCGACTATTTATTGATCGACTCTCGTACCATCAACTAGCAAACTACAAGAAAAAATATATTAAAAAATTGCACAAATAAATTTTGAGTGAATTTTGATGAGAAACACATACAATTATATTAATTGTGTGCTGAAATTTGTGAGGTGAAACGTGGTGCAGCCCGCGCTGCAGAGTACGCCACGAGATGAAATTTATGAGAATGCACAATTAAGATTTCTCCACCTCACCGTTATTCAATTTATGTACATTGTGACGATGCACTCTTACCGTGTATTTTAAGTCTTGTTGAGCACTTCTGAGTTGAGTAGATCCTGAGAAATCGGTGAAATTTTTCCGAGGTGTGAGCAGTGTGTTGGAGGTGTTCAAGCGGTTTTCACGCAGCGTGTCAAAATCTTCAAGATGGCTGAGCAGTATAAACTAGTCGTTGTGAAACGGTGAAGTCAAGCCAGAGAGTCGATCCTGAACAACTGGCGTATGGCTTTGTGAGCACCAACAAAATTGGTGCCACAGTCAGAGTACATGATATGAGGAATGCCGCGCCGAGATAAGAAACGCCTGAACACCGAGAGAAAGCCATCAGCTAAGTAGTCACTGACTACCTCGAGACGGAGAGCTGAAGTGGAGAGACACACAAAGACACAGATCCAGCCTTTGTGTGCTTTGTTTCCTCGCCCCTTCCAAGTTTTGAGTGTAAAAGGGCTGGCGTAGTCAACTCCTGTGTGAGTAAATGCACGCGTTGGTGTGACTCGTGAAAGAGGTAACTGACCTATCAATTCTTGAGCCCGAATCCCTCGCTGCTGAGCACACACAACGCAACGCAAAATATGAGTTTTCACAGGAGATCTTCCGTCGCCGATCCAATGAGCTAGCTATACTTGAGCTAATGTAAACTGAGTGCCTCCGTGAAGATTCCGCGAATGAGCTTGACCAATAATGAGAGTTGCGAACCGATAAATGAGATCCCAATGATACTCAGGCGTCAGAGTTCCAGCGAGAAGAGCCACCCCCGGTCGGGCTTCCATAATGCTCGAACTTTCATGCGCAGTGGATGTTGTTGGCCAAAAATCAACAGGTTTCACCATCCATGATAGATCTCATCACCACAGCTAATGAGAAGCCAGTTGAGATGTTGAGATACCCCGTGAGGCACAATTCGCTGGATTGCTTGTGCCTGACACGTGACGCCATTGAGCATTGGGAGTGAGTTCCTGAATTTGAGCTACTCTGTTTCGGACATGGTCTTTCCATCGAGCTGGATGACCTTTGATCCACGTGAGAGTTACTGACGAGTCCGTCCACAGGCGAGTTGATGGATTTCGACCTTGAGTGTGGCTTGAACGTATGCAACCAATTTTGCAAGTAACAATGCAGCTGTTTGTTCAAGCCGTAGTTTTTGAGCAGACAAGTGAAGAAACCTTTCCTGTGGATGATGAGTTAACAGTGATATAACTCAGTGAGAAAACTTATCACTGCAGCCATGGCTGTACCATACTATTTATCATTCACTGTTGAGTCGTCCCATGTATTAAACCACCGTGGAATTGAGAGTTTGGCTAAGCTAGTGAGATCGGCTCTGATGGCAATCCAATGAGATGAGACTTGGGATGGCAGTGGATCATCCCATTTAAGATTGTGAAGCCAAAGCTCTTGTAAGAGAATCTTGGCTCTGATCACAATAGGTGAGACAAAACCGAGTGGATCAAAGAGTTGAGCCACCTCTGAAAGAACAAGGCGTTTGGTGAGATTTCTTTGAGTTGAGCTGAACCTTGATGCGAATGTGAACTTGTCCTCCTGAGGAGACCAAGTCAAACCAAGAATTTTTGTATCGCAGTCATCCATTGAGATAGCTGAGCTTGACGGTGATGTTGAAATACTAGCAAGGACCTTGAGGTCCGACGAGTGCCACTTGGCGAGTGGAAACCCGCCCGCCATGTACAAGTCCTTGAGTTGTTGAGCAATTTCAATGAGTTGATGAGTGGTATCCGCCCTTCTGAAGATGTCATGCACGTACCTGCCAAAGGTGATAGCTGGCACAGCGAATGGAAAGCGGTGACCTTCATCACACCGTGATTAGGCACATAATATTGTGTTTCTCTCGAAGAAGATGTTGTGGCCTCCACCATGTGACTAAGTTGCTTATATTCGTCCATGAATTGAGAGTATAGCTGACCGTATTCAGCATCCTTTGAGATTTTCTGTATAATGTGCTGCAGACACCGATGCGCTTTTGAATATGAGTTTCCCAGATTTTCAGGCGAAAAAGTGAGAGGAAGCCGAACAAAGTACTGGCCAGTAGTATCACGCTGATGCGTGTTGCAAAAATGCTCCTTGCAAGCCTGCTCTTCTGGTCTGAGTTGATCAATCTTGTTCTTTGGTGGCTCTTCGTAACCCAGACTTTTGTGAGCACCTTCTGTAATGCCTGGTCATCGTGCTACACGGCAGTATGATGAACAGTGAGTGCTTCAGGTTAGCATGAGTTGATTGGTCCAATGATAAGCAATCCAAATATTGATAACTGTGCGATAGGCGATGATGGAGTGCCCTTGTTAATGGTAGGCTTGATAACCTGTCCATTAATATCTGCACCAATTATGATATCAATCGACCGTCATTTGAGAAAGTCTGGATCCGCCATCTTCAGTTTCACTACGTGAGACCATGTTCGTGCTGGCGACTCAAATGATGGTAAATGAGTCGTAATTGTGTTGAATATGCCGGTACCGTGACTTTCTCTTTGGTGTGAATGGCGCAGATGGTAAGTTGAACTGAGCCAAGTGTCTCCGTTGAGCGTCCTCCGCCAATCCCCGTGATCGAAATCGATGAGTGCTTGCGTGGTGTGTTGAGTTTACGGAAGAGCTCTTCCATATTGAAAGTCAATTTCAGCCCTGGATCGATGAGAAAACATGCATGATGAGTTGTTAGTAACAGAGTCTTCATCACAAATAGCTGCACCCACAGAGAATTATTGCGTTCGTAACGCAACACCCGATGTATGATCAGTGATATGACCACGGTACAGCACAATTATTTTGGACAAAATAATTTTCATAAGCTCCGTATGCTTCGTATGCTAACAAGGTCGTGACGTGCTGGAGCGCTTCTTGAAACAATTTCTTGGAACCGATGATCTCACACGCCACTGCACGAGGCATTTCACTGATACCTATCGTTTCATGGACATACGATACCACCTCGTTCATGCACCGCTGAATTGTTTGACATTCGATCTCTAGAACCTGCATATGAATATCAATTCTTCTACTTATTTCGACGAGCATATCAAATGTCGGCATCTGCAGAATAATGTTTGGAGAGTATTTTCGGGAGCATTTCCGTTTCGATTCTCCAGATTTCTCTTGATTCTCGTATTCCTCATTAGCACTACTACTTATTTTATCAAAGGAGACAGCTCTGTGCTGGTAACACGAGGCTAGAAGTGTGCAATGCGCTGTGTGCTCTATGCAGGTATTACACATTTTTTCGGGATCAGCCCCATGAGCTTTGAAATATCGTTGTACGCGAGAAAAATGACTTTTAAACACTCGCCAGTCGTCCGCACTGTGTGTAATTCCGGTAAAAGTATTCGACAATATTTTCACCACTGGTGTAAGACTCGAAGAGTTCACCTCGAGTCCGGCGATGATTATTTTACCGAATGATTTATTTAAACCGTACGCCATGGACAAACGGGAGCCTTTCGAACCACGCGATGCATTCTTTGGCGGTCGAACGGAAAATCTTGTAAGTCTGTACAACGTCGCGAATGGGGAGCAGATACGATATGAGGATGTGTGCTCGCTGTATCCACGCGTGTGTAAGAATGGAAAATATCCCGTTGGATATCCGAAATTGTACGTAGGTGACGAGTGTCGAGAACTCGTAGGACTTCAAAACGATCTAAGTGTCGTCGATGCCCTCATGAAGTGCACGGAAGTGGCACCGCGCGATTTGTACATGCCCGTACTGCCTGTTCGCATGCATGGGAAATTACTGTTTCCTCTGTGTAGAACATTTATACATGCTGTATAGTACATACCACGGCGCAGTGTAAAAGCTTTATAGCACAAACTGCATTCGTGCGCCAACCGTTGTCTATAATCCGCATTTTATACTTGACACCTGGCACATGGACACATCCGCGGGCTGCACACACGATGACACGACTGAGCGAGCGTTTGACGGCACATGAGTCGTGAACGAGCTGAAAAAAGCCGTCTTGCTCGGATATAAAGTGACTCGTATCAATGAAATTTGGCAATACGTTGTTACGTAGTATGACTCGACAACGCGACGAGGCGGTCATTTTGCCGAGTACATCGATACATTCCTAGAAATTAAGGACGAGGCGAGTATACCGCCAGCAGGGTGTAACGATGACGAGGAAGCAATAGAGCGTTTCATAGCGTTGTACGAGGAGTCTGAGGGTATATATCCGAGCCGAGTGCTCTGCAGTCAAATCCCGGTTTGCAATCGCTCGCAAAATTGGCGCTTAATTCATTCTGGAACCGTCATCGTTTTCACGCGCTCGAAGCTAATGAATTTATTAATAAGTCCGGAGATTGAGGCGACGGGAATGCTACTGGTTAATCACAAGATCGTGTATGTGAACTATGTAAGCAACCGCGATGCTATCCAACCATCCCCGACATCAGTTATCTTGAGGGGCTCGGGAGGCGAATATTGTAACTGCGATACGGACTCTTGTATTTACGTGAGTCGTCCCGGTAGCAACGAATATGAGCCACCAATCGGTCAATTTCTGGGAGATTTTACGGATGAATTAAGTGAATACGGATCAGGTAGTTACATAAGTTCGTTCGTGTCGGGGCGACCAAAATTTTACGCATACATTGCTCGTAAACCCGACGAATGTAAAGTAAAGGGTATCTCACACTAAACTTTGCGAATAGCCGTTACGTAAAATATGACGCAATACGCTCCTCCGTGACAGGAGCGTACCTATTAATTAAAAATTCGACGCAATTCGACGCACGGAATTTTATCAGGTAGTAACGCGTGAAGGAACGAAATCATGCGAACCTGTTAACACGAAGCGAAAGCGGCAGGGGAAGTACTCTATTGTACCGTATGGCTATTGTGACATACGCGAATGAGTATAACGCAAAAAATGTATATAGCTTTATGTCTTATGTGTGTATTCGAAGAATTTTAAAACAATCTTTCTGTCTAATTTCATGTATCGTATTTACTATGTACAATAAGTAAAAATAAATAAAAATTTTCATGCATTATTGTTGGATAATCAGCTGGCGCACGGCGAATATCAATACTCGACCTGTTGCTGTGGTCTAGCACGCTGCGTTCGGTTGGGCCGGAGATAGCCGAGACAGGGCTTCGCGGAGCCGAGGCTGTGCCTCGCAGGCATGCCACGTTAAGCGAGAGGATATCTCTCTCGCTTGACTTCAGCGCCCAACGACGCTTTCGTATCCCGCAGCCATGTTGGAAATTTTGACACTTCGCGGAACAACCACGGGAACAGCGCACACATCTCCTGGACAACTCGGACTTTTTCACTGCATTCACCGGACTCGCTCAACCTTCTGTGCTCATCAGGACTCAAAACTCAGGTAAGAGTACACCGTCACAATTCAGTGTAATTCACTGGCGGTGAGGAGTAAAAAATAAGTCGGTACATCAACATAATTGTCTCACCTTGTGGCGTGCGCTGCAGCGCGGGCTGCACCACGTTCTCCTCACTCTATATTGCTTGTTTAATTAATATAATTACGCATGTGCTTTATATTCACTGTAGTTTCCCCCAGTAAACCTGCTGAGAAAATACTGTGAATATTCTCTGCTCAATTGTGCATCCTCAATCTATGTCTATAATGTGCTAGGCAGTGCTGACTGCGTCACTCTTCTCATTTTTCTTTCACAGCACTCAAGCAATCAAAATGCGAGTGCTCTCACCTATTCACTGCTACTTCTCTCAGATAAAGCTGCTGAGAGCTCGCAATGAATAATTGACACATTATATGCACTTATTTTCTCATTCCGTGGCGTGCTTTGCAGCGTTCACTGCATCACATTCACCGCACACGCACCAGGCACACAATTAATATAAATGTGTTGAGATTTTCCTTCCGGATGTACCTTGACCGAGCTGTGAATATATCGGAACATGATGAAGACTCACTCGAGGCAAGAGGAAAATAAAACCAGACACCGAGATGTTATATTGAGGAAGCGGTTTGCTACCTTCCTCTTTTATTATAGAAATACAATTTTTATAATAACACCAGTCGAAAAAACATATAAAATTAAGACCAAAAAACCTTTAAATCAGAAAATTATCCACAATATAAATTTAGAAAAATGCAAATTATAACAATAAATAACCAATTGAGTTTTGAATATTATTGAGCAGCACACAATCATGTTGATTGTGCGCTGAGTGAAATACATGAGCAAGCGGTGCCTGCAACGTAGTGATAGCTATGCTGCATGACACGCTCCGACTGGTGAGTGCAAAACCACAAATGATTTAGTAATTTGAATCTGGCCTTATAATGTGAGCAGCACACAATTATATCAATTGTGTGCTGAATATGAATTTGAGACAGCGGTGCGTGCAACGCAGCAACAGCTACGCAGCACGACACGCCAATGCCATTGAGTGCGAAACTTTGTGTGTAATTCACTGCAACCACTCAGCACTGTATTGCAAAGTGATTGCAGTGAATTAATGAGAGAATGTACAATAACCTGTGTTTGAGTGCAGTGATTTTGTGTGCGACCAGCTACGCAATCAGCACTGCTTAGCATACTGCAAACAGATATTGAGCCTATATGGTTGAGCAAAAAATATTCACTGTACTCTCCCAGCAGATTTACTGGGGGAAAATACAGTAAATATGAGGCACGTGCTTAATTATATTAATTAAGCCGGCAAAACGACATGAGGAGAACGTGGTACAGCATGTGCTGCAACGCACGCCACGAGTGAGACCAAGTGCTGATGTACCATTTTCACCTCTCTGACAGTGAATTAATTACGTAATTATGCCAGAGCACTCTTACCTTGAGCAATGAGTCCTGATGAGCGAGAGGTTGAGCTAATCCGATGAATAATGTCCGAGAAATATGCTTGAGAGTCCTATGGATGCGCGTGCTGTCCAGTGGATGTGTGTCGCAAAAGTGCCGAATTCTCAAGATGGCTGCGAGTATGAAAGGTTCGTTGGGCGCTGGAGTCAGTTGAGCGAGACAGCCGGTGAGCGAAACCGAAGTCAAGCGAGAGAGACACCCTCTCGCTTGACGCGGCGTGCCAGTGAGGCACATCCTCGGCTTCGCGAAGCCCATGCTTCGGCTGTCTTCGACTCAACCGACCACCGTGTAGCAAAGCAGCGCAACAGGTAGGCGCACGACGATTATCGATCGCCGTGCGCCAGCTGAATTTCCAACAAAATGTGTGCTGCTCAAGTCTGGAAGTCAGAATTCATTTCAGTTTGTTTATTTTTATATTTGTCAATTCTCTGTTTTTTGGGTGTATTTATTTATATCATTTTTATTCTTTCCAAATTTAGCCGATTTTTGCATTTGTTCTTAACGTTATATTTTTCCAAATTATATTATTCTGTATGCCAAATTGTGGAAGGTAGAATAAACCGCTTCCTCAACATACTATCGACGTGTCCGGTTATTTATCACCCTGTCGTGAGTGAAAACTCATATTTTTCCAATATATTCACAGATCGGTCAAACTACATTGGATGGATTCTCAAACAATTATGTATAAAACTGTTGTCTGCTCGTTCTTTCTGTGCTGCTATTCGTATCAGTAGCTGCTATCTCTTTACCGTTCCGTTTTGTTCGCACTTTCTCATCGTTGATTCCTTTAGTCCCGTCTTTCTTATCGAGTGATTCCTTTTGTTCCGACTTTCTCGTTGTATCCCCGTTGACATAATATTGCTGTTTAGAATAACATGATTCGTAAATTTTGCACAAAAAGCTGTATGCATAGTGAAATACGAATAATGCTTTATTTGTGAGTAATTAAAAACTATCGTTATTTAAGTTACATACGGAGTAAACATCAGCTTTAACCGCGGGCACGCGCCTTATCAACACGTCAAGGCCGCGAAAATAGCTGATGCCTCGGGGCCGCCGCCGCCGCCGCCGGCGTATAAGCTTATTTATGAGTCAGCTGATTGGTTTTGATACACACTCATCGATATGGATACACGTTGAAAACATCCATGGACAGCCGTGATAAGCGGTCCTACGGGTTGTGGTAAAACATTGTTTGTCAAAAAATTCTTTAAATACATGCACGAAATGACGGATGTCCCGTTCGAGCGTATACTTTTTTATTACTCAGAGTGGCAGGCCGGGTATTCAGAATACGGTGATAAAATCGAATTTCGCGAGGGTTTACCGCAAGCAGAGACTACTGGAATGATACAAGACCTAAACTTGTGGTCATTGACGAACTAATGCGCGAGGCATCGAATAATACCGTGGTCGATCTTGTCACCAAGGGTAGCCATCATAAAAATCATAATGTCATCTTCATCACGCAAAATCTCTTCCATCAGGGTCACGGGCAGCGCGATATCTCTTTAAACGCTAATTATATCGTTGTCTTCAAAAATCCGCGAGATCGTGCGCGAATTCAACATGTAGCACGCCAGGTATGTCCTTAGAATCCGAGATTTTTGCAGGAGGTATATTGCGATGCAACAGCTGTACGCACGGCTATCTATTATTCGACTTGAAAGAATCGACGCCTGATAATTGTCGATTTCGCGCCTGTATATTTCCCGATAACCAATACGGTTACGTTCAGGTGCCTCAAAAAGCAATAAAGGTTCACGATGTGATGCGCGATGTACCAGTAATGCGCTTGTAATGGCGTTGCGCGGACCTCTCGATAAAAAGCAAATAATTATATTGCAAGCGCAGTGTTATCTGAAGCAAGAGCAACGACGTGCAATTTTGCGCAAAGCAGATGTAGCGCTCGTACGGTGTATATGCGAATGTGCTCTAAACGTTTTACAGGGAAACGTGAATCTGAACAACGTGCAAAAGAATCATCTTCGGAGGTACGCGACAATTCTTCGACGACTAGCCGCCAAAAGGGGAAATTGGAGCGGTAAGAGGAAGATTATCGTCGAGCACTGTGTCGGATTTCTCAAGTTGCTTCTTGTGCCTGTCTTGGTCTGCACGAGCCATGGAATATGCCAGAAAGATGGTGATTATTCCTCATGATAACATACAGCGTCTCGCTGGACTCGGCACTACTGCTGCTACTACTACTACTACTACTACTACTACTACTACTGGTAAAGACCCGTTGTCCTCTGTACAGACTACCGGTACGCCATTGACACGCCTCGACTCTGAGCTGAGTAAAATTCTAAACTCTCATTCGGACGAGAGCGAGAGAGAGAAATGGATAGCGTACCAGCAAGTTTTACAGCGTTATCTTCACTTGGTCGAGTACAATAATACAGTACCGGATATTTCGTCGAACCGAAAAATAGCAATACTCGATAGTCACGAGAATAAAATCGACGACGTTTTAATGAACAAAGTTAAATCTCGACTCAATGACACACTTATTATCGATAGCGTACAAAAAAAATGTTAATCTAAAGCAATATCGTTGCTTCGCAATTTGCATCGCAGCGCCGTTGGTAAAAAAATGGCATGGGATCGTAACGGTGTTGTTTCCATAGACGGCAGAAGAATTTCAAATTCCAATATCGTTGATCTTGTTAACGATGCTATGCGAGCTAGAAAACGCGAGAAACCCATCGGTCGATCTCACTTTGCCAAGCTCCTGCGAGCGATACAGATGCCACGCGAATTTATCGGCAATCCCGAGTTACTACACGAGCCTACACCTACATCATCCTCGACACCGCAGCGGCATCTCATTTAACCACGCGATAGTGATAGTAACAGCAGCAGTACATCTGTACATATGTACGGATTAGACGTGAAAATGGATATCGTCGTGTATATACAGGGAATGCGTGGTAAAGACTCGGAATTTATTCCGAAGGAAATTGCCGTGGTAGCAGTGGATAGACCTTCCTCTGCTCATTGGATCGTCGCACCACCGTGTCACTTTGTTGAATTACCGCAGCATTCGAGAAGCCAGAATAATTTTCTCTCGAAATATTTTCACAGTCTTGAATGGTACGAGGGTGATGTGAGCTGTAAACAAGCATACACTAACATGCGTGAAATTTCGCGAAAATCAAGACGTATCTATACACGCTTTCACGAAAAGGCTATACTTTTTTACGATATCACGAGTCGTGAAATTTCTAACCTGGAGGATGAGGAGGGCGCCCCATCGTACACATTTATGTCGAAATCTTTGCGAAAATGCTTCAGACACGCTATGATAAACGATACAGCGTCTTCGCATTGTGCGATGCGCCAGGCTTTCCAAATAAAAAATTGGCTTCGCGAGCACCCGTTGAAAGGAGAATCATACATGGATGTTTGGTCGGCAGACGAAGAGGAAGAGAATAAGAAAGAGGAGAAATGTTCATCATGTAGTCGTGACACGATCGACGATGCTGTGAAATAAATTTTGCATATCAGGAGTACAAATTGAAAATGCGGGATTTTTTTCTATTTTTGAACGTTTATTCTGAAAAAATGGTAACAAATGAATTATTGAAAGTATTGTCCATCGCTAGCCACAACTTTTTCCCATCTTTCTGGCAATTTACGGATACCGTCGCGAAAAAATTCGGCCGGCTTGGCTGCTATCCAGTCATCGACCCATTTTTGGGCTTCTTCGTAAGAATGGAAGCGCTGGTCAGCTAGGCCATGTGTCATCGATCGGAAAAGGTGGTAATCGGAAGGAGCAATATCTGGGCTATACGGCGGGTGGGGTAAGACTTCCCATTTCAGCGTTTGTAGGTATGTTTTGACCGGCGCTGCAACATGTGGCCGAGCGTTGTCATGTTGCAAAATTACTTTGTCGTGTCTTTGCTCGTATTGTGGCCGTTTTTCTTTGAGTGCGCGGCTCAAACGCATCAATTGAGTTCGGTATAGTGCTCCTGTGATGGTTTCGTTCGATTTCAATAGCTCATAATACACCACACCCAGCTGGTCCCACCAAATACAGAGCATGAGCTTGGCGCCGTGAATATTTGGTTTGGCCGTCGATGATGATGCATGGCCGGGGTAACCATATGATTTTTTGCGCTTCGGGTTATCGTAATGGATCCACTTTTCATCACCAGTGACAATGCGATGCAAAAAACCCTTCCGTTTTTGCCGTTCGAGCAGCAGTTCGCATGCAAAAAAACGGCGCTCGACGTCTCTCGGCTTCAGCTCATACGGCACCCAATGTCCTTGCTTTTGGATCATTCCGAGGGCTTTTATACGATGGGAAATGGCTTGTTGTGTCACTCCCAATGAATCTGCGAGCTCTTGTTGAGTTTGACACGAGTCTTCATTGAGTATTGCCTCCAATTCAGCATTCTCAAACTTTTTCACTTGGCCCGGCCGCTCTTTGTCCTCAACGTCAAAATCACCACTTCTAAACCGCACAAACCATCTCTCGCACGTTGAAACCGATGGAACATGACTCGGATAAGCCTCGGAGACCAATCGATGTGCTTCAGCAGCACTTTTCTTCAAATTAAAGAAGTAAATTAAAACTTCCCGCAAATGCTGTTTTGTTGGCACGAAACTCGACATATTGAGAGCTCAAAAAAACTATGAATTTGACACTGCGACAAATTGACACATACTGAAAATTAAAGCTATAAGACGTAGCTTTGACATGAACATAGTCACAGTACTGCCTGATGCGTATAGCGTTAGTAACGCCATCTGTTATCAAACCCGCATTTTCAATTTGTACCCCTGATATATATACGTCTTTCAAAGCGTATAGGTCATTATTAAATCATTGACTATGTGTTCAGCATGAACACTAGACAAATCTGCGAGAGTCTGTAGTATCTACCACTTTCAACCGTTGGCGTATACTTAGCTGACAGAATTCCTCGTGTATGGTCGTTACCGGCTGGACTCGTAATTAACACGAATAACCACGACGGAACTGGAGAGCATTGGAACGCCATGTACGTTAAACATCATGGAAAAGGAATGTACTTTGATAGCTACGAACTACCACCGGTTATACCGCAACATCTCGCACGACTACGAAGAAACTGCAAGTTTTATCGGTACGGCCTCAAGCAGCTACAGAGTAATACGTCGGATGTGTGTGGGCAATTTTGTATCGTATTCCTGAATCTTATGTCATGCGGCTTCACCATGTCGCGATTTAATAATCTCTTTAGCGATAATGTAATGAAAAACGACAGAATAGTATGTGAATATTACAATAATTTTGCCTCTCGACGATCAGACAGTGATAAAAATAAATTTAACGGCGGAGGAATCACCGAGCGAAGATTACAGTGTTTGCAGGGATGTTGCATGCGACGGTAAACATGTGTAAAGTGATTTAAATAAAATATTGATTAATTAAAAACAAATACATCCTCTTACTGTGTCTCTTATTTTATAATTATATATAAATTACTAGGTGACCCGGCAAACGTTGTTTTGCCATATAAATAATTTCCTAGTAATTTCTAGTGTAGACAAAAAATAGCTTACTTATTGTAAGTATGTATGTATGTTAGAATGTGTATATTGTATGTATGTAAGAATGTGGTATATGCGTGAAATAAGCATGGAGCGCTGTGAACGATGAGGGAATATAAAAATAACAAAAGGCAAACATTATTTTTAAGTTATTATAATTTATTCCTTAAAATTATATATCATTAATTAAACAATTACGACAGTAACACTATTAAACAATATCAATCTCTTAATGCTATAGCGTGAACAATATTTTTTGTTAGTCCATCTTTAGCTAACACAAACAAACTGGATGGTTTACCCACTCGAGAGCATGCCACGTATAATTGTCCGTGTGAAAAACATGGTGTTCTCAAATCTAATCCACAAACAGACATCGTTTGACCTTGGGATTTGTTGATAGTCATTGCAAATGCCAATCTAATCGGAAACTGAATACGTTTGAATTGAATTGGCACATCTGTAGGTATAATAGGAATCCGTGGTATGAGTATATTTTCACCTCTGAACTTGCCATTTAAAATCCTGGCTTCGATCACGTTTTTCATTAATTTTTGAATGACTAATCGCGTACCGTTGCACAGCCGGGGCGGGTTCAAATTACGAAGCAAGATAATTGGAGATCCAACCTTTAATTGTAAATTATGCGGTGGCATGCCTGGCAAATCCAGTGAGTTCAAAAACTCTGTGGGAAAGTTTACTGCTTCGCTGTCGTCGCAAACTGTATCAATAGATTTATATGATACCAAGTTCCCTGGCAACAACATTTGTATCTTCAGATTTAAATTGTCAACGTCTACATTTTTTGCCGCTAAAATCGCTCTTTCTGCAAGCCACTCATGATTTATGTACTGTGTGTGTACATCGGGAAATATTTGTTCAATGAGAGTATCTTGCGAATCGGCGATTGTGCAGAAATCGGTCGGTAATTTTACGTATCCAGTTTCATCTATAGCAACTTTTCCATCACCGATATCTAAGAGTTGTTTTGAAAATGTTTCAGCGGATGGATCTTGAAGCATTTGAACGCGCATATTTATTTTTAGCTGTAATTTTTCAACATTACGCCACAATGGAGATGATTTTAAGCAAGCGTTGATCTCATCAGCGTATGTTGAACGTGGAATGACTGGAAGTGTTTGTCTGAAATCACCTGAAAGGACCAACAGAGTTCCGCCAAATAGTTTGTCACTGTTTTTAATATCTTTCAATGTCCTGTTCAACGCCTCAAGTGAATGTTTGTGTGCCATAGTACATTCATCCCAAATAATAATTTTACACCGTTTCAGCACAGTGGCCATGGACGATTGTTTCTTAATGTTGCATACTGCGTCAGGGTTATTCTGAATATTTAGTGGCAGCTTAAATACTGAATGAGCTGTTCTACCTCCATCCAATAAAGTTGCTGCAATGCCCGATGATGCAACGGCCAATGCGATGCCATTATTTGATCGTATTTCAGCAAGAATTAGCGAAATAACGAATGTTTTGCCAGTTCCACCCGGTGCATCCAAAAAGAAGAACCCACCTTGTCCAGCTGAAACTGCGAGCATAATGCGATCATAAATGGTTCTTTGTTCCTCATTCATTAGTGGGACATTGCGGGCAACAATCGCTGCCATTTCTACAGTACTGTACTGCAGTTCACGATTCATTTCAGTATTCATTAAATCAGATGCAGTTCGATTTGGCGAATTCATACCGAAATTACTAAGTGGTAAGTTGGCAATGACAATGCAAAGATCCTCAATAGCAATCAATGCTTCATTGTACATTTCGTCGCTGAATGTTATGGTTAGATCGTGGCACCGTATACGATGTTGATGCAATATATCATCAGTCATTGAATCTTTGTAATTTTCCCATAATATCTGTGCTCGGGCTGGGAAACATGTAGTCAACACTATAGCGAATAGTAGACGAATTTGTATTGCTGTACAGTTCAATGCAGCTTCAGCAAGCATGCATTCCCACTGGTTGTCGTCTTCCAGCAAGCCGAGTGCAAGGCATGCATCTTTATACGTTGGATATTGTTGCCCATTCACTTTACGTATATCTTGAAATGATAATGGGCCAGTAACATTAACCAACAACAGTCGAAGATAAAAGCACTCCGTGTGTCTTGGATTGACTGTAAATAATCGCCCCAAGGCGTTTGATTTAAATAAATTGAGACATGCAGCAACTGGTGAGCCTTGCTTGCGGGGCATCCATGTTTTTGTTTGAGTCCATGTGAAATAGCGTGGTACTTGTGAATAGAGTAATGTTCGTGCGAAGGCACCAAAATCATCCGCACGATTACACAATTCAAAAAATGCAGTGAGTGTAGTTTTAGGTGGATTTATTGCACGATCAATCGCTGTCTCGTTCGTGAAAAATACACGCTGACCGTTTTCAAGATGGATGGCTAACTGAACAACTGCTGGATCCCGTTCATGAATTGGAAAACCAAAGATACGCCAAGCAGCTTCATTGGAGCTGATGTACCGACCAATTTGGTAGAGCGTTATTTCATCGTTTTTATTCACTGGAGGAGCATTCACATTAGTATTTTCCACTCTAAACACAGCCATATCACTGCCTTTATGGACATACTTGCAAATGTATTTGATGCTCTTCACAGAACTGCAGAACTCAACATTAATATGAGCATTATATGTCTTGCTCAGCAGAGGCGAATATGGCACCACCCAACGATTGTCAATATCAATGTCTGTGTTGATGATATTTTTAATAAATGATTGTCCGCCATTTTCAGGATTTCTTCGACGATATATTGGGTATCCGTCGACATTTGTGACCGTATCATTGGTAAAATCTTTAGGGAAATTTTTAGTACATTTTCCATCAGCCATGCAAGGCGATGAACTATTAAGAGTACCACATGGACCATGAATCATGTTTGTTGTAACAATATCAAACAGCAGTTGGTCAGTGGATGGATCTGGAATTTCCGCAGAAATGATACTATCGATTTCTTCAGGACGGATTTTGTCGATGAACCAAACCAAAATGTGTGCATGAGGTAATCCTCGCTTTTGCCACTCAACCGAATACATCCAGCAACGTGTGGGACCAAATACATGTGATTTAGTAATGAAACTTATTAAAGACTTCAACTTTTGTCTGAACACACGTGCTGTAATGTCATGGCGATGTATTGCATTTTGGCCAGGCAGTAGGAAAGATGTAATCTCTGGCCATTTTGGATTACATGTGAACGTGATAAATAAACATGGTCGTCCATATTCGCGCACGAAAGTCAGAGCATCCTGTATATATTCTTGCATATGACGTGGACTGCCTACGTACGATAATGGTAAAATGACATGGTTACCAATTTCGGCGACGTCGGCGTTGTTGTTGATAGCGTCTCGCAAATGAATGTACTCTTCCGCGCGCAGCTTTTGTTGATTATATCGTAAGTATCGTAGTCGTTCGCTCTCAATCTTCGCGTACATGTCGACCATGAATTGTTGACAAAGCTCACGACATCGTAAAATGACGTTGTCCAGGCCACGTCTAATCATTAATCGGTACGCATAATAATCCTTTGAGCTAACGTTCTTGTTTATTTCAGCTCCTGTAATATTTGTTCATAAAAATTAATTAAAATTTATTACGTTCAATAATTTAATTGTTTTGTTAAATGATTAATGATCAAATTAATAATCAATGAAGTACCTGATACGGGATCTCGTTGTTTTATGTTTATGCAATATCCGTCTTGTCCCTTCCAGAATATTAGCGGATATTGGAGAGCGTCATATGAACGATGTGTGTCAGCAATGAACTGAAGATTATTATTTCTTCTACGAATCACAATTTCTCGTGCAGCTGTACAATCGCCAACCATGATTCCAGCAACATCATCAACAACGGGTGCATTGAATCTACGAATATGCTCTCCAGCTGGTGTTTTATCAGGATTAATGACGATAGCGTGATTATCGCTTTGTAATTGGTGCATATGTGATTTGAATATTTTCAACAACTCGTTGTGCTCGTTCAAAAGAGCATCTAGCTCGCTGACGATGCGCCTGGCATAAAGTGAATCAAGGTTATTATAATCACAACGTGCATTCACGCGATTGGCAAGTGCGCTTCCGGAATCCTCGCCGCCCATAAAGTAGATTTGTAAGAATTTATGTGGTTCGTTTGGCATTGGCAGCAGTGAGCCCATTTTATGATAAACTTGGCCTCTGATTTTGAATGTAGAATTGAATTGTTGACCATTTGCATTAGTATTTCGAACTATTTCTGTTGCTCCGAACGATGTCATTTGAAAGCATGAATTGAATCTTCGAATTGACTTCAGGAACACGTTAGAATCTGGATCCGTGCCGATAAGTAAGCCGTTCAATGGTTCAGGTGGTGTTTCAATTTCAGGTAGTTGCACTTTTCCTGACGCGCAACACATCCCAGCTGGCTCATTTTTGAATTTCAGAGCATGACAATGCGGACATTCCTTGTCCATAGCACCAATTACCACTTTTGAATGAGCATAATATTCAATATCGGGCTCATACTGGAATGCTAGACGCAGGAATGAATCAGATATAAATGCTCGATGTACCTGTTGTCGTTGTTGGTCATTTGTTCTTCGTCTATTGACTGTGAAACGGCGTGATTGTCGTTGTTCTAATCTTCTGACTTCATTGCGTTCAGCTCGTGTATCTTCTGGCTCTTCTTGATGCAATTGCGCCATTCTGACACGTGCATCAGTACTTTGTTGCTGGATTTGTTCTTCTGTTCTTTCGGATCTGCTATTTCGCAAGTTTCGAGCTTTACTTGTACTGCGGCTCAAATCAGCCCCTTTGCGTTTTCTTGGCATTGCTCACTGTACAAAACATACATAAATAGAATTAATGAAATTATTTAATGATGAAAAATGTTAAAAGTATAATTAGGGCCAGGATTTTTGCCGCAGTTTTGAAATGATTAGTTTTAATTTATGAAATTATAACAAAAATATAAGTTTTATGGAAAAATTTTTCAAACAAAAGTAAAAAATTAAATTTTATGAAAACATTGTCTCTTATAATTTTTTCATACAACCAATATTTCCATTGACATTTCAAAATAAAGATTCATAATGATTGATTTTTTGGAAACTATGAAAATCTTAATTGTTCAATTGCATTTTTTTAATAAAATTAAATTAAAATTACATTTTTATAAGATCAACAACATTTTCGATATTAATAAAAAAAAGTATACTTACAACACAAAATCCGTTGTTATTGGAAGCTCGTGTCACGTGTTGAGTACTTTTGAGGTTATAAAATCACTTGATTAACTAATCGTGCAAAATACACTCAAAATTGATAATTTAATTATTATTGATAAAATAGGAATGATTAAAAGTTAATATGAGAGTTACACTGAGATAGCAAAATAATAATTGTCAACGTTACTACTACACTTGATGCATAAACAATAATGATGGCCGACAACTGTGTAGGGAGTGAGAACGAAAGGAGACCGGCTTCGTTCTCATCCCTACTCCGTGCTGTTTACTGGGTCAGAAGTGACACCTGTAGACATCTGGCGGGGATAACTAATTAAATGACGATTGATCAGTTTTCGACCGGAGAGGAAAAATGATTAAATTACTAAAATGGCTATTAAAAAATAAGGGTTGATCGTAGAAGGGTGAAAATTGAGTATTGTATGTATTTTTGTATGTTGTATCATAAAAAAATAGAAATTAAAAATTTTGTCTAAAAAATAAAAAAATAAATTTAGGGGTGGACTACCCCTAACATTTAGGGGGATGAAAAATAGATGTTGGCCGATTCTCATAGATACCGGATAAGCACAAAAAATTTCATCAAAATCGGTCAAGCCGTTTCGAAGGAGTATGGCAACGAAAACTGTGACACGAGAATTTTATATATTAGAATATACCAATGAAATATATGCAAAAATATATGCGATACAAATTGTCCTTAACAAGGAAAACAAAATATAATTTTTGTAAGTTTCAGATTGTCGGAATCGTGAGCTATCGATATTCTACCATTCGAAATTTTGACCATTCAGAAATTTGGTCTTTCGGTATTTTGTCTTCTCGCTTTTTAAACTGGGACTTGAAAATAGCGGTTATCGACCTGTTAATTTCCTAACCATGGGGAGTTGGAACTTTCGATTTTCGATTTATTTGCATTTTTACCTACCGGTGCTTTGACCATTCGCACCATTAAATTTCGATATATTTAGCTCTCAATGTTTTTGTTTTCTAAGTTTTTTCTGTTGAAAATGCAAGCCTTAAGAAACTTGTTTTTCTGATACTAAAATTTTGAAGCTATATATAACCTTTATTAATAATGGGTATAGAATTCCTGTTATGTATATTAAATTCATTGTTGGTACATTTACCGTCTGACTAGATTTTCTTGAGAATTTATCTTTTCTAAATTTTACGATTTTGGATCATGAATGATTACTTTTTTAAATTTTTGGGACTTTCCATTCGTATCAACTTTAAGTTAGAATTTAAAAAATCGATATTTCAACCTTTCGAAGCCCCCCCCCCCCCCCCCCCCCCCTTCAATTCGACGAAAAAACTATATCAGATGCCAACACACTGCCTAATATAATAGTGATATATTGGATCAGTTGGGACAAGAGCAGTATTTCTCGACCTTTGGCTTGGTTAGCGGATTCCAGGAAATTCCCATGGATCGCAGATATTGGGTAAAAACAGCTTTTTCCACTATCAACGTGCACTACGAATATGGTTGGATGCCCGGGGAGTTCAAAAAGACACCTGCCACGTTTCAGCAACTCGTGAATAATGTGCTGAGGGGCCTTTAGGGTAATGAATTATTTGTTTATCTGGATGACGTTGTGTTTGCAAACTCCCTGAACAAATACAAAATCAAAGTTTGTAGGCTGATGAGAAAATTTCAAGAAGCCAACTTTACCTTGCACCTGATAAATGTGATTTTCTATGCGGCGAGGTGGCTTATCTCGGCCACATAGTCGGGCGCGATAGACTGCGCATGGATTCAAACAAACTGAGAGCCGTCGAAAAATTTTCTACGCCTGCACCGCCGGCACGGTCTACCCTGTTGGCTATGCGCAGCGTACCCAGGGCGTAATACTACGAGATCAGCGTCGAGCACTTTTAATCTGCATCCAAATAAAACAATATTTAACGACGAAGATCTATGCGCGGTCGCCTCTATATCCGAATCAAGTGATGCAATTATTCCTAACGCGAAATGCATTAAGCAATATTCACCAAAAACTTTAAACAATTTAATTATTGGCTCGCGTGAATGTCTAACTTATAAATCGGATAATTACGTACACTTTATCTCAGCAGATGGCGAACTAGCAACACCTATTGGATAAATTCTTCCGGATTTGGAGAAAATTAACTCGAATAATATTAAACAAAATACTTTAAATATTACCCCTGATGGTAAAAACCAAATTTTTAGTATAGTCATAAAGTCCTGGTGTTACGAACACTTACCGGAAATCCCGTCAACGTTTTTATTGACCATCGCTACGTAACGACATGCAGATTTTTGTTCGACGCTGTGAGGTTGCCAAGAGCAAAAGCTCGTGCGAGTTAAAACGCAAGAACCAATGTTAAATACTGATACGCTCGCCGATGTTTTCCAAAAATTTACACAATTCCAGAAATTACGTAATTCCAAAAGTGTATGCAATAAAAAAAATTTACGAAATTACAAAAATGTACTGTAACATAGTTACACTCTCTAGCCTACTTTATTATGTCGAACGGTATAAAGAGCCGAGAGTATATGCGAAAACACCTGCCAAATTAGACTCGAGACAAAAGCACCGAGGTTAGCGGGCATGAGGCCATCGCACCTAGTATAAAAACTAGAGCTGTCGCCGCTCCGGAATTCCCTCGCTGACGTAAACAGCAGGTCAGCGACCAGCTGGCTTTGCTCGGAGGCGAGGGGAAGGCGGTGAGCGCGACAGCGGCGAACCGCAAAAGTGTAAAGATGCGTTACATTTAAAATTACGATGGAAAAATAGGCAGAGGGGACTGAGGCAAGGAGAGGAGCTCGTTTAGCGTCGATAACACCAGTGTAATAGTACAAGGCAATCAAGAATCGAAACATTCTGAAATTACGAGTTAATATAAAAAAATTTATCATCGATTATACTTTGTAAAAATTCGGGTTTCGATAAATAAAAAATCGTGTCAGTGAAAAACGGAGATCGCAGAAAAAGGAGAGACAGGTGAGTCACATTGATAACATAAAAAAATTCGCATCAGTTCAGTGAATATATTTAAGGAAATTGTTAGCTAAGCGAATTAAATACGATTATAGAGTTAAGTAGAGAAAATCGATGAAATAGAATTAGGTCAGAAGTATTTAAAGGAAATAAAAGTAGGTCAGTTAGCATTTAAACAGGAAGGATGATCGAGAAGAGTATAAGCAAGTGAGAGTGCGAAAGAGAACGCCAGACGGTGAATCGTGTGTCAGATAGAGAGGAAAAGAGAGCAACGAGCGAAACATTGGTTCGACGAGCGAGGTAGGCGAGTCTGGTGGTGTGTGTGTGTGTGTGCAACGAGCGTACCGCTCCATACCAGCGTCCGAAATCATAACAGGAATTGCAAGCCGAGAATACCGAGAATCTGTGTACAGGAAATAAAATAATCATCGAAATTACGAAATTTAACGCAGTGTACGGGATATCGGTAACCAGAAATTAAATAGTGACATTTTATCAAATTGTTTCTTTGTGAATAAGCCTCACTCTCAACCACCACGAAGTCTACATTAATTAGTCCTGTGATCGAGCCCGAATTCCCACGAAAAATAAAAAATAATTGTTACCGATAAAAATTACTGTTACAGTACATAATTTTTTTTTAATCCTACAATTCCAAAGTTTATACCATCCCAAAAATTTATATAATTTTGAAAATATTTTTTAAGCGGTAATCCGCTTTAAGTCCTACCCGACGCGATAATCCGCTTTAAAAAACTTGACGAAGCAATAACCCGCTGCAAATCTTTCCCGAAGCGATAATCCAACTTCGAATCCATTTCCCAGGCTCTAGGAATTGCTACGCTAGACGGGAGGGGGTAAGGGATGTGTGTGTCAATTTGAAACGGAATCGTGAGAACACGAGTACAATAATCATTTTTCGTTCCTTATAACTTGAAAATGAAAATCTAACTGAAATCAGGCCAAAAATTGAAAGGAAGCCTCATAGAAAAACGGGCTGGGGCTTAAAATCGAGCTAAAAGAAAGAAAGCTATCGGCAAATGTCGAATAGGTAGGAGGTACGAAAGTAACGTTAAAATAATCGGGACCGCATATACCCAAGATTCTGGGAGCAAAGAGACAAGTAATGAATCTATCAACGTGGAGATTCCGCTGTCGTTCGTATCAACACCGCCGTCGTTCGTGCCAACATCATCATCGTTTGTGTGAACATCAGCGATCACTGCGAGAAATACGAGACCTGTCGCCATAATAAAGTCGATGAGAGTAGACATCTTGTACGTCATGCCGCACCTTCCACCGCGACCCATCGAGCGAAACATCGAGAAGAGAATTCTCCCAGTGGAACTTCCAGCTGCTTAAAAAAAGCATCCTGCAAATAAAAAAAGGCAGAAAGTGTCCTGCAAGCACCAGACTTTATTATTGTTACGCTAGATAAATTTAATACCAGAATAAATCATAGCTGCAAAAATAATGTCGATGGGAATATTCTTGAGCTGTTTCTCAACATATTCCTCAACATCAGAAGAAGAATAGCTGAGCCCAATCAATTCGCACCAAAATATTGAGATAAAGATCGGCCGAGCCTATACTATGAACGTATCGGCCCTCTCGGTCTCTAACACGTCGACTCGACAGTGCGTGTATTTGTTGACGTCGAGGAGTTCGTCCAAGCTTCCCTATGTTGGAGTGTCAGATACACAGTGCGGGTATCTCGCGCGCGAAGGAAGATTCCGAAAGAATATATCGCAATCTTCTCCAGAAAAACATCATAATGGAGCGGTTAACCACTGCAAGGAGAGCAGTGCAAGAACTAGAAAGAGTCGCATCTGCTCAGAGGGTAGCCCCCTCACGCGGCAACGAGATAGTATGATTTCGAAGGAAAAAATCCGTTTCTCTCCGCATAATAGGTTCATTAAGCAAATCTTTGTTTGCACCCTTGAATCAGGACAATGCGGACTACTTCAATTCCCAAATTAATCGGCTTTTCTTAGATCAGGCGAATTTGACACATTTGATAGGCCGACAGATGTAAATTATTGCCTCATGGTTGCAGGACCTCCACGACGAGCATTAAAGTGAAACACGATTTATCGACGAGCTGTATAAACATGTGCAAGATCTCTGGCGAAAGCTCAAAGACATACGAGGTGTGTTAAAAAAATAAAAGGAATTTTCGTTTTTTGGAAACAATTTTATTTATTCCTCTACAACAATGTTATCCCCTTAAAAATAGTCCCCATTGAGTATTATACACTTATACCAGCGTTTTTTCTAATTCCCGAAACACTTCTGGAACTTCTTTGAGACAGCTTTTAGCTCGCTCAGTGATGTGTTTTCAATCTCATCTATGCTGGCAAAACGACGGCCCTTTATGGTTCTCTTTATTTTTGGGAACAGAAGAAAGTCAATCCAAAAAGGAACCATGTCTGGCGAATATAGAGGCTGAGTCATCATTACAGTGTTGTTTTTGGCCAAAAAATCACGAACAAACAATGAAGTGTGAGCAGGTGCGTTATCGTGGTGCAAAAGCCATGAATTGTTTCGCCACAAATCCGGGTGTTTTTTCCGGATTGCTTCACGCAAACGGCGTTGACCTTGTAAATGTACTCCTTATTGACCGTTTTACCTTGTGGCAAGAACTCATGGTGCACTATGTCGTTAAAATTAAAGAACACAGGGAGTATAACCTTCACATTCGGCCACACTTGTCGAGCTTTTATCGGTCTTGGTGATCCAGAATGCCTCCACTGGGACGATTGAGCCTTAGTTCCGACGTCATATCCGTAAACGCATATTTCATCACCTATTATGACACGTTTCAGTAGTTCTGCATCGTTGTTAACTTCATTTAGCGACTCCTGAGCAATTTCCATTCGCCTCTGTTTTTGTTCGAAATTCAACAATTTTGGAACAAATTTTGTTGCCACCTCTTTCATACCCCAAGCCTCCGAAAAAATGTCATGGTATTCAAAATCATTTCTTTTACTTTTTCCACGTTTTCATCGGTTTGTAATATGCTGGGGCGTCCAGGACGCTCGTCATCTTTAACGTCTTCACGACCATCTTGCAAACGCTTATACCCCTCGTGAACCCATGTTTTACTCATAGTAGACTCACCAAAAACAATATTTAACATTTCTAAAATTTTGCTGCACGTTATTCCATTCTTATAGCAAAATTTAATACAAATTCTCTGAATTATTTTCAAAATTGCCGATCCTACCAAAACACATGTGACATTTTTGACAGCTGACAATAGAAACAACCCGCTATTTGAAAGCATGCAAAGAATATATCTGAGTAGTGTCGGCGGCTCGAGATTATCCACCAATGATTTATCTGCGATTGCCAGTGAAACCCAGTATCGGAACCCGGATATCGAGTTTCGACTACCGTTTGACTCCCTGCACAGTGAGCTGCTTTTGGAACGATCACGCTACCATCTTTATCGCATCTACGTATGGCCAACATCCCACAAGATGGATAACGGGGTATAAGCATATGTCACCCTCGCCAGTGAATACATCGCCATCTCCGAGAACAAAAGAACATATTTCCTCGCCGATGTTCTTTACGTAGCTACCTGCATCCGCATAGATTACAAAAACATATGCACTATGGAAACTCCGCTAAAAAAAGTGTCGACATCGGACGAGTGCGAATTACGGTTGCTGGTGAGATTGTGCATTGACGCTTATCGGCGGTGCAACGTTTGTATACGCCCACAACATTGTACGTTTTCGGACGCACCTACCAACGCAGAGGGGCTGGCTATACTCCTTAGTGGAACCCGAAACGGTGTACAGATTTATCCGGAGCTCGTTGATACCACCATGATGCTAAAGGAAGCAGGGATGTTTCATCTACGCGCAAATTGCATGGCTTAATCACGCACTATGTCACTTACCGTAATTCGGACCTACGATAGCCAGGAACAGTACTTTTATGCACCCAGCATACGCCTTAGCATTTCATTGCTGGTCCCAACGCCCAAAGAAGAACAGGATGGACAACAGGTGATGATAACGTTGCTGAAAAACCCGAAGACAAAACCATCGCCGTGGAAGCATGAGGAGGGGGAACCTCTATTTAACATCGACAAAAAAATAATCGAGATTGGTAAGCACAAACGAGAGCGAGAGAGAACTGCTCCGGATATTAATTGTAAGCGGTTTCGCTACCCAGGCAGTTGTTATGCAAGTCGACACGTAAATGGAATTATACGGTCGATCGGATAATATTTTTTAAAGTTATTTCTTGGGATCGTGTGTCAATAAGGAGAAATAGAATATAGAAATTCGCGTGAACGTAGTAAATATACGGTAGGTTTAGATACAGCAGATTAATCGAATTTATTACAATTAATTGACAAAAGTCCAATTACTTATCGTAGGAATAATACAGTATTTACACATTACCCCGGTTCTCGACCCTATACGACGAGACCAACCGTACAGCTTCAGATTCAAAAGTAAACTCCTCGGTATTAATTGATTACCGATTATGTATTGGCTAAATATTGATGAGTCTGCACCCTCCATATTTAGGCACTCCACTTAATTAGAGTAGATCGCATTGCTAAGTGCTGCTTCTGCATTCGCATTCTATAGTCTCGAATGTGCTGCGTACGTATTCCACTTAGTACGTATAATATAAGTGGCCTCGAACTCGATCACCTCAATCACGATCAACAACAGTAGACAAATAAATTCCAGGTGCAACACAGCTATCGTCATGCTTCTCTGTGATTATTGCAGGCGGAGGAGAGTAGAGAAGGAAATATCGAGTATCGCGCGATTGAGCAGACGGAAGAGAAGAATGAAATAAGAGAACGAAGTGACCAGTCTGCATCAACTACCAATACTGTAACGGTATTTTTACGTTATCATTAATTTTTATCTTCGGAGGGGAAGAATTCGGGCTCGAACACGAAGAAAATTAGTAATAGACTTCTGAATGAGGTATAAGTAGGGTTTAGTTAACAATAATTACAAAATATGCGGTGTTCGGCTTGTTGGCCGTACAATCAGTTTGCGAAGTAATAGTAGGTGTAAAGGCTCCTTGCTCTTCTTCATCCGCGACGATATTTGGACTTCTATTCGTGCGCTCTCAGGATCGGTGGTAAATTCCCCAACTAGGCGGAATCGAGCTCGTCCGTCTTGATATGCGCCCTCCTGGCTGCTGAAATGTACTGTCTGCTGTGCTCGTAGACCTGTTGCTGGCGCTCCGGTTAGCTGTTGTAGACGTTGAGTCCGTGCTCGCGTAACCCCGGTTTTTGAAATAATGAGAATATTTCGGTCTGCGTGCTATTTTCCGTCCGGGTCTTCTGTTCGTGATGTTTGTGCCGTCTCCGCGGATCTTGTGTGTATGTTTTCGTGGCAATACTCTCCTCTAATCACGAGTGATGTTTCTTTTGGGCCGTGATGCGTCCACTCTGGATTATGTTTTACAGTGATTTTTATATGTTCACTTAGGAATTCTATAAAAATCCTTGACAGCTGAGATAGTTCGACGTCCTGGATGGTGCACGTTGTACTTCTAATTAGGTGAGTTGTTCTCTTAGTTTCTCTTCTTTGTTCTTATTGTCCTGGTAAGCGGTGTCGCTCCGGTCAGATGCGCTTAACAGAGCTGGTAGATTTATTTTCCTCATTTTGGTTGTTCTACTAGCTTCTAATTTCCTAATTTCTTTTCCATGGCTTCTGTTAGATGGTGAGCCTCAAATTTCCCTCACTAACTGATTTTCCTTAATCTTTTTCCAAAATTTACTCTAAAAGTCTGTTTTTGATTGGTGCGGAGACTTATTTCTGTATTTTGAAGTCCACCGTACCTTTAATAGCTGCTGTACTTTTCTCGGATGTTGTAGTGTATATTAATGAGTATGAGTACATTATATCCGGCTCGAAGGACCAAAAAATGTATGATATTGAGTGTGAGTAAATTATATCCGGCTCGAAGGACCAAAAAATGTTATGTTAATGAATATGAGACTGAGTTTGAACTTGAGATTATTTTTAATCTGTCGACAGGTAGCAAGTCGATACATTCACACGTAGCATGTCGAGTGACAGATGCGAATAGTAAGATTAAGGATCCTGGTGACGAGTATAAATAATTAAATGCACTCAGTAATGAACAATAATAAATTCAATGTTTATTTAAATTATATAACAGTGATTGCATAAAAAAATACCTGGTGATTATAACAAATATATACTGTGATTTGTCTGGCCTGCGTGTTGATGTACTGTTGGTGAGTAGGTACTCAGGCCTCTGAGTTGACTTGTTGATTCCGTGTGGTTGATCCTGGTGATACGGTCTGGTTGTAGAGCTCGAGTAAAGCCACACGGCAGGCTGATGAGTGTCCGGACGCCGATGATCGGTGCGAGGCAGAATGGCGTCTCTGCTGCCAACGAGCGAACCACGCCGTTGACGGTTATGTGAGTGCTGCACTAGTCCTGTTGAGTTGCTGTGATTCGCACTGACACCGAATTTACACACGGGTGATTTGATCAAGAATGTACTACATTATAATACTGAATGCGCACAAAAGTGATTGGAACGAATGAATATCTCTGTGAGTTTAGAGTATCAAGAAGGCGGACGTGCGTCACAGGTTGCTTGTGATTCGCTGTCAGCGATGGAAGGCGAGCCTTGTGAGTGGTCTTGCCGATGGGGCCACGCTAACAGCGTTGGCCGCTTGAGTGAGCTTCGATCGAGGATGTGAGCAGATGGACAATATGCTTCAGTGCGCGGTCGATAAATCGATATAGCATACCTGCGAGCTATACCATATGACGCGAGGCGTCAGATGATTGTGAGTGTAGCGTGTGCATGAGTTGAGTGTGTGCTTGGTAGGCGTGAAAACTGAACATTCCGCCCGCCATCAGCAACGGTGTTGATGATTGAGTGTGATCTGCTCTTCATTCAGTTTGAGCTGGTAAGATGGCGAGCTTGGTGATCGGTCGAACGAGTGTTGTTGTTGCAGTTTTGAGTGACACTACCCTGGTCAGTCCATCCTTTCCTGGATGGAGTTGAGTGACTCTGGCGAGAGGCCATTTTGATGGTGGAGGCCTCTCATCAGTGATCAGTACTAATGAACCGACCTTGATGGTGTTCGATGGATGATGCCATTTCGATGTAGACAGTTGGCGCTGGAGATATTGAGTTGACCATTTGGACCAAAAATATTGAAGCCTTTGTTGTAGTAGTTGCCATCGTGATAGTCTAGTAACGTTCAGATCTGTGAGTGTTGGCTCTGGTATGGCTGTGAGCGGCTCTCCTATGAGAAAGTGAGCTGGTGTGAGTGCTGAAGTATCTTCAGGGTCTTCTGTGAGTGGTTCCAATGGTCGTAAGTTGAGCGCTGCTTCGATCTGGATGAGCAACGTGGTTAATTCCTTGAACGTGAGTGCGATGTCTCCTACTGTTCGGTTCAGGTGATATTTTACTGATTTGACTGCTGCTTTCCATTTTCCTCCCATATGTGGAGCTGCTGGTGGGTTGAACTTCCACGTAGTTCCATCGCTGGTGAGTGAGCAATGCAGTGAGAGTGATTCTGTTGTACCTTGAGTGAAGAGTTTGGTGAGTAAGGCATCTGCTCCTATGAAGTTTGTGCCGCAATCACTATAGAGAGTGTTGCAGATGCCTCTGCGTCCAGTGAACCGTCTGAATGCAGCGATGAATGAGTCAGTTTAGTAGTCACTCACGGCCTCCAGATGCAAGGCCGAGGTGACGAAGCACACGAAAATGCACAGCCATCCTTTATGTTGTTTGGCGCCTCTACCTTTCCGGGTTTTGATGGTCAGCGGACCAGCGTAGTCCACACCTGAGTAGAAGAATGGTCGTGCTGGGGTGACTCTCTTGGTTGGTAATTGACCCATGAGTTGTTGTGCTCTGACGCCACGTTGTCGAGCACATTTCATGCAGCTGAGTATATGCGACCGTACAGGAGCTCTACCACCAATAATCCAGTACGATTGCCTTGTGTAGTTCAGGGTGAGTTGAGTGCCTCCATGCATGGTTTTGTGATGTGCATCTGCTATGATGAGTGTGGTGAAGTGAGAATATCGTGGGAGTATTGCTGGGTAAATTGCCTCAAGTTCCAGTTGTGAGTTGGTCAATCTTCCTCCAACCCGAATGATGCCTTGAGTGTCGATATAGGCAGTCAGGCGATTGAAGGGATGAACTGTTGGTAGTTGAGCTATGGTGATCAATTTGAGCTCTGTTGAGAAATATACTGCTTGAGTTGCTTTGATCCAAAATACTCTTGCTCTCTCAATATCTTGTGGCGAGAGAGGGTTAAAGAGCGTTGAGTTTGGTAATTTCTTGATGAGTTGACTTACTCGAAAGCATATTGCGGTTACTCTGAGTAGTCTAGTGAGAGAAGAGTGTCTGTATATCATCTCCCAATGATATACGGCTTGATTTGTTGCCACTGTGAGTGCGAGCCCCGGTCGCTCTTCCTGATGAGTCTGTGAGTCTTGTTGATAGTGTTGAGTTGGCCATGAATATTGATCGCCTGTGAGCCACTGTGGTCCTGTCCACCACAGGAGGTGCTTCTGGAGCTGGGAGATACTGATGCCCCTTGAAGCACAATCGGCTGGATTGTCTTTGCCAGGAACAAATTTCCATACGCTGTTTGGAGTTAGTTCTTGAATTGCTGACACTCGGTTCCTGACAAAGTCCTTCCACCGTGATGGGTGTGAGTTAATCCAGGTGAGCGTTACTGAGGAATCAGTCCACAGGAACGTTTGAGTGTTGGTGAGTTTCAAGGTTGTTTGCACATACTTCATGAGCTTTGCTAAGATCAGTGCTGCTGTGAGCTCGAGTCGAGGGATGGAGAGTCGCTTGAGTGGTGTTACTTTTGATTTTGCGCAGATGAGTGTAACCTTGGTTTCTTCCCCTGGAGTTGTTGTTTTGATATAGACAGCAGCCGCCATTGCTATTTGAGATGCGTCGGAGAATCCGTGCAACTCCACAAGTGTTGAGCTTGTGAGTTGAATTCATCGTGGAATTGAGATTTGATCGACTTGAGTGAGCTCTTGTCTGAGCAACGTCCACTTGGTGTGTATCTGATCTGAAACTTGATCGTCCCAGCTGAGTTTCTCCAGCCATAATTCTTGTAATAATGATTTGGCCTTGATGATGAATGGTGAGAGAAACCCGAGTGGATCGTAGAGTTGTGCTGTTTCAGACAAGATGATTCTCTTTGTGAGCTTGGAACTTGAGCATGGAGGCTTTGCGTGGAACTTGAATACGTCTGCACGAGGTATCCATGACAGGCCGAGTAACTTGGTACTGCTATCTTCGAGTGAGTGTGAGTTTGATGGTGAGTGGTGGTCGATATGCTCGATGAATTGCTCGGTGTTGCTGTGCCATTTTGTTAGAGGCAACCCGTCCGCCATGCAGAGCTGGGTGACTTGATTTGATATTTCGATGAGTGTGTCAAGCTGATTAGCTCCTCCAAATATGTCGTCAACATATCTGCCTTTCATGAGTGGTTCGATTGCGAGCGTGAAGCGATGACCTTCGTCTTCAACTAGTTGAAGCAATGATCTGATTGCTAAGAATGGTGCTGAGCGAGTTTCATGCGTCACTGTTGTTAGGCGATATGGCACCATATTGAGTTGGTCATCTCGCCATATGATTCGTTGCAAATCCCAATCGTCCGGATGGACTTTGATTTGTCTGTACATCTTTGTGATGTCTGTTGAAAAGATGAGTTTGTGCTATCGGATCCATATGAGCACGTCTGAGATATCACGTTGACATTTTGCTCCAACATGCTGGATGTCGTTGAGTGATACTTGCGACGTCGTTGGGCTGGATCCGTTGAAGACAACTCTCAACTTTGTTGTGATTCGATCTTCTTTCAGTACACCATGATGAGGAAGATAATATGGAGGATGAGCGTAAGTTTGTTCTGACAATCGATCTCCCGAGACCCTCAACCCTCCTGATGCTACAGCATCATGTGCCAAGGTCGTCTCGGTTTCACAATAGTCATGAACAGATTCGCTTATTTGAGTTAACTGATGGTAGGATGGTACACGTATCATGTGACCACACTCTTCATACTCTTTTATGAATGAGTTGTATAAATTGGTGTATGAATTATTTGTTGAGAGTTTCTTTATAAGTCGTTGTAGGCATCGTTGAGCAGTGAGTTTTGAGTCTCCTAGACTCGATGGTGATGATTTGAGCGGGATTCGCACGATGTATCGTCCTTCTTCGTCTCGAGTGTGAGTCATTTGAAAATGCTTTTCACACGCTTCTTCGTCTGGGGTGAGCTTGTGATCTGTTGTCGATGGTGTTTCTTCTTGAACCCAGAACTGCGTGAGAAGATCTTGAATTTCCTTGTTTGATGATTCTACTGCTATGTGGTATGAGTTGCTGGGTGTTGAATAATTCTCTGGGACTGGACCAAGAATAATCCACCCAAATATTGTTGATTGTGCAATCGGTGAGACGTCCGAGTGTTTCTTGATGCCAGGCTGGATGATTAGCCCGTATGAATCAGCCCCGATGATGATATCTACTGGCCGTGGTGTTAAGAAGTCAGGGTCTGCCAATTGCAGTGATGAAATGTGTGGCCACTCCTGTGGTTGTGTGTGTACTGATGGCAATGTACTCGTCAACTTATTGAGTATGTGAGCTGCGATGGTAACACCACGTGATGAATGAATTGATCGTAATGTTAATGTGGTGGTACCTCTTGTTTGTGTTGATCTCGTGTTTCCAATGCCAATGACTGGAATTGAGGAGTGTTGACGAGTAAGCCCATGACCCGATACAAGGTGTTCTGAGACGAAGGTGAGCTCTGATCCTGGATCAATGAGTAATCTGACTTGGTGAGTGCCGAAAGATATGATGAGTAATGCTTGACACGTTGCTAGTAGAACTGCTGTTCTACCGTGTGAGTTGATGAGTTGGCAAAATGGCACGTCAATTTCTCATTGACGTGAACTGGTGCTTGGATGAGCTGTGGCAGGCATAGCTGATGTGCTTGGTTGATTTGACTTTGGTGTAATTCTTGCGGTGGATGGCAAATGAATCATCGTGTGGTGTTTGGCACCGCCCGTCTTGCAGTTGATGGTTGATTGGCACGAGTGGAGGTTGTGATGACCAAAGCAATTAAAACACAGTCGATGTTCAGTCACAACTTTGTGGCGATCTGCAGGTTGTAGATCTCTGAACTTGGCGCAGCTCACAATGTAATGCGAACCACCACAGTGATCGCATGGATATTGGTGTGTCCTCGATTGAGTGGACGCATGGTGAGCCGTTCTTGCTGGCAGAAGTGGAGATTTTGTTGAGTGTCTTGAGGTGTTGCTGGCTCTGTCAGCCGATTGATCTGGATTGATTGGGATGACTCCTAAAGCTCTGGCTCTGGATTCGATGAATCCCATCAAATCTTCAAACGAGGTTGGCTGCTTGTGTGCACTCCTTTTGTATTCCCATGCTTCACGCATGGACGTATCAAGGCGTTGAGCAACTACGAAAATTAATACATAATTCCAAGATTCTGTATCAACTCCGAGAACGTTGAGTGCGTTGATTATCTCTTTCGTTGAGCTGATTAATGTGTTGAGTGCGGCTGAAGATTTCGCCACTGGTCGAGTGTTGCTAAGGAGTTTCTCAACATAAGACAGGATGAGTCTTTCCTTGTTGTTAAATCTGTCTTTGATTATTTGCCACGATGAGTTGAATGAATCATTGTTGATCGGCACATTGGAGATCAGTTGAGCGGCTGATCCTTTGAGACTGATCTTTAAATAGGGAAGTTTCTCTACATCACTGATTTGTTCATTGTCGACCATCATTGAGGTAAACAAGTCTCTAAATGCCGGCCACTTTGTAAAATCACCGTCAAATTCCGGCAACGTTATTTTCGGCAATGTTGATCTGTGCTGACTTGGTTGACTCTGTTGATCAGCTCTGTTTGATGTGGTCTCTTGAGTTTTTGCGATTGCCTTCTTTCGCAGGATGATTGTGAGTGCCTTGAAATAATTGTCAAAGCCTGATTCGTACACCTTATCTGTAACATAAGGGTGAGTGAGAAAAGCACGTTTACATGTTTCTCCCATTTGATTATGTTCATTATAAAAACACTCCCAAGTGCGATTTAAAATCTCTAAATGGCCGTTGAGTTCTTCGAAAACGCAGCCTGGTGAGTTTTGCAGGTGATCGTGTAGCTGATTGATCATTGCTATCCTCGCATGCTGTGATGCGACCTTATAATCCATGAGGTTAGCTTGATTGGTACTTGGTGATGGCGATCTGGTGCGTGGTCTCTGTACCGTGGGTGGTACATTGAGTGTCTCGATAACGACTGTTGCTTCATCGGTTGCTTCCACATTACCATCATGTGAGTCGCCTTCCTGCGAGGATTTGCTTTGGTCTGACAGCGCTTTCTTATCGTCAGCCATGATTTGAACTGGTTGAGCCTGTTGAATGGTTTACAATAAATGATTAGCGCACTTGGGTGAGTATTTTATTATTATTGAGCATTGTCTTGTATCGATGCATGCTGAGTTGCGCAATCTGTAGTGTATTACATGTGTTGATTGGTGATTTATGTGAGTATCGAGGCATAAATTTATATACTGGACCAGGATCCGGCTCGAAGGACCAAAAAATGTATGTTAATGAGTATGAGTACATTATATCCGGCTCGAAAGACCAAAAAATGTATGATATTGAGTGTGAGTAAATTATATCCGGCTCGAAGGACCAAAAAATGTTATGTTAATGAGTATGAGACTGAGTTTGAACTTGAGATTATTTTTAATCTGTCGACAGGTAGCAAGTCGATACATTCACACGTAGCATGTCGAGTGACAGATGCGAATAGTAAGATTAAGGATCCTGGTGACAAGTATAAATAATTAAATGCACTCAGTAATGAACAATAATAAACTCAATGTTTATTTAAATTATATAACAGTGATTGCATAAAAAAATACCTGGTGATTATAACAAATGTATACTGTGATTTGTCTGGCCTGCGTGTTGATGTACTGTTGGTGAGTAGGTACTCAGGCCTCTGAGTTGACTTGTTGATTCCGTGTGGTTGATCCTGGTGATACGGTCTGGTTGTAGAGCTCGAGTAAAGCCACACGGCAGGCCGATGAGTGTCCGGACGCCGATGATCGGTGCGAGGCAGAATGGCGTCTCTGCTGCCAACGAGCGAACCACGCCGTTGACGGTTATGTGAGTGCTGCACTAGTCCTGTTGAGTTGCTGTGTTTCGCACTGACACTGAATTTACACACGGGTGATTTGATCAAGAATGTACTACACTATAATACTGAATGCGCACAAAAGTGATTGGAACGAATGAATATCTCTGTGAGTTTACGCGGGAACGTGTACTGCGAGCGACTCGAGTGAGAACAATGGCCACATCCGTCGACCACGAGGCAGAGTATCAAGAAGGCGGACGTGCGTCACAGCTTGCTTGTGATTCGCTGTCAGCGATGGAAGGCGAGTCTTGTGAGTGGTCTTGCCGATGAGGCCACGCTAACAGCGTTGGCCGCTTGAGTGAGCTTCGATCGAGTGCGCGGTCGATAAATCGATATAGCATACCTGCGAGCTATACCATATGACGCGAGGCGTCAGATGATTGTGAGTGTAGCGTGTGCATGAGTTGAGTGTGTCCTTGGTAGGCGTGAAAACTGAACATGTAGATCTCCCTTCCTTCTTTTTCTGCAATCCACTGCTGTTTCCTTTCACAAATTCTTTCACGTACCCCATTGGTTCCAGTAGATGGTCTAACGCCCTGACCGATACGTTGCGCCAACAATTCCTTACTTACTATTATCCTACTTATTTCTATCAGGAGTACAAATTGAAAATGCGGGATTTTTTTCTATTTTTGAACGTTTATTCTGAAAAAATGGTAACAAATGAATTATTCAAAGTATTGTCCATCGCTAGCCACAACTTTTTCCCATCTTTCTGGCAATTTACGGATACCGTCGCGAAAAAATTCGGCCGGCTTGGCTGCTATCCAGTCATCGACCCATTTTTGGGCTTCTTCGTAAGAATGGAAGCGCTGGTCAGCTAGGCCATGTGTCATCGATCGGAAAAGGTGGTAATCGGAAGGAGCAATATCTGGGCTATACGGCGGGTGGGGTAAGACTTCCCATTTCAGCGTTTGTAGGTATGTTTTGACCGGCGCTGCAACATGTGGCCGAGCGTTGTCATGTTGCAAAATTACTTTGTCGTGTCTTTGCTCGTATTGTGGCCGTTTTTCTTTGAGTGCGCGGCTCAAACGCATCAATTGAGTTCGGTATAGTGCTCCTGTGATGGTTTCGTTCGATTTCAATAGCTCATAATACACCACACCCAGCTGGTCCCACCAAATACAGAGCATGAGCTTGGCGCCGTGAATATTTGGTTTGGCCGTCGATGATGATGCATGGCCGGGGTAACCATATGATTTTTTGCGCTTCGGGTTATCGTAATGGATCCACTTTTCATCACCAGTGACAATGCGATGCAAAAAACCCTTCCGTTTTTGCCGTTCGAGCAGCAGTTCGCATGCAAAAAAACGGCGCTCGACGTCTCTCGGCTTCAGCTCATACGGCACCCAATGTCCTTGCTTTTGGATCATTCCGAGGGCTTTTATACGATGGGAAATGGCTTGTTGTGTCACTCCCAATGAATCTGCGAGCTCTTGTTGAGTTTGACACGAGTCTTCATTGAGTATTGCCTCCAATTCAGCATTCTCAAACTTTTTCACTTGGCCCGGCCGCTCTTTGTCCTCAACGTCAAAATCACCACTTCTAAACCGCACAAACCATCTCTCGCACGTTGAAACCGATGGAACATGACTCGGATAAGCCTCGGAGACCAATCGATGTGCTTCAGCAGCACTTTTCTTCAAATTAAAGAAGTAAATTAAAACTTCCCGCAAATGCTGTTTTGTTGGCACGAAACTCGACATATTGAGAGCTCAAAAAAACTATGAATTTGACACTGCGACAAATTGACACATACTGAAAATTAAAGCTATAAGACGTAGCTTTGACATGAACATAGTCACAGTACTGCCTGATGCGTATAGCGTTAGTAACGCCATCTGTTATCAAACCCGCATTTTCAATTTGTACCCCTGATAATTATTCTACTAAAATTTTCCTTGGAGGATTTTTTTTAGTCCTCCTAAACTAACTCTATTCCTACGGTTGATAATTCCTACTTTCTTTTTTTCTTTTCGTGTTTTCAGAATTACGAGTATTTCCTTACTTTCTACCGTCCGATCTCTATCTTATTTTACTGTTAATTTTCTGCTATTATCTCCATTCACTCGAACTGAATTTCTTTTACTCTTTGTAAACGTTTTAACAAATTAATGAGCTAATTCACACCCTTTGATACACTGATCTCTGACGCTCTATGAAAAATCTCAAATTCCTCAAATTTTCACTTTTGTGCACAAGAGAGTACTATCTCAGGTGATAGTTCGACTGGAGAAGAGAGTTCCTCTCTGCTTGCAGTCTCTTTTACATCTCCACACAACTTTTCCCACTCTCTTATTCTGTCTCCTCTTATTTCAATTTCTGATGAAATTTTGTCTTGTTTCAGGTTCCCGCCACCGTGCCCTGGCGTTCCCCTCATTGCTTAAGCGAGGTCAGCTGATTGCTGACCCGCTGTTTTTCGGCAGCGAGGGAACATTCCGGAGTCGTGACGTCCTGCGTGTCTCGATCGCGGCTCCATTCCCAGCATCCGCAGTGTTCTAACTCTCCTATGGAGCCTAATTTTTGTTGTCATGTGAATTTTTCTGAATAAAGTATTATTTTTTTCTTTGTTCTATATTAATTCTGTGTTTTATTATTTAATTGTTTCTTGGTTGGCTGTGACTACGTCACAATATGGCTCCCCCTCCCCAACGACAAAAAAGAAGCAACGAAGAATGCTAAAGACAGGACGGAGCATTGCATGACGACCTGTACACCCGGTGGATCTCAACTTCCTCGACAAGATGCTATAATGGACTACTATAGTGCAGTATACGAATCCACCGATAGAAACCCAAACGAAGGTCCCGGAAGAAGAAGAGACTAACGCCGAAGCAATGTATGAATACCCCAGAGTCGTAAAAAAAAAAAAACAACAACCCACATGTAGCATAAACCGTTTGTTTATTGATACAAATTCAAATTGATACTCAGGATCAACAGTACATAATAAAATAAGAGATTAATAAAAATTCAGAATCGGCATAAAATCAGTGAAATACATTCAGCAGTGGAAAGTGACACCAACGGCAGGACGGAAGCTGCACCACCTGATGACCTACTTGCGCATGACGCACGAGAAAAGGAGACGCAAGCCAAGGAAGTCCTCCTCAATCTTTATGGAGAGGCTCTGGTCGCCGGTATCGTCCCATAGGATATCTCGCAGCCGGCGAAGGGCGTCACGAGAGAGGTGGATCCCCTTAGCCCTGACGAGCCTGAATAATCTAGTTAGCGTGGGAAGCAAATAAAAAGTGTGGATCAGCAATTCTCACTACGAGAAAAAAAGGCCGCCGCGGATATAGGACCTCTGCAGATACCATAAGCTCTATCGATATCGAAATGAAACATATTTCATTTCACGTAAAGTTGAAACAATTTAAGATACGACATTAGTCCTCAGAACCCAGCAACGCACTGAGCGACGTGTAGGCTATCTCCGAGAAGCGAACCCCGAGAGGACGACATTTACCGGAGCCAGACACGATTCTCCGAATCACGCGCGCAGGACCTAAGTAAGCACCAACGTCGACGTCGATAGTTGAGAGTGAAGTATTATCATGTGCCGTGCCTTTGTGAAATTTTGAAAAATTTGTATTACATATTATTATTTAGTTTTATTATTATTTAATTTAAGTTATATTGTTAATCACTATTGAGATCACTATTACACACTCATATATGTTGCGGCCGCGCCCGGCGAAATCTCAGAGTTGACCGACTCAATTAACTTCGTCCCTGCTCAACGGCCTTACGGGGCGCCGCGCCCCTTCTTGCTATAGCTGAGCCTATGCTGCTTCCAAGTCAGACAGCCACGCAGTACAAACAATAACAAAGCGTCCAAAACCAATGTTATTGGACGTGAGTATTACATCCGGTGTTTTATTGCTAAATTGCCTTTTTAATCGTACTGGGAGTTTTCGTTTTCTCCGATTTCCTGTAATGTTGTGTGGTACAATATCCTCTTAATGTTCATGTACGCAGGGTGATCCCTGTTTCATTAATTTAGTAATTTTTCGGATTCACATGGTGAGCTGGCGTCACCATGTGGAGCTTAAGACTCAATTTCTAATGAATAACTACGGATGCAAGATAATCCTTGGTTTATAGATTATTACAGTGGTTTAACTATTCATGTGGCGAGCAGACGTCACCTCGCGGAGCTTTACACTCAATTTACGAATAAGAAGTTAATAATGGCGCGGAACAATTACGCCCCGCTTTCGCGACGCGATCCGAATGTTCTAATCGCTAACACCTATCTGTCCTCGTGCGTGGTCTTTTTAAGAAAAACCATGAGATTTATCGAGTGACACCGGTACACCGATTCTTATATTTTCTGAGAGTTTGTGTATTTGTTTTCCTGTTAATCTCTACGGAATATTCTATTCGCACGAATTACTCGGACTAAAAGTTTCTTCGATCAGTATCATACTACTGTGTTCAAAAAGTAAGGTACATTTTGTTTTAAAATTAACATTTTTTATTTATTCTTCCAAATCGATTTCGTCCCCCTCAAAATAATCCCCCCTAGCTACAATACACTTATGCCAACGTTTTTTCCAATCTTTGAAGCATGCTAAAAAGTCGTCCTCAGGTATAGCCTTCAATGCGCGTAGCGATTCACGTTTGATCTCTTCAATCGACTCAAAACGATTTCCCCGGAGTGGTCTCTTGAGCTTTGGGAACAGCCAGAAGTCACACGGTGCTAAATCAGGCGAATACGGTGGTTGTGGAGCGACATGAGTGGAGTTTTTGGCGAAAAACTCACGAAGAACCAGTGCTGTGTGCGACGGTGCATTATCGTGGTGCAAAATCCAAGTGTTGTCTTTCCATAATTCTGGCCTTTTCTTGCGAATAGCTTCACGCGAACGACGCATAACACTTAAATAATATTCCTTGTTGACAGTTTGGCCAGTGGGAAGGAATTCGTAATGCACCACACCACGATAATCGAAGAAAACTGTCAACATGACCTTGATTTTTGAGCGACTTTGGCATGGATTTTTCGGTCTCGGTTCACCTTTGGCACGATATTCGGTCGATTGATCGGTTGTTTCCGGATCATAGGCATAAATCCAAGTCTCATCGCCCGTAATAATTTGTTTGTAGACGTCCTGATAATCAGAAATCATTGATTCACATGCTTGAACGCGACGCTCTTTTTCGAAAAAATTGAGAAATTTTGGCACCAAACGCGATTTGACTCTTCTGAGGCACAAATGATCCTTCAAAATTGCTTGCACTCATCCAATTGATATTGCAAGCATGTCGGCAAGGTCTCGAATTGTTAATCGACAATTTTCGAGCACCAATTCCTTAGTTTTCTTGATGTGTTGCTCATCAATTGACGTCGATGGTCGTCCAGAGCGTTCCAAATCATCAACACGTTCTCTGCCTTCTTTGAAGTCTTTGTACCACTCGTAAACATTTTTCTGTGACATAGTCTCGTCACCGAAGGCCTTTTGTAACATTCGATCGTTTCAGCGGCGGAAATTTCATTCCGCAAGCAAAATTTAATAGCACTTCTTTGCTCAACAAAATTCGACATCGTAAAAATCGCCAAATTCACTTTTCTTTGTTCACAAAACCAAGCGTAAACTAAAAACTAATGATGATATTGACATGTAATTTATCACAGATGTCACTAACAGTTCTACCAACTTGAAAAAAAATGCATTTGTCCGATTCGGTTAACGCGGGAAGTTTAAATAAAAAATTCACCTTACTTTTGAACACAGTAGTGTGTTTATTGTAGAGCTATAAGGACAACGTCTCCCACCTTATATAATTGACTTCCTCAACAAATACGCTTGGGTCGAACCCTTGCAAGACAAAACTGTGCATGAGGTTACGAAGTCGTTCAAACATATTCTCGAGCGGAACAGTAGAAATATACCTGTTTCACTACAAACGGACCGCGGTAAAAAATTCCTCCGTGTTGAGCTCCAAAAATTTGTCAAAGATGAAAACATACTATTTCGCATTGCTCGTAATCCTGATGTAAAAGCCTCGATTGTCGGACGTTTACTGTCAGGATTATAAATGTAAATACAAAAAATGCACATGGCACAACGCAAGTAAAATATTTCTCATCGCGGAATTACATAGGGTCACTTAACAATTGCTTTAGGGCGATCGAGGTAGATACGTCTGCCCACCCAGATGATCTCTTGTATCTACCTCGATCGCCCTAAAGCAATTGTTGAGTAACCCTATGTAATTCGGCGGTGAGAAATATTTTACTTGCGTTGTGCCATGTGCATTTTTTGTATTTACATTTATAATCCTGACAGTAAACGTCCGGCAATCGAGGCTTTTACATCAGGATTACGAGCAATGCGAAATTGTATGTTTTCATCTTTGCAAATTTTTGGAGCTCAACACGGAGGAATTTTTTACCGCGGTCCGTTTGTAGTGAAACAGGTATATTCCTACCGTTCCGCTCGAGAATATGTTTGAACGACTTCGTTACCTCATATAATAAGAATTATAATCGCTCTAAAGGTTCCGCGCTCTTCTTTATCCGTGATAATATCGGATTTTGACTTGTGCGCTCAGCGGTGGATGTCGTAACTAGGCAGAATCGAGCTCGGCCGTCTTGATCTTTTGCTCGCCTGGCTGCTAATGCGCGGTTTGCTGGGCTTGGTTTGCTGTTGCTGGCGCGTCGGTCAGCTGATACAGACGCCGGGTCTGTGTCCGTGTCCGCGTTGTCTTGTTCATTAATCAAAATAATTTGTTGTCCGTGTTGTTTCGCGTTTGGACTCTTCGTTTGTTCTGGTCGTGCCGTCCCTGTAAATTTCCAGCGTGTTTTACAGTGGTAATAGTGATCTTGGTTCGCGAGTAACGTTCTTTATGTGTCGAATGATGACAGTTTCAGTCTCGCAATTTTCCAGTGACTCTTAATTATTTGTCATTTAGTTGACGGATTTCTCAAGCGATCTTCGGCGTCGGACCTGGACGTTCCAGTTATTCTTCTCTCTTGGTGAGTTGGTCTTTTAATTTATCTTTCTCTTATCCTTTATGTCTTGTGAATGGTGTCGTTCTCATCCGACGCGCTTGACAAGGCTACTAAAATTTTTTCTCTCCTAATTATTTTTCTAATTATCCTAAAATTCTAAATCAAGTTTTCCTGGGTCAGGTTTGCTGGTGCCCTTCTAATTCTTGTTGTTTATTATGTTTCCCACCGTTTTTCCTACAATTCTACTTCAAGAGTCTCTTACTCCTTGATGCGGTGATTTACCACAAATTTTAAATCTACTGTATCAAGTCTTTATGTTATAATTTCTCTAACTGTTGTTTGTTATTCTATTTTCTTTTTCAGTGTTGTTCCACTTTTTCCTTTCTCCAGCTTTTTAATTTGGAAACCTCTCGGTACCACAACCGAGTCTTTCAAACGTGTCAATGCGCTGCGTTGACAATACTTTGTAACGGTAATGTTTATCGTTAGCAATAATTTTTATTTATCGTGGGAATTCGGGCTCGAACACAGGACTAATTAATGTTAGACTTCGAGGTGAGTGAGAATAGGGTTTATTAATAGAAGAAATTATTCTATAACAAGTTATTTTACAGTTTCCGGCCTCTAATATCTAGGATGGTGTATTCGATTTTTGGGAATTCCGGCGATTATTTAAACATTATTTCGTCTTATTCGCGTGCGAATTCTCGGTATCCTCGGAAGCCTATTGTTCTCCTCGTATAGCAGTATTACTGTATACTCGGTGCACGGATATACCACACCCCTAGCTATTTTGCTTCGCACTCGCTCCTTCAATATAGTGTATCAACTCTATTTACAATTCTTTCTCTTTCACTCTCATTTCGCTTTCTCTCTCCTTCTCTTTTCCACTTATCCAGTCGGGCGATTCCCGTTTAGACTGCGATTATGATTCACTCGATTTAATTTTATGCTTTATACTCTATCTGTCTATATGTACTGCTTAATGCTATGCACTTAATTTTACCTAGATTTATTCTCTAACTCCTCGTTTGGTCTTCTGTCCTGCATCGATATTAAGGAATTCCTGCGATTATTTTATTATTATTTCTTCTTATTCGAACGTAAATTCTTGGTATTCTCGGGCTCAAGCTTCGGTTACGTGCCTACGCCTTGGTATTGTCTCGTTACCCGCACACACACAGCCACACGCATCAGACTCTCCGTGGACAGAGTGTATCAACTCTGTTTATAATTCTTTTCTCTTTCGCTCTTGTCTCACTTTTCGCCCTTTCTCGCTTACACTCGCAGGAACGGGCAATTCCTGGTGTCCCTGCCGGTTTAAAGTCCGCATGATGTAATTTATCCTCTTATACACTATTCACTAATTCCGATGCACTCAAATTCTTGGCTTATATTTATTCACTTAATCCTATCCCACTTATTCCTAACTATTCCTAGAGTTATTTCGCTTTTGATCTATCGACTAATTATCGCTTCCAGGTTTCTTTACGTATCTCGCCTGTCTGACTTCCTACATTTATTGCTTCGTATCTTTAAGTAAACTTGTGCAAGCGGTATTCGTTAAGAGATACTGATTCTATCCAAAAGAAGAGAGCCTTCCTTGCGGTGCAGGCTCTTTTATAGATTCCTCCCTACCCTGGTTCCCTCTACGTTATTAGAGGCTCGGGTTTCGGGATTTGCCAAATTCGCTCGATTATGCGAGCTACCGTTGCCATGCCCCCCCTCCCCCTCTGTCTCTCCCTCGTCGCCGAGCAAGGCCAGCTGGTCGCTGACCTGCTGTTTTCGGCGACGAGCGAATTCCAGAGGCGTGACGTCACCCGTTTTCACACTAGGCCGGGGTTCGTTGGCCTAGCACCGACTGTACTTGCTGTCTCGAATACACTTTTGGCTCTGATAGCCGTTCGAAGTAATAAAATAATCGCTCGATTGTAACTATGTTACAAATTCTTATAAACTATCCGGACTTATTGCTAATTATTCTACCTAAACTTACTCATACTATTTTCTTAATTCTCCTAAACTAAACCCTACTCATCTATTTCAATGCCACCAACTTTCTCTTCTTAATCTGTTTTTTAGAATATTTTCTGTTTTTACACGGTCCACTGCTGTCCGGTATCAATCTTTTTATTAGTTCTTCCACTGCCTTTTACTGTATTCTTTTATTTATCACTCTTCTAATAAGTTTGCTGCGCTCACTCACACCCTTTTCTGTTAAAATTCTCGGATTTATTCTGAATTTTGGATATTGCAATATTTTTACTTCAGCGCACAAACGAGTTTTGACTGGATCGACACTTGAAACGAATAAGAAAGTTCTCTCTGTTTGAAGCTCCTTTATATATCTTCTGCCCTCCTTTCCCACTCTCTTATTTCAACTCCTCTTATTCTAATATCTTATGTAATTTTTGTCTGTTTCAGATGACCCGCCACCGTGCCCTGCCGTTCCCCTTACAGCTCTCGCCAGGCCAGCCGGTCGCTGACCCGCTGTTTTTCGGCAGTGAGGGAATATGCAGGATCCAGCCTGTCTCGCTATGTCTCATCATAGAATTTACTGTGTAAATTCAATGACTCTGTCTCAATTCTTCTATCTCGCCTAATGAATTTTTCCTTTCTTATTAAATAAATGGATTTCTTTTTATTAAGTGTTTGATTTTCTTATTCCTGTTTCGCGGTATCGCCTGAACTTTGCTGCGAATTTATCATTTCTTATTCTCCTTACTTTTTGTATTTTCTACCAATAAATGATTTTATTTGTACTTATTTTTGTTTTATTCTTTCTATCCTTTACAGGTCGTGACTAGGGCACAGTGTACCGCTGTAAATATTACTTGATTTAAATTACAGTCCACTACCTCTTCCAACATCTGAGTTGCTCGAATAACTACGTATTATGAGAATCAAATAGAGGGTGGAATCAGTTATATAGGGAACGTGTTTGCGGTCTCCCCGCATCAACGTGGTCATGAATTTAATAGTTTCCTCGGAGGGTCTCTTTAGAAGTCTTTTATCTCTACTGACGAGAGGCGCTACAGCTATGGAGATAGAAGCCATCCGCATACGTTTACACAATATCGAGAATGTAAACGGACACAAAATACCATTCAAGGAGTTATTACGTCGACGTGCAGCCGAATATGAAGATAATTTACAACGAAAAGCCAATCAAAAAATTTCGCTTCTCATGAATGGTTCAGGATATAACGGAGTAAGCATAGCGCGCATGATGCTGTCGTTATCAAGCCATCTACGACGACAAAGAAATGGCCTATTGCCATTTCGAAAAAATCACTACCTGTAATGAAAAAGAAAAATCAACGAGACGTAGACGTGTTGCAGCAAGAAAACATCGCGGTAGCACGAAGAATAAAAAGAAAAGGATCACAAAGAGAAAGAGAAGTGCAGGAAGCAACAGTCGTAAGCGAGCAAAGACCAACGATATTTTAATAATAATACAGGCAATAATACAGGCGTATATAGGAGCATCACAATGGATATACTACAAGCCTGTGTCATTCCTCATGGATGAGGAACCCCTGGAATGTGTCATACCTGGCCACGGTAAAGAATACCTGGGTCTGGCCCATACAATGATCACTGTAAATGTAAAGGTTATATCAACATGTGAATGATAATATAACGTAGCACCCGTTAATAACGTTTCTGCATAGCGTCTTAATCAGGTAGACGTTTATTTTAATCAGAAAGTCGTGGCACCACCAAACAATCCATGCCCCTACAGAGCATATATTGAAACGTTACTCAATTATGGACCGGCTACTAAAAATTCTAACTTAACCACCGCACTATCGTACGCAGACAACCCTGACACGTTTGACACTCTACCAGATGCATAGAATAGCCCCAATATCGGTCTGAATAATCGTGGAAAGTATATATAGAATGGCCAGACTCTAGGTATGATTGGACATTTACACTGTGATGTTTTTAATCCGGATAAATTTCTGCTAAACGGTGTGGAAGTACGGTTACGGCTTATACGCTCAAAAGACGATTTTTGTCTTATGGAGACTCCTACGGCTGGTGTGACACATAAACTACATATCACCGAGGCTACATTACTCGTCCGTTGAGCAAAAATTGCACCAGGCGTGCTGATAGCTCACGCCAAAATGCTTGCAAAAACCACCGCCAAGTATCCTATAACAAGGGTTGAGGTTAAAGCTTTTACGATGCATATCGGTATCATTGGCGATACTCTGGATAACGTTATTCTAGGATAATTGCCCAAGCGAATAATTCTTGGGTTTGTGAATAACCGAGCATTGAACGGCAGTACAACGTTAAATCCGTTTAACTTTAATAATCATTCAATAAATTTCCTCTCTCTGTACGTCGATGGTCAACAAATACTTACCAAACCTCTTCAACCGGTGTTTGGTGATAACGAAAACTGGATAGATAGTTATCACACGCTCTTTAGCGGTACCGGTATACACTTTCAGGATGAGGGCTTGGATATTACCAGGGGCGACTATCCCAAAGGTCTGTATGTCTTTGATTTGACACCCGACTTATCAGCAAGTTGCTTCGGTCACTGGAATCTCGTAAGACACGGCAGTGTAAAGATCGAAGTACGGTTTGCAGTGCCTCTGACATTAAGGGTAGAAAACCCTTTACAATTTTCAAAAAATTGATTTTTTTCACATATTTCGACAGTATAATATATTGAGAGTATGCTCCAAAAAGGACAAATCGAAATATTAAATATTTGCGGAGTTATCGCACATAATAGTCGAGAGCGCCAGGACCGCATACCGAGATCTAGCGCCGCAGGTTCCTGGAGCGGTTGGGGACGAGCAACCTTCCTTTCAAAATACCTTTGTATAGACCTTTTGTAGTACCGTCAGTTTCGGTAGAGCAGATGTTCTTATATCAGGACGTTATATATTTATCTATAGAGCAATAGAGTCAGTTTAGCTCGAAAGTTTGCCGTCAGCGGTTGAGTTTTCGAAACTGAAATGCCGAACTATCCGAAAGGTACGCGAGGTAATATAGCTCGAAAAAGTTCTAAAAAAAATATTATCAAGGGAATCAATTCACAGATAAGTGTGGGGAGAGTTTTGGACCGAGATCAAGTGACGATCTGAGTGCAAGTGCAAAAAAACTAAAGACTACCAACATTGAGGATATCCGTACAAATCCTACGCACGGATACAGAATTATCGAGTTTTTCACTGTTTTTGTTGCTCTGTCAGACATTTTGATTTGTTCTACATGCAAGCAAAGAACAAGTTTTGGAGAGTCAGGGCGGAGAGGCCTAGGCTTCAAAATTGTCGTTACGTGTCTGTGCGGCAATAGAGAAATAAATTCAGGGCCTTTTATTAATACTGGGTACGAAATAAATTGAAGGATAGTGTTGGTCATGAGACTGTTGGGCGTCGCAAGCGAAGGAATGAATATATTTTGCAATCTTATTGACATGTGCAGTGGATTGAGTCAAGGCAGTTACACTAAAATCATCGAGCATATTCATGCAGCTGTTAAGTCGTCATTCGAGTTTTTAGCGCAAAACGCTGTTAAAGATGAGATCGAAAAAAATGTTCAGCATGAAAGAATAGAAAAAAATCTCAAAGTCTCTGGTGACGACCCATGGAAAAAGCGTGGGTTCAAATCGTTGTATGGTGTTACAATGCTCATCGGCTACTACTCCGGCAAAATGGTCGATTTAGTCGTAAAAAGCAGTTATCGCCAAGATTGTACGTCCTGGAAAAAGAAGACTCATACTGAAGAATATCGGAAATGGTTTGAGTATCACGAAGAAGAACGCTTGAAGAATCACGAGGGCTCCTCGGGAAAAATGGAGGTTGATTCTATGAAAGAAATGTTTTCGAGATCGGAAGAGAACTTTGGCGTGAAATATAGTAATTATATAGGTAATGTGGATTCTAAAACTTTCAAGGCCATACTAGAATTAAATCCTTATGGTGACGAGTTGACTATTGTAAAAAGTGAGTGTGTTAGCCACGTAGAAAAGAGAATGGGCACCAGACTCCGAAACGTAAGAAAAGAAAAAATACTTTCCGGAAAAGGGAAGTGAACGGATAAAGTTGTAAAAAAACTCACCAAATATTATGGTTTGAGCATTGAAAGATACGTAGGTAGTGTTGAAAATATGGAAAAAGAAATCATGGCTACTTATTTTCATATTTTTTCAGCAAAAAAAGAGCCGAATCATGGAAACAGTCCAACTGGAGCTGAAAGCTGGTGCAAATGGCAGAAAGCTATCCAGCAGCCATATTGGATATTTCGACACTTACCTGAAAACCCGCTCGAACAGCGCACGCACATTGCAAGGCTCGGACAAATTTTCACATTTTCCACCGGATCATCTCAACCTTCGTTTGCTCACCAGGACTCAAATTAAGGTAAGCGTACACCGTCATAATTTAACGTAATTCACTGACGGTGAGGAGATTCATATATCGGTATATCCTCATAAAGGTCTCACACTGTGGCGTGCTCTGCAGCGCGGGCTGCACCACGTTTTCACTCAATTATTAACATGCTCGATTAATATAATTGCGTGTGTTTTACCAATTCACTGCACTTTTCCCCAATTAAACTTGCTGGGAAAGTGTTGTGAATTCAGTCTAATCATTTGTGCATCCTCAATACTCTACTTGTCATACTCTGCAGCGCTGACTGTGTCACGCTGTCTCATGTCGTGTACAGCACTCAAGCAATTCAATTGCAAGTGCTCTCACCTATTCTGTAACGGTAATTTTTATCATTAACAATTATTTTTATGTTCCTTGGGAATTCGGGCTCGAACACAAAACTAATTAATGTTAGACTTCGAAATGCGTGAGGGTAGGGTTTTATTTACAGAATGAATAATTTTATAACAAGTTATTTTACAGTTTCCGCCCTCTATTATCCAGAATAGAGCATTTAAATTCAGAATTCCGGCGATTATTTTATTATCATTTCGTCTTATTCGCGCATCGATTCTCGGTATCCTCGGGAGTTTATTATTCTCCTTGCACAGCTGTATTACCGGACGCTCGGTGCACAAATATACCCACACCACAAGTTCTTTTGCATCGCACTCGCTCCTTTGACAGGGTGTATTAACTCTGTGTACAATTCTTTCTCTTCCACTCTCGTTTCGCTTTCTCTCTTCCTCTCTTCTACTCGTCTAGCCGGGCGATTCCCGTTTATACCACCGATTTGGGATTATTCTTTTTCCTTATATACTACGAGCTTAAACGTTGTTGTGCCGCGGAATATTCCACTCCGTATTTCATATATTCGGGAATATTTCATAGCAAAGAAACATTGAAATTCGTTCAAGACAGGAAACGAAGTCCAATGCCTGATCGTACGAACGACCCCAAGAACGCCGACGCAGCATGAGCGACTCGCTTGGCGTTCGACGATAGGCTAACGCTAAAATTGCAAATGAAGGGATTTTCGTGAAGACAGTTAACAACTGCTTTACGAAAGACAGTATAAAAATAGATTGAAAAGAGAACGAGTTGGTTCCTCGTTAAATACTCGAAACGATATATTATCGTACATTCTTACTTTGACTTTCCATTAGACAACGGAAAGTTACCGTTGCCTATAATAAACACTTCCTTTTATATAGATTCGCGTTTTCATCGATAACTCGAGATTCATGTCCTTATCGGCAAACGATCCCAAAAATAGTAACTTTTTTATATTATACCGAATACCGAATAATCCAATTACCCGGTACCGGCATAACATTTGGTGGCAGCGGTGGGATCTGCCGAAGTTAAGTGATTCGTAATTTATTTGGAAAAAAGTGTTTTGGACAAAGTTAAGAGTGACACTGAAGTGACGATTACGACGCGTGCAAGGACACCAGTGTAGTTCGTGAAAACCCGATAATCTAACGCGAAGACGCGAAGTGAACGTCGGTGCGGTGTGACATCGGTCAACCGTTTAAAATCCCGATTGACGGTGTTACGTCAAGTCGTGGAAAAACGCACAAAGTGTGCAAGCGAGTACGCGAAGCGGCTACTCGAGAAGACGCCGTCGTGCAACCATTGGCGACGTGCTAAGGAACCAACCCAAGATACGGGTCAACGGTACCAGGGACGATAACTGGACCAGCCTTCGAGGGAAGCTACGAGACAACAGGTCTACAGCACCGGAGGAACTGCACCCGAGAACAACGCCATGGAAAGGACCGTCTAGCAGATCATCTTTCTGTAAGTGGCGGTTACATTACTATTACATATTGCCGTGATAAAAAAAAAAATTTGCCAAAGCCAGAGTAGAACCGGTATTTGGGAAAATATTCCACTAGATATATATTTCTCTTGAGATTTTGTGGGAATATTTCAAAGTAGAGTTCGCCGCGAAATTAGCAAACATGTCAGAGTCTAGAGGAGCCCGATCAAGACATAGGGGCAACTCGCTAGAGACGACGTTGCCTGGCGCAGGGGTAGACCCCACAGCCGGATTAGCCGCGGCCGCAGGGGACATCATTTACGGAGCGCGCAGGGCGCTATTCGAGCTCTCGCCGTCGGGGCGAATCCCCTCGACCAGACAAGAGGCCGTTGCAGACCGACTAACGGCCCAGTTTGGCGTAAACCCACGTAGGAGTGCGTCGTTCGGGGATTTCGACAGCGAAGTTAGCGACGACGTATTTAAGGGGTTATACGCAGTCATGAAGCAAAAAAAAGACGGTTTTTCAAGGATTTATCCTGAAGAGACTTTTGAATTTATTAATTTGAAAATTTTTGTGGCTATAAAAGCATCCTTTAAGAACGTAAACAAATTTTTTATTTATAAAAATGTTGATTATAGAGGGCGCTGCAGGCAATTTCCCGAACCTCCTCTAAAAAAGACGATTTACGGTGTACATCGTAACTCAAGATTGGATTATCTGAAATAAAAAAACCAAACAAATTTCGTTAATATATTAGATTATCTAGTAATTAATCGTTTGGCTAATCAAAATATTGAATTTTCACAAAATGGCGGCTTCTCAAAAAAATGGTTTCGATTTTTTATGTAAAATTTGGCCTTAAATTGTTTATAAAATGGAAAATAAGTATCGGATTGACAAAAGGAACGATTAATTACTAGAAAATGTATCTAAGAAGATTGTGTTAAAATTTTAGACCGATCGAACAAGCTGTTTTTGAGATATCGTGTACACCGACTTGAAAAATGCTGTTTTGAGAAAAACGCTTTTGAAGTTTCAAAACCGGTTCACACAGAAAAAAAAATTTTTTTTCAACTTACATGGTGTCGTCTATTCCAGGGCCATATAATAAACCCTCCATTCCTTCAGCAGCCTCCAGCAATTCAATTTGGTGCTGTCTTCGAGCCATCCTTCCCTCTCGTGTCGTTTCGTGCGCTCTGCGCTCGGATAGCGTAACGCGCTCTTTGTCCTCCTTTTGTACATATGCATGCGCATTGGGCCCCAAAGACAGTCCCATTGCATTCATATGGTACAAAAATGAAATTGAACCTTCATTAAACATAGCGGCGGTGATATTTGCGGCCATTTCAACAATTTTTGAGCAACTCGGAATGATTTTCGGCGTAATTTTCCAGATGATTTGGTTGTAACTCTCGTTATTATTTTGTGTAAAGCCGCCTACACATCGCTCCAATAATGTCTTGCTGCTGAGGTCTTCGTAAATTGGACGCATAGCTTCAGCAACATCCGTGGGTAATGGCTGGTAATCGTGCTCAAATTCGATCAGTTTGTCTGCTGCTGCTGCTCGCTGCCAAGAACACCATGACTCCAGCCCAACCGGGCACTTCTCGTGTTGTGGATTTTCGTCAGTGGAACAGTAATGGAAATACGTTGCCCATATGGCATTGCGCATATTTCAACAGATTCGCAATTTCTCCAAATTGCTAAACCGTAATAAACTTTAAGTTTGTCGATTGTTTTGCCCGTAAGTTTTCCTTTGCCACCGAGAACTTTTTTTTGAATTTTTTTTCCGGCTTTGTTGACGGTTTCAACAGTTTTTTTACAAGTTCTCGAAGCCGTGTGCCCATTCTTTTCTATACATGTCCAATACACTCTTTTTTTATAACTTCATCATTACCATACGGTAAAGCTTTTAAAATCTCCGAGTAAGTTTTCGAATCACCGTCGCCGATGTAATTTTTGTACACAACTCCGTATTTTTCTATCGAACGCTTGAACATCTCGATGACTGAATCGACCTCCATTTTTCCTGAGGAACCGGAATGATTTGCACAGCAACTTTCTTTATGGCTTTCGTACCACTCATTATATTCTTCAGTGTTCATATTTTTTCTCCATACTTCACACTGTTTGCAGTATGCACTTTTCACCACAATGTCATTAATTTTTCCAGTGTAATAACCAACACTACTACACTCTCATACAATGTATAAGAATACAATACACAGGTATATAAAAGGAGCAACGGTCCAGGTAAACAGCTGCCGCTTGAGCCTCTGCCCCACCTACTTTCAAACGCGCCGAGGCGTCTCTACATATATAGGTATAACTCCGAAAGTATTGCTCGGATCGACTTGAAATTTTGTGTGTATACTTTTGAATATATGTACATTACAAAAATGCAATAAAAAAAATCGGTTTTTGGAAAATCATAACTGCGTATAACCCCTTAATATAGCTGCTGGCGAGAGAACGCCCGAGCGCGTCACCCAAAACACGATTGACCAGGAAAGAGAGAACATGCAAACTATAGATCCAGTAGGTTTCTCTGCAGCTAGCGGTGCGACAGCCCAGTCGGTACCAGCGAGAGTACGCGATCGGTTGGAGGCGGTCGACCGAAGCCAACGCTAAATGGAAAGAGCACGACACCAGTACGAAAGGCTGCAGCGCGAGCACGATCGAGGCACACACAGTAGTGACGGACCACCAACCGCTTACCTGACTGTTCGGAATAAAGGACCCAGGTTCGAGATTGATGCGTTGGAAAATTAAATTGGCGGAACATGAGTTTAACGTAGAGTACAAGGCAGGAAAGCGCAACACGAATGCAGATGCGCTAAGTCGAATATTCCTTACTATGAGGGCCCAAACGAGAGCGAAGAACAAAGTCCGTGAGTCGAAAGAGGACAGCACGACGGGGCAACTCGGCACAACGAACGACCGCACAAAGCGGTGGGCCGAAGATACCCCTTACAGCCGTGGTAGCTCGTCGGAGCGAGAGATTGAGCTCGCCCACGAGAAAGAAAAGGACAGCAAGCGCCCGGGTACGGAGAGCCGCACAAAGCGGAGAGCCGAGAATACCCCGGGCCAGCCCAGCAACGCGGCAGAGAGAGAGAGGCCGCGCTGGCCAATGCGCCAGAAGAAAATAAAAAGATCCGCAGCGTGCATGCAGATCGCTCTACTGAACTGCACAGCCCCGCCGAAAAGCTGTGCGGTCGGAGAAGGGGCAGACCACGCAAGCAAGCAACGGAAGCCACTGGTAAGACTGCGAGCACCGCTGACAAGGACGGAGTGGGCCCAGCACAGCATGGCGGACCTGCAAAGCGCGGGAGAACGCGAAAAGCAAACGTTGCAAGGCCGCTCGAGACAGAGAGCGACCCAACGGCGGAGCTAACGGTGGGCACACCGAGCGAAGAAACTGCGGACAGAGCACCGCAAAGGCCCACTAAGGAAGCGAGGCACGGCGGGGCCCGTAGCCCACGAACTTCCAGCAGCGCGGACGAAGACAGCGTTATAAAAGAGTATAGCGACTGCTGCAGTGGCGTAGCCCTTCCTGCTGCCGATGACCGCAAGAAAATAATTAGAGAATACCACGACACCCCCATAGGAGGGCATCAGGGTATACGGCGTACGTTACATCGGATTCGGACCAAATACGACTGGCCCGGCCTGAGAAGAGATTTAGAAAATTATATATCGTCCTGTGAATCCTGCCAAAAGAATAAGATCAGGAAAAAGGAACGAGTGCCGATGGTGGTACGGACACCGTATCAAGGTCATTTGAAAAAGTCGCGGTCGACATCGTCAGACCGCTACCGGAAAGCGCTTGCGGGAAAAGATACATACTCACGTTCTAGGACTCGCTTACAAAATACAGTGCAGCGATATCACTGCCGAACCAAGAGGCCTCAACAGTAGCAAAAGCGCTCGTTGAAGGATTGATCTGCCGGCACGGAACGCCGGAAATAATATTATCAGATCAGGGTACGAACTTCCTCAGCTCGACCTTCAAGAAATTGTGTCGACTGCTGCGAATCAAGAAAATACAAACGACAGCCTACTATCCGGAATCAAATGGCGCATTAGAAAGAACGCATCGCACCCTCGCTGAGTAAGTTAAAAAATATCATAGACGAGGATCAAGGAAATTGGGACGAGTGGCTGCCATATGCGATGTTCATATACAACACCACTCCACATACGGGGACTGGACTGTCTCACCATGTATTGGTGTACGGACGCGAGGCTGAATTGCCGACCGCCGTGAAACAGGAGCCCCGCAGCACCTATGCCTACGATGATTACATCCACGACTTACGCGAGCGATTACGCGCCGCATGGACAGTAGCACGCGACAACCTGGAAGTCGCGAAAAGACGGTCAAAGAATACGTATGACCACGGCGCACAGGTGCAGGAGTACCGCGTTGGCGAACGCGTACTCCTCCGTGACGAGACGGTGCGCAGGGGGCGGTCAGCCAAGCTGACCCCGAAGTGGACGGGACCTCACGAAATAGTAAAGAAGAGCCCCCCCGTCAATTACGTCGTCCGAAGGGGACGAAAAACTCAGGCGGTGCATGCAAACCGCCTGAAGCTCTTTATCGAGCACTAATAGATCAGGAATGTATGAAATTATGAAAAATTACCTATAGCTAATTAACAGATAAATTAAAGCTAATATTGCAGAACCCCTCAGGCGCAAGGTGGAAACTTCAATAAACCAAGCAGAGTAGGTAATAACGCTATATAATTGAGGCAAACAAAAAATTTTTTCGATTAAGCATATAATGGTCGACGGCCTTGGAAGCATAATCAAGGCCATCACGGGAAACATGGACGCCGCCGACGCGCGGGAGCTCCATGAAGAGATAACGCACCTTAAGGCATCTCACCAGACCCTGATGGAAGGGCTGACGAACCAAATACAGGTCATAAAAACCACTCTCAGCCTATTTAATGAAAGCGCACATCATGTACAGGCTAACGAACGGACTCTGCACGCCCAAATGCAGCAAATAAACCGCACGCTCAACAGCGACGTATACTACGTACAGAGACGCCAACACTTAGACGAGATGCTAAACGCGATAAGTATCGCGGTCGAAGCATTACTCAGCGACGTGTAGGAGTTAGTGTGGCTCGTGGACAACATAGCTAGCGGCAAGCCCAGAGCAACGTCCCTGCCGCCACGCACACTCGTAACGCACCTCGTCGAAGCACTGCCACACCTACCATCAGGCAGTAGTTTCCCAGTCGCAATAACGCACGACCAAGTGCCAACACTTATGCGACTGGCAGATACCAGGGCCTACAGCGAAGGCAACGCAATAGTGCTCGTGCTGGATATACCGCTGATCGGGCAGCAACGGTATAGTATACAAAAAGTATACCCTATACCCATGCGTGCTGACAACGGCAAACACTACTACATAGACGCGACAGAGAGCCACGTAGTAATAGATCTCGAGAACCGCAAATACTTAAGGATGACATCCCACGACATAAAAATTTGCAAGACACTGGGCAAATCATACATCTGCCCACCCACGTTTCCAACAATTCCGATTACGAACGATGCTCCTTGCGAAGTCCTCATCTACGCGAAAATTAATACTAATAACGGCAAGAAATGCGGAAAAAGTGGCATCAAACTAAACCATCCCCTTATCATCCCAATGCAACAGCGAGAGCGATGGCTATACGTCGCGCCAACCCCTGAACCTGTAGGAATAAGTTGCGGAAAAACTACTCCTACTCAACACGAAATATTATACAATTCAGGTATACTGGCTTTGGTAGGCGTATGTATAGTAACCGCCCAAGATTTCAGCATCAAAACCATTGGGCAGACATCACAGATCATCCGGGAAAACTATCTCCCACGCGCCTCCTACGCAGACCGAGAAGATAATTCCATTACAGAACGTGCTGCGAGACCCAGAAGAGCTTCAAAAGCTCGGAGCTCGAGCCGACCAAATCGTGGACAACCTCAATACAGACGGAGACGGGATACAACACATCCATAATCTGAGTTTCTACTCACTGGGTGCAGTAGTACCAATAGCCTTGGTTGGCTATGTTCTGTTCAAATGTTATAGGTATCAGCGAAACCGAACACCAACAAGGACAAGCAAGGCAACGACCCCGGCAGCAGCCGAGGTAAACATCAACCTCGAGCCGCTCGGACGACAACAGCCAGAGGAGCAACTGCGATCCGAGCTGGCCAGAGTATGCACCCGTCCCCCCAACCGAGAACGACTCGCTCGGCACGAAAGACGATAAGAAGCAAAAGAAAAAACTTCATCGTTAACTAATGAAAAAATAAAAAAATTTATTGTATTGTTATATAACATCAAACTGTACAATTGTATCAAATTGTAAGAGGAAGTACGGGAAACCAATCGAAGAAAAAATTTTTTTAGAGAAAAAATTTTTCCTTCTAAGGGGGGAGGGATGTTGTGCCGCGGAATATTCCACTCCGTATTTCATATATTCGGGAATATTCCATAGCAAAGAAACATTGGGATTCGTTCAAGACAGGAAACGAATTCCAATGCCCGATCGTACGAACGACTCCAAGAACGCCGACGCAGCATGAGCGACTCGCTTGGCATTCGACGATAGGCTAACGCTAAAATTGCGAATGAAGGGATTTTCGTGAAGACAGTTAACAACTGCTTTACGAAAGACAGTATAAAATTAGATTGAAAGAGACCGGGTTGGTTCCTCGTTAAATACTCGAAACAACATATTATTGTACATTCTTACTTTGACTTTTAAATAGACAACGGAGAGTTGCCGTTGCCTATAATAAACACTTCCTTTTATATAGATTCGCGGTTTCATCGATAACTCGAGATTCATCTCCTTATCGGTAAACGATCCCAAAAATAATAACTTTTAACTATTATACCGAATACCGAATAATCCAATTACCCGGTACCGGCATAACAACGTATTAATTAATCCTATGCACCTAATTCTACGGATATCGATTTATATCTTAATCTATTGCTCGTTTCCTTTTTACTTCACTGAAACCAATTCTTTATATTATCTATGCATTGAAATTCGGAATTCCGGCGATTATTTCTGCGTTATTTCTTCTTATTCGAGCACAAATTCTCGGTATTCTTGGGCTCGAGCTTCGGTTACGTGTCGATGCCTTGGTATTGACTCGTTACCCGCACTCACACCGCCACACGCATTCAGCTCACTCCTTGGACAGAGTGTATCAACTCTGTTTACAATTTTGTCTCACTCACTCTCGTTTTACTTTTTCTCTGTCCCTCTTCCACTCATACGATCGGGCACCTCCTGTTCATACTGTTGGTTTTGAATCTGCACTATTCAACTTATTTCCTTGCGTGCTATTTTCTTACTTCAATGCAGTTAATTTCCTATCCCTGACTCTATTCACGTAATTCACAATACTTAAAAACTACTCGCTTAATCTTATTAATTTAACTTATTCGCTTATTCAATCTACTTATAGTCTAATTAGATCTCAATATTTGACAATTTGCTCACTGCTAACTGATGATGGTTGATTATATAAAGATTCCTCGCCTGTCCTTTCCTTATGGCTTCCGAATGCCACTTACTCGGTTTCTTCATCTTTTAGCAACCACCGACTCTACAATACGTACTTTAGAGAAAACCACTGAATTTTCACTTGTGATTCTAACTTATTTAATTATCGATTTTTACTTTCTTCTAGTACCAGTACTATGACGCCAAGAGAGCTACTCTCTCCCCGCACCGGCCTTTTATAGGCCTTCCCTCACCTCATTCCCCTCTGCATCGTAATTTTGAAAACTAACGCATTTCCTATCTTCGTGACTTAGTCGTCGTCCCGCTCACCGCCTTCCCCTCGCCACCCAGCAAGGCCAGCTGGTCGCTGGCCCGCTGTTTACATTAGCGAGAGAATTTCGATGGTGTGACGTAGCATGGGTTCAATGGCCTAGTCCCCGCCAACCTCGGTTTGCTTGTACCGAGTCTGTTGCTCAGGTGTCTTGATACTCCTTAATACATTCGGGCTCTTACAGCCGTTCGAAATAACAATCGATGCCCAAGAATTTAACTCTATTATATTGCATCGATTATTATTACATTAATTTCTACACTCATGAGTGTAACCATGTTACAATTCACTGCAACTTCTCTCAGATAAATCTGCTGAGAGCTTGCAGTGAACAATTGACACATTGTTCACACTCATTTACTTCTTAGCGTGGCGTGCTCCGCAGCATTGGCTGCGGCACGCACAGCGCTCTCAGTACATACAGCACACAATTAATATAATTGTGTGCTGCTCAAGTCTCTCTGTCAAATTCAAAGTTGATTTATTTAGTTATATACAATGTTAGTTCTCTGTTTTGGTGCATTTATTTTATATCAATTTTGTATTTTCCTAAATTTTAGTCTATTTTGTATTTATTCCCAGTTTCTATGATTTTTTAAATTGCGTTAATTCATTGTTTGTGTGGAAAGTATAATAAACCACTTTCTCCAAATTCCATCTACGAGCCTGGTTTATTTTCACCCTGTCTTGAGTGAAGCTTCATTAGTTTCAATATATTCGCAGATCTGTCAAACACCATCGGACGGATTCTCAACAAGGATGTAACTAAAGTTTTAAGAATATCGCGTAAATAAATTACTTTTTTCGGGTAAAATTTTTTGAGAAAATAGTCGAAAATTTGAACATTTGATTAAAAAGCCTACTTAATTTTTAATTTTATAGTTTGTAATAATTTTAGAGGTTTATCCCTCACCTACATATGTCAATAATCAAAAAATATTTTTGTTTTCTGTTTCAGATGAATAGAAAAAATGTTGTGTCGCGGAATATTCCTCTAACGTATTCTCGGGAATATTCCTTAGCGGACACAGAGATGGAATTCTAGCTGTCATACAAGACGGGATGCGAAGTAGACGCCGACGCAGCATGAAGCGACTCGCGAGGCGATCTACGATAGGCTAAAGCTAAAGCTGCCAACTAAGGGATTTTAGCAAACGCAGTTGCTAACTGCTTCAGTAAAAACAGAATTAATTTAGACTCAAGAGAGAACGGTTGGTTCCTCGTGAAATTCTCGAAACAACGCATTATTGTACTTTCTTACTTTACTTCTAAATAGACAACGGAAAGTCACCGTTGCCTATAATAAATACTTCCTTTTACATAAATTCGTGTTTTCATCGATAACTCGAGATCCATCTCCTTATCGGCAAACGATCCCGAAAAATAATAACTTTTTAATATTATACCGAATACCGAATAATCTAATTACCCGGTACCGGCATAACAAAAATGACAAATGCAGCAGTTTTCGATGCAACGCAAAAGACGCCTAAAGGAATACCCTATAATGGCGCCATTTTGTTTTGTTAAAAAAAAAAAAATTTAACACTTGAAAGCATTAATAAAATAATGTAAAATTTTTTTAATGATACGATTATTTTATCACCTTTAAAAAAATTTATAAAAAATGACTTATTTTCGGGCGACTAAAGGGTTTGCTCCCCTTAAATTGTGTGGTATACGCCGAGTATGATAATGTAATAGAGATAGATTCCACACGTCAGGTCATTATAGATTTTAGTGCGTGAGTGGGCGCCACACTCGACACTGTAATTTTAATCATCAATTAATCATCAAACCCTCATAACGGACGTTATAGTGGATATTCAAGAACTCTACGATGCAAACAACCGTTTTCTACCAAAGGAGATAGCTGTGATGACTCTTCAAGAAGAACATTATGGTCATTGGCTTGTTGAACCACCATATGACTTTGGTGAGCTACCAAAGAGCATACGTACGAGCAACAATAAACTAACGTGTTTTCATTATGTATTCTAATAGCTTGACTGTGATACACCGTTGAAAAAAATCTATGCCAATTGACGCTTACTGTGTCGTTATGCCTTACATATTTACACGAACGGCTTGCAGAAAGCCGAGCTTTTACGCGACGTTCTGGAGCGCGATATCATCGATCTGAAAGCATATGAGGGTCCATCGTTAAAAAAACATGCCCTTCAACAACGTTTACTGTATTTATCATGGTATTTCGAAAAAAGACGATATTAAGTGTGCTCTAAATAACGTGGCAAAAATACGTTCGTGGCTCAGGTTTAAGGAGCTCGACCCAGTTAGCCCTATTTATTCACAACCTATCGATAAATCAACGCCTATTAAAAATCAGCAAAGCCAATCCAACAACGAAGCATCAAATGAAGGAAATACTCTCGATAAATCACAAAGCGTAGAGTATATATTCAACGATATTACACTATCGTGCAACAGTATAAGTCGCCGTTGCACGGAGGAACTGTACCGGCTAACGATAAAACATCTATACTTTTCCGTGGCAGAGAAAAACATGTAGTCTCACTGCCTGCTAAACAACCACCACCAACCCCGCGTAACACGCACAAACACCAGCCAGAGCAACCACCGCGCAACCATCATCATCATCAACAGCGCCAACGTCAATCACACTCTGAGCGTCAACAGCAGTTGTGTATACAGCATGAACAGCCAGCTGTTCAATTAGACGCTCTACAATGAATATCTGCTCAGACGAAAGGAGTATTCCCGGCCGATCGCATCCCGAGTCGCTGGTCTAGACCCGCAGCATTGGTGCTAAACACAGACGAGCATAATCTACCTGGAAGACACTGGGTTGTTACGTACGCTGATAGAAATGGACATAAAATGTTTTCGATAGTTATCGAGTGTCCCCACTCGTCAACCAACACCATATACGTCTATGCCGAAACTATCGAGGCTACGAGTGGACCTCGTGGTAGGGTAGCATTTTCGCCAAAACCCATCTCCGCCGAACAATTGTTAGTGCCTGTATAATGCGAACGGTAGGTAGCGTTGGGAACTCGTTCTATACTGTTTTATACGTGTTGTGCCGCAAAATAATGAATTGTACATTATTTCGCCATTGTTCCTTCTTCGCGTGAGGCAACTCACCGAAGTAGAAAAAATGTGCAAATGTAAGCAATGAGCTGCGAGCAATGACCGCTACGAGCTCGAGCTACGAATTGCTGGAATTTGAAAGCGATGTTTATTGTGAAACTCATTGCGACATTTGATTTCGGTCAAAAGAGTGAATAACTGCTTTACCGAAATCAGTCTAAAGTTTAACATCAACCCGAACGGTGATCGCGGGTTGGACTCGCCCGAATATTAAATTCTATTAGTAGATTCAAACGCGAGACGTTGGTTCCTCGTACGGGCTCGAAACCACAATTTATTGTAATATACTTTTATTGACTTTTAAATAGACAACGGAAAGTTACCGTTGCCTATAACAAATAATTCCATTTTACGTAAATTCACGTTTACACGAATTACTCGAGATCCATCTCCTAATCGGAAAACGATCCCAAAATAATAAATTTAAATATTATACCGATTACCGAGTTATCCAATTACGCGGTACCGGCATAACAGATGAAAAATCTGCTGCTTGTGGTAAACCTTCACGAAATTCGATTACCCGGACTGCCACTCGATGTACAAAATTGTATGTACAATTTTTTTTCTCATTTCAAGCTCACTATCGTTTGTGCAATTCGCGGTCGTATTCACGTTGCATAGCATATTCTGCGTAGACGGAATAATAATGTCCCGTATCCATGAATAGCCAATACGGGTAGACACAAATTGCGCGGTATCACTACGACACACTTCACGGAGCCCTCGATGGCACTTCAGTCATTTTTAGGCCTTACGAGTCCTCGTCATGGACATCATCCTACATGGACAATCTCGCATGGTTGCTGGTAATTTTTTCGGTCTTGCACACCCACGGATACAGAGAGCACATATCAACATAACGTAACTGTTACGTCACGTGGTTCAAAAGCATCTGCTTAACCGTCGGGACGTTGTTCACATATGAAAACATTTCGTCGTCATTCTCGAGTAAACTGCCAAAATCATATTTTCACATTCCACTCAAAGTATGTCTTCTCGATCTGATTTACCTGGATATCCATCGTATCAACGAATTTCATCTCTATTGACACGGTAATAACGCGGTCAATCGTGGAATTGAAGCACATGTGCCACCGGAGGGCGATACACTCTGGTTTGCTCGCATTCAAGCCATATGACGGCTTTACGCGTTTGCCGACGGTACATCCACTCTTCCTCGCTGTTGTAACGTGTGCAAGCTTCTGTATAGAGGCACACACCATCGCAGCGTATAACGAACTCGCGAAAAGCTAGAGACGCATATCTCAAAACCGTGATAGCTATTCGACAATATTGTACAAATTCCGCATCTGTGGTTTTTTTAATTCGATGAGACCACATAGGGTTGACTGCACGGCGAAACCTAGCATTATGAAGAATACAGATAATTTTTTTAAATGTTGGTAATAACGCTAATTTTACGAGTTCGCTGTCATGATAATCGGTTAACACGAATTCAAGTTTGCCACAATACAATCGATCTCTAAATCCGTGATATCGAGACATATCATGCATACACATGCATATCATCGTGTAATTACTCGTACGGATGTGTCTTAACAACATAAAAGAAGAATTCCGTAGAGGACTTGTCTTTTTCCTTATCCTTGCATGAGAACTCGGTCGAGTTTGCATGTAACACAAAGTGATGTACCCCATACATGCATGTGTTTATTCGTGGTTTTAATTAAACGAAAGCAACATCAACCGATTTTCATTGCGTTACAGATACTGTATCGCTAATATTCACGAAATGTGATAAGCTAGGCAAAAAGTGCCAACGAACGAGCGATTACAGGCCACGCAGTACTCTGGCTGAAAGCCTCTATTACCGTTGCAATAAGTTGATTTACATCGAGCACAATGATGACTACAACGGTGCTCGAGTTCTCGTGTTTACCTAAAGTTACACAGTGTGCATAATCCCTGACTACCTAACGCACCTGTGAGATTCAATATTGGTTGGTAATGGTGAGGAAGCTCGTAATAGAGAATAAAGAGTTCATGATTAATTTTATCTATTGATGGAAGTATTGAGTTTCGTCTATTATACAAAGCCGGACCCCGTTTCCCGAAAGTTAAAAATTCGTAAACAACTGTCGCTATACCCACGTGAGCCAAGTATACTACCGCTGCTGTAAACTGCGCTTTTCAGAGTCCGTTCCGAATGTGTCACTATCGCCTGTATAATGCATCCGTACGAATTTTACCGCATTCGGGCCGTTGTAGACATAAATTATCACTATTACTTATGTGTAAAATCGACCTTTCGCTATGGACTCGTAGGTAAGCGCAGTTCCGCATCTGCTTTCGACGCCTCGTACTATAGATGTCGTTATTCTGCACGAGCCATCCTATATTCGAAATGCATGTATTGTAACGGTAATTTTTATCGTTAACATTAATTTTTGATTTCCGAGGGGAAAAATTCGGGCTCGAACACAGGGATAATTAATTTACACTTCTGGGTAGGCAAAAAAAGGTTTATTTAACAAGACAATCAGGAGAATATAGGTGTTCGATTTATTGACACCGTTTGCCAGTACATTGCATTTCCAATCCGTTGATTCCTGCGATTATTCTACGGTTCTTTCGTATTTCTCGTTACACGTAGCTCCTCGATACACCTAGCTACGTAGCCTGTTATTTGTATTATTCGTCGGTAGCAGGCCTGTCACCCAATATACATACTCAAACCACGTACGTGAATTTACTCTTAAAGGAGATGTCCCTGTTACGCTGATAATCCTCTCTATTTACCGGTTGTTTTGCTTCCTTCCTATCTGCTTTGAAACTACTCGCTTAAATTCTACTTGCTTAAATACTACACGCTTAAATACTATTCGCTTAAATACTATTCGCTTAAATACTTTTCGGTTAAATACTATTCGATTAAATACTATTCAATCCAGTATTCCTATAAATTGTTTCTGAGATCACACTAGTTATTTTTCTTACTAATTAGACCACTCGCCTGTTTCTTTTCCTTCCTCTGTATTCGTTTTTTACTGAGCTTAATATCTTTCAGAAATATAATTCTTTCGATAATACACTCACTTGCTTTTCTTAGCTACTTCGAAAACGTCGATGTAAAAACTAAAATTTCGACATGTAAAATCAGAACCACGTAAAACCAAAATGCAGGATGTACGTAAGATACACGTAATATCACAGAAGCCAAGAGGCACGTATCACAAGAGACCGTTTTCTCTCCCGCAGGCTCTTTTATGGCCTCCCCCCTGCCTCATTCCCCTTTATATCATTTTCGGTTTTTATTTTAAATCTAACGTGTTTTTCTAATTTTTCAGGTTGCCATTGTCGCGCCACTCGTCTTCCTCTCGCTCCCAAGCGAGGCCAGCTTGTCGCTGACTTGCTGTTTACGGCAGCGAGGGAGTTCCTTTGGCGCGAAGTCGGTTGTTTACTTTTTTTTACCTTACTTTAGTTCGATCAGCGGTGCCTGAACTCGATCGTACTTTTGCATGTAATATCTCTCGTTCCCAGCGAAACATAATATGGCAGGCTAATGGTTGTTACTATGTTACATTATCCCCCGAGATCTTTGACTGAGTTGTAAATTACAACTCGCCCAAAGATCTCTTATGCCATCTCGTAATTTTGATCTTGTGCCTCCCCCATCGTATTCTCACCTCTTTCTTTTCTTTCTTTTTTATTTTATCTAATTTTTTTTAATTTTCGTTTCTTTTCTTTTTCTTTTTCTCGCCTTTTTTCCCTTTTTTTTATACTATATTTTCTTTTTACCTACCGATTCTTGGTTTGGCTGTTTCTTGTGCTGCTGGATCCATGCTCTTACGTTGTTTTGTTTACCTTATTCTATTTTTTTTCTTCTTATGCTAATTCGCACGCCGGGCTTAACATCTAGTTCTAATTTCTATAGTAACTTTACGCCAGTGAAACTCAAAGCCGGTATATTTTGGTTTTACTTGATATATTTTCTTTATTTATAAACCGTCGCTGTCATTACCCCTGCCCACGTCACTGTCTGTCTCGTCATGGTCAGTCGGTGCAATTACACCCCAATCCAGGAGGGTAGCTGTCGTCTCATCGTCTGGCTCCGGAGTGGCCAGCCACTCCATATATATGGTCTCCTCGGCTTGCTCCTCCTTGTCTGTATCCGACCACTCCTCATGCATCTGGTCGTCCTTGGGATTTGTCACCACGGGTATTACTGGAGGTGGCTGCGCTGTTATGTCGGCTGTTATTGTTGCTCCTGCCCTTTCCGCCCGTCTGTCTTGGCGGAAATGTTTCCCCGAGTATCCTCCGTCCGGGCCATACTCGAAATTCAGGTTTGATGGTAGCCTCCTCGCCTCATCTCTCCGGATTAGCTATTCCGCGACATCGTATCCCCTGTTGTCGAGGCTGGTATGAATATCTACCCAGAGTACCTCGACTGGGCCGAGGTGGTCAATAGCCCAAGTAATGGCAAAGGATTGTTCATCGAGGTAAAGGCTTGGTAAAGTATACAAAGTCTCTATTTTAATATAGACCTTCTTTGCCAGGTCTCCCATCCTCGCATAGATGTTTCCATTCGACCTCTTCCTCACGAGCGTACCTCGGAAGAAGATGTATTCTTTCGTTTCTCCCTCGTCGGTCAACAGGAAGAGTACCGCTCTCCCAGGTAAGCTTCCTCGTCCAGAATAGGATGCAGTTGAGGGTGGTCCCGTGGCGTGGTTGCCAAGAGCTTGAGAAATGCCTCTCTTGGTCCCTCGTCTTGTTTCGTCCATATATAAAAACGACCGGGATTTTCCACCCCGATGATTTCTGATGCATACGGCTCCCCTGGGATCAGGTACTCCACGGTGTGCTCGGTAAACCGATGCATGTTTCGAATTTTGAAGAGAGAAAAAAAAAATTCCGGAAGAAAAAAAATCTCAATGTATGCAAAGGTGTACTTTGTATTGTATAATTCCGGTTGCGATCCGCTGATTTTAGTGAATTTGATGGCCCGTTCCCTTCCTTTTATAGTAGTTGCGAAGCTTCATTATATCTATATATTATATCTATACTGTAACATGGTTACATGCATGAGCGCAGGGATAAATGCGATAATAATCGATGCGATATAACAGAGTTATATTCTCGGGCATCGATCGTTATTTCGAACGGCTAGAAGAGCCCGAATATATTTAAGAAGTATCGAAACACCTGAGCGACAGACTCGGTACAAGCGTACCGAGTTTTGCGGGCAATAGGCCCATCGCCCCTAATACAAAAAAGTAGAGCTGTCGCAGCTCCGAAATTCCCTCGCCGACGTAAACAGCAGGTCAGCGACCAGCTGTCCTTGCTGGGAGGCAAGGGAAAGGCGGCGAGCGCGGCAGCGGCGTACCGCAAAAGTCTGAAGATGCGTTATATTCAAAATTCGGATGAAAAATAGGCAGAGGGGACTGAGGCGAGGGGAGGCCTATAAAAGGTCGGTGCGGGGAGAGAGAAGCTCCCTTGGCGGAATAGTCCAAACGGTGGAGATACGGAAATTGAGAACGGAGAAATTCTAATTAGAGATAAAAAAATTCAAGAAGTATTTCAAATCGTATCTATCGGAGAGTCTGTGTTCACTCCAAAAAAAATAAATAAAAAACCAGTGAATGGTGGCTATAGATGAGGAAATGCCGAAATCATTAACGATAACGAATTATATAGTGCAGAAATTATCAAATGATCACAATTTAACTAGTCGATAAGTTCAATAGAGTTGATGCGTAGGAAGAATTAATACGGTCAAGTGAGTAGTTTGTAAGCATTTTGTCTTAAAAGTAGTGTATCGAAATAAGAGCGTAGAATAAGATGAAATGGTATAGACTTTTAAACAGACGATATAAATAAGAGTCGCAAGCATCGTGTGCGTGGAAGGAAGACAAAGAGAAAGTGAAACGAGAATAAGTGAGAAAGAATTGTACACAGAGTTGATACACTCTATCCAAGTAGTGAGCGTGTGCATGAGGCGGTGTGTGTGTGCGGGTAAGGAGACGATACTGAGGCGTTGGTACGTAACCGTAGCTCGAGCCCAAGAATACCGAGAATTTATCTTCAAATAAGGAGAAATCATAATAAAATAATCGCGGGAATTCCCGAATTCCGATACAGAGTGGAATATAGAATTAGGAAATGTAGAGGATAGATATAGGTAGAATTAAATGCATAGGATCAATAAATATGAATAAGCAAATCTCGTATAGGAAAATATAAATGATAGAGTGTGTTCGAGTGCAATAAGAGTGAGAGAAAAAGAATTGTAAATAGAGTTCATATACTCTATCGGAAGAGCGAATGCGAAGCAGAACAGTTTGAGTGTGGTATATCTGTGCACCGAGTATACAGCAACACTGCTGTACACCAGGAATGCCTAACGTTCGAGAATACCGAGAATTGATGCACGGATACGACGAAATAATAATGAAATAATCACCGAAATTCCGAATTAGAATGCCTAAATTGATATAATAGTGGCCAGCAACTGTGAAACCATTTGTTGTAAACTGACTCATTCTATAAATAAACCCTACTCTCACACACTTCGAGGTCTAAAATTAATTAGTTATGTGATCGAGCCCGAACTCCCACGAAAAATAAAAATAATTGTTAACGATATAAAAATTACCGTTACAATACGGATCTTCTACTTTTAAGCAATCAGAATTCTGCTGTCATCTGTCTTTGGCTAAGCCCTATATTTTTTAAGTATCCCTGGAACAGCCTTGGTGTGTGCCCCAATTACTGTTTCCCACGGCCCTCTCTCTCATATTTTGTCCCCGGCTATCACTTTCGGCCAATCGCCTCTGATTATTCCATACCGAATCTACGTCACTCCTTACCAACGCTGCCACTCTCTCCGAATCCTCCCATATCTTCGGCCTATCAGGTCTTTCACTTGTCGCGCCTCTTTCCCTGACCAACCACAGTTCCTTGGGATTTGGCGCATTCTTCTCGGAATCGCAGTTTCGTTGTGACGTCATGAGCTCCCGTTGGTCTGGCTGTATACCTAGTTCGATGACCACGCATTTGTGTGTTTGTGTGGCACTTGTAACAGCCGATCGTTGGCCCTGTTGTTTTGATTCCGGGTGTTGCCCTTTCGCGGTCTCGTTCCTTTTCTCGAGTGCTGTACTGGCCGTGTCCTCTTCTTTTTTCTCTGTCTTTTCTGTCTCTGTCCTATACCTCTTACACATACTAGCATGGAATCTACCGCGCTCTTTCTTATTATCTAAATCTATAACAAAATAAGTCGCCAAACCTACGCATATCTTAATCCTATATGGTCCCTCGTATAGAGGCATGAATTTCGATGTTACTTGTTTCAGAGGATCCGAGACATTTAGTGCTTTAATTAAAACTAGATCGCCTTCCTCAAAATTTTTTAATCTATGTGTAGAGTCTGTAACGGTAGTTTCTATCGTTAGCATTGATTTTTGTCTTCCGAGAGGAAGAATTCGAACTCGAACACAGGGATAATTAATTTAGACTTCGAGGTAGGTAAAAATAGGGTTTATTTATAAAGACAATAAAAAAAAAATTATCAATGTTCGGTTTATTGGCGCCGTTGGCCATTACACTGCATTTCAAACCGTTAATTTTTACGATTATTCTATAATTCTTTTCGTGGATCTCATTCACATAGCTTCGCGGTACATCTAGCTACTTCGCTTGTTATTGTATTTGCCGTTGGTAGTAGGCCTGTCACCCAACCTACACTCTCAAATCAAATCGCGTGTGAGCTCGCTCTTAACGGTGATATCTCGATTATACTTATAATCCTCTCTATTTACCACTCGTTCTACTTCCTTCCTATCCGCTTTAAACCGACTCGCTTACACACTACTTGCTTATTCTATCTATTTAAATATTACGAACTTTAATGACGTAGAGGGGACCAAATTGGGGGGAAGGATATACCAGGTCTATAAATATGAAACCGGAATTTTTGTATAGAAAATACACGTTTATTGTATGAAAATGATAAAAAATATTTTATTCGAAGTATTGCCCATCGCTAGCTATACATTTTTCCCACCTGTTTGACAAATGTGGATGCCACGCCAAAAAAACTGATGCTTTTTTTAGGCAAACCAGTCATCGAGCCGTTTTCGTACATTTTCGTAAGAAGTAAAGCGCTGCTCAGCAAGTGCGTGTCCCATCGATGCAAATAAGTAGTAATCGGACGGAGCCAAGTCTGGTGAGTAAGCCGCATGTGAAAGTATTTCCCAACTGAACGCCTCAATCGTTTCCTTGACCAGTTTTGCTGTCAATGGTGCATTATCATGAAGCAAAATCACTTCGTGTTGCCTTTTTTGATATTCTGGTCGTTTTTCACGCAAAGCTTGATTCAAATCGATCATTTGTTGTCGGTAGCGTTCAGTGTTAACGGTTTCGCCAGGTTTTAGCAGCTCATAATAGATCACACCCTTCTGATCCCACCAAACACAGTGCATTGTCTTCCGTTCATAGCGATTTGGCCTTGCAGTCGATGTCGATGATTCGGCTGGAGTTACCCATGATCTTTTACGCTTAGGATTCTCAAAATATATCCACTTTTCATCCTCAGTCACAATTCAATGGAGAAATGACTTTCTTTTGTACCTGGCGAGCAGCATTTCGCAAGTGTTTTTTCGGTTGTCCTGCTATCTTTCATTCAGTTCATGTGGAACCCATTTTCCCATCTTCTGGATCTTTCCCGTGGCTTTCAAACGTATGAAGACGGCGTCTTGTGTCACATTTAATTGATCCGCGAGTTGTTGTTGCGCTTGAGCGTCATCCTCATCCAACAATGCTTGCAATTCGCTGTCTTCAAACTTTTTCGGTGGTTTTCCACGTTCTTCGTTTCTCACGTCAAAATCGCCACTTTTGAATTTTTTAAACCACTCAAACACTGTGATTTACCAAGAGCATGGTCACCGTAAGCTTCGACAAACATTCGATGCGATTCTGCAGCAGTTTTCTTCAATTGGTAACAGAAAATCAATGCTGTCCGCAAATCGTAGTTTCCAGGCACAAAATTCGACATGTTCAACGCTATTACAAACTATGCTGTTGTATGAAACTTGTATTGTTGTGAGTTGAAAATCTTCGCCTGAGATGTCAACAAGGAAATGGCGCCAATGACGCGGTTTGACGGTAACTACATTGACAGCTAGGGCCATCTATGGGCAAATTCCGGTTTCATATTTATAGACCTGGTAAAAGAGCCTGCACAGAAGAAAAAGCTCTCTCTTGGTACAAGTCTCTTCCGCACTGACGCATTTTGCACAAGTCTCGTCAAAGTAGTTAAAAAGCGAAGTTATCGTTCTTAAAAGTTAAAGTTCCAGAATCAAATAAGATTACATCTTTTTAAATCCGTGGTTCCGGAATTAATCAAAGAAATTGAGTTAGTGGGAAACAAAGACTGGGGAAGGAGGAAAGACAGGCGAGTCATTTAAATAAACTGAAAAATAATCAGTAGATAGGTTTAAAGTGATATTGTTTTAGAAGTAGATAGGTTTAAAATAAATAGGATTAAGTGGATAGAATTAAGTGTAGGGAATTAATTAAAAAGAATTAAGCAAGTAGTGTCTAAGAAAATAGAAGTAGGTCTCGTAGCTCTTAAGCCGGCATTATAAACAAGAATTGTACAGGTGTGCGAGTGGAAAAGAGACAGTGAGGAAGTGAAATGGGTGAGAGAAAGAGAGCGTTATGAATATAAATGAGATATCGTTTGGAGGAGCGAGATCAACGCGTTTGGCAGTGTGTACGTGTTAAAGTGACTGGGTCAATACCAACGTATAAAACAATAACATATATTCAAGGTGGGTGTACCGAGAACCTGTGACGCAATATGCGAAAATAATGTGAAAATAATCGCAGAAATTACCGAATTCAAATGCATGTACTGGTTATTGGTGACAAGAAACCAAACACTGACATTTTATTTAAACTGTTTTTGTTAATAAACCCTATTCTCACCTACCTAGAAGTCTAAAATTAATTAATCCTGTGATCGAGCTCGAATTTCCCACGAGAAATAAAAAATTATTGTTAACGACAAGAAATTACCGTTACAACAGACGCAATTTTCCTAATTATTTTGAAAACGTCATTGTAGGCTTATTGAAATCTCGAGATTTATAATCAAGTTTTATAATGCACGAACTGTTAACTTTTCGCCGGAATGCACGCAAAAGATAAACTCAGTACTAGGAGAGCTCACAATTAAAAGCTCAGAGCTAAGAGCAAAGTACAAATGCACGTATGATAGAAGAAAAGCGCCTTCGATTAAGAGATCATTTTCCCTCCTGTAGGCTCTTTTATACCCTGCCCCGCTGTCTCATTCCCCTCTACATCATTTTAGGATTCTAATTTAAATCTAACGAGGTTTCCTAATTTTTCAAGTCGCCGTTGCCGTGCCACCCGTCTTCCCCTCGCCACCAAGCGAGGCCAGCTGGTCGCTGACCTGCTGTTTACGGTAGCAAGGGAATTCCTTCTGTATGACGTAGCCCGTTTTTGTCTTACTCGCTCGAGTTCGACAGCCTAGTGCCCGCAAACCTCGGTGCGCTTGAACCGTTTTTATATTTCACGCGTTTTTCTTTGATTTCTTACTTTCGACGTATTGCCAACCGTCTCTCCTTCGCTATCTAGCGAAGCCAGCTGGTCGCTGACCCGTTTTTTTGGTAGCGAAAGAGTTCACTTGGTCCGCCGTCGGTTGTTTACTTCTATTGGTTTGACGCCTGTTCGAACAGCTATACTTGACACGGTCGTAATTCTACATGTAATTTCCATCGTTCCCAGCAAAATATAATAAAGCAGGCTCGTGGATGTAACTATGTTACAAGTCAAACATCTCCGCTTGACGCCGCCCTTTTTTATCCTCTCTCTAGCGATCTCTATTTTCATTTCATATGTTATTCTATTTCATATGTCTTTCCTTGGACCCATCTGGTTATTCCATTCCCTTGAAGGCTTCCTTTTGCACTGTAGCTCGATCGGTGTGAATTCGGTTGTTTCATGGTGACTCTGATTTATGCAATCCTGAATTATTGTCACCCATTTAAACCAGCCTGCATGATTTTCTGTTACGAAAACTCGGAAGAACCTTCCGAGCTCACGATTAACTCGTTCGACGACATTACCTTGGGAATGGCGTATTGATGAAAATACTGCCATGATACCCTCGCCCTTGAGTTTTTGTAGCCAATTCTTCGCGGTGAATTGTGTACCGTGGTCGAATTGTATTCTTCGTGGTTTCCCATGCTTTGGAATGTAATGGTCAAATATCCTTTTTATTACTCTAGACGTGTTCGCCTTTTTCATGGGATATAAATCGATATATTTGCTAAATGCATCTAATGTTACGAGGATGTGTTTTACCCCGCCTACCGATGCTGGCAATGGTCCATAAAAATCAATCGAAACTAAATCCCCCGGTTTCTCCGGTATAATGGTTTGCATTGCTGCATAGCTTGTTTGTATCGCTATCTTATTTCTCTGACAAATATCACAGGTAGCCAGGATACTTCGAGTAATTTTCGCGAGGTGGGGATATGTATTAATCCTCCTCTAACATCCTTGTACATTTTCTTGGGCCGAGATGTCCATACATCGCATGGTAGGCTTTAATTAATTCATGGATCATACTTTTCGGTATTATGACTCGCCAAATTCCGTTCTTCGATTTTTTTTTGTAAAATTCCTTTTTCCAGTCGAAACTTTCGTTCTTCTTCTCTCTCTTTTTCCTCAGCGAGGAAATCCATCGTGATCCGCATATACTCTTGCTCTCGTTGAATCTTTTCCATGCATTTTAAGTTCTTTGCGAGTTCGCGTGAGAACTTCTCCGCTAGCATCCCCACGACTAGAACGATTCCTTCCTTATCGGCCAACGCTATATCCTCGGCAACTTTTACTCGGCTTAAGGGCTATCACCACTGTACATTTTTCAAAAAATCCCTTACGTCATTCGCTAGCTTTAACGGTATAGATAACGGAGATTTTTTGTTTTTTGTTCCAGGTCCAAAATTGCACCAGTTATGCTGCGTGCCGCGGTGCGCCTCGAATTCGGCATGACTGCGGAGAATGGCTTCAACGTCGCCATTTTTTGAATATTTTTTGATAAACATTTTTGTAATATACTTCAATATACATTCAATAACTTCCTTGAATTGTATTTTCGTATCACCTTTCATTCCAACCAAAAAAAAAACGTAAAAGAAAAGCGTTTTTTATGCCGTTACAGTGGTGTTTGCCCTTAACGCATCAGCCACAACATTCGCTTTCCCGGCGGCATGTTCCACCTGTAAGTCATAGTATTGGATAGACAACACCCAGCTCATGAGCTTTTCCGCCGTGAATCGACATGTTTTTAAGAAAATTAAAGCTTTATGATCGGTTTTTATGTAAATCCGGGCTCCTTCCAGATACGTCCTGAATTTTTGGAGTGCCCAGACGATCGCTAACAACTCCTTCTCGGTCGTCATGTAGCCGATCTCGGCCCCCTTAAGTGTCCTGCTCGCAAACGCGACTACTTTACTTTAGCTTCGCCCGCTGTGTCTTCTTGTGACAAGATTGCTCCCAACGCGAATCCACTCGCATCTGTGGTGAGGATGTCTGGTTTACGAGTATCAGGGAATCGGAGTATTATTTCCTCGCAAAATAATTTTTTCACTTTCTAAAAAGTTTTTTCCATATCCTTATCCCACTTCCAATGTGTTCGAAAATTCAGTTGTTGGAAAGAAGTGGACTGTAAATGATTCATAGGTGAAATTAGTAATCAGTATCAAGATGTTATTTTAAAGTAGCATTTATTGCTCCATCTGTCAAAAGACAGTGGACACACAAATATACATAAATAAATACCGGAAACTATAGAAAATAATATATTAAAAAGCGTATAGAGGAGAGAGTAAATGTAGAACCAAATGTGGTGAGATAAATACTGCACACGATTGTATCAGGAGTACAAATTGAAAATGCGGGATTTTTTTCTATTTTTGAACGTTTATTCTGAAAAAATGGTAACAAATGAATTATTCAAAGTATTGTCCATCGCTAGCCACAACTTTTTCCCATCTTTCTGGCAATTTACGGATACCGTCGCGAAAAAATTCGGCCGGCTTGGCTGCTATCCAGTCATCGACCCATTTTTGGGCTTCTTCGTAAGAATGGAAGCGCTGGTCAGCTAGGCCATGTGTCATCGATCGGAAAAGGTGGTAATCGGAAGGAGCAATATCTGGGCTATACGGCGGGTGGGGTAAGACTTCCCATTTCAGCGTTTGTAGGTATGTTTTGACCGGCGCTGCAACATGTGGCCGAGCGTTGTCATGTTGCAAAATTACTTTGTCGTGTCTTTGCTCGTATTGTGGCCGTTTTTCTTTGAGTGCGCGGCTCAAACGCATCAATTGAGTTCGGTATAGTGCTCCTGTGATGGTTTCGTTCGATTTCAATAGCTCATAATACACCACACCCAGCTGGTCCCACCAAATACAGAGCATGAGCTTGGCGCCGTGAATATTTGGTTTGGCCGTCGATGATGATGCATGGCCGGGGTAACCATATGATTTTTTGCGCTTCGGGTTATCGTAATGGATCCACTTTTCATCACCAGTGACAATGCGATGCAAAAAACCCTTCCGTTTTTGCCGTTCGAGCAGCAGTTCGCATGCAAAAAAACGGCGCTCGACGTCTCTCGGCTTCAGCTCATACGGCACCCAATGTCCTTGCTTTTGGATCATTCCGAGGGCTTTTATACGATGGGAAATGGCTTGTTGTGTCACTCCCAATGAATCTGCGAGCTCTTGTTGAGTTTGACACGAGTCTTCATTGAGTATTGCCTCCAATTCAGCATTCTCAAACTTTTTCACTTGGCCCGGCCGCTCTTTGTCCTCAACGTCAAAATCACCACTTCTAAACCGCACAAACCATCTCTCGCACGTTGAAACCGATGGAACATGACTCGGATAAGCCTCGGAGACCAATCGATGTGCTTCAGCAGCACTTTTCTTCAAATTAAAGAAGTAAATTAAAACTTCCCGCAAATGCTGTTTTGTTGGTACGAAACTCGACATATTGAGAGCTCAAAAAAACTATGAATTTGACACTGCGACAAATTGACACATACTGAAAATTAAAGCTATAAGACGTAGCTTTGACATGAACATAGTCACAGTACTGCCTGATGCGTATAGCGTTAGTAACGCCATCTGTTATCAAACCCGCATTTTCAATTTGTACCCCTGATATTAATAGTGTGCAATTGATGAGTGGATCTGTCACAACCGGGCCTTGCGGTGAAGCTGGCACTGGGTGCTTGACAAGATGAGCCCAATGATGCTGTACCGGTGTGCCGACGTCAATATATCAATGCTGATATGGTCGAACAGTTTGATGAGACTGTCGGTCGGCTGAGTAGATCGGTGATTCTGATTTGGATGCACTTAATCGATGAGAGAACGCACGAAACACGGTGATGGTGTAAACCGTCCAAGAGCAAAACGCAAGATGGCTGCGTCATACGAAGCAGCCGTGGTCTCGCCAAGCAGTCGAAGAGCGCTTGCGCGCAGCGACCTGTTGCTTGGCACGCTGACCAAGTGTTGGATTTACAGCTCCTCCGTGGTGCTGCCGCTGAGTGGCAACAGCAAGCAGTTGCCCATGCTAGCCTGCAGTGCGCAGTCTTCCTACGCTTAGCAGAATGTTCAAGCATTCTCAAACATTCCGCCCGCCATCAGCAACGTGGTTGCTGATTCTCCTCAACGTGATGTTCTGCTGAGGGAACTGGCAGCACTGCAAGCTTTGCAATGGGCCGTGTGAGCGTCGCCGTAGCTGTCTTAATGGTCACCACTCTTGTGAGCCTGTCGCTGCTAGGATGCAGCGCAATCACTCGTGCAAGTGGCCACTTGCATGGTAGAAAGCGCTCATCCGTGAGCAAAACAAGTGAGCCGATTTGGATGTTGTTGTTAGGGTGGTGTCATTTCTAAATTGCCTGTTGACGTTGGAGATAATAAGCAGACCACTGAGCCCAGAAACTTTTAAATTTCTGCTGTATGAACTGCCATCGAGAGAGCCTTGCGATCGCCAGATCCTTTAGAGATGGTTCTGGGACAGTGGTAAGTGCGCTGCCAATGAGAAAATGCCCTGGTGCTAGAGCTGACACATCTTCAGGATCGTCGCTGAGAGGTTCTAAAGGCCTTGAGTTGAGAACAGCCTTAATTTGAGTCAGCAGTGTCGTCAACTCCTCGTAGGTTATGACTGTTTCACCCACCGTCCGACGGAGGTGATACTTCACCGACTTCACTGCTGCTTCCCATTTGCCACCCATGTGTGGAGCTGCTGGAGGGTTGAACCGCCATTGTACACGATCCTGTGAGAGAGCATTTGCAACGATGAGATGTTCAGATGAGCATGAAGAGAATAGTCGTCGCAGCTCTTTGCTAGCTCCAATGAAATTCGTACCACAATCTGAGCTGAGAGCGCGAGGTATTCCTCGTCGGGCCGAGAAGCGCCGAAAAGCAGCAAGCAATGCGTCGGTTGAGCAGTCAATGACGACCTCCAGATGTAACGTCGTCGTGGCCATGCACACAAAGATACAAATCCAGCCCTTGTGTGTTTTAGCCCCTCGCCCTCTCCGTGTCTTGAGTGTGAGCGGACCTGCGTAATCAACTCCAGTCTCTGTGAACGGCCGTGCAGGTGTGACTTGAGAGAGAGGTAGTTGACCCATTAGTTGTTGAGCACGAATCCCTCTCTGCCCAGCACACACTACACAGTGCAAGATGTGAGCCTTGACTGGAGCTCTACCCTCAATTATCCAGTAAGCTTGTCGAACTTGCGCTAAAGTGAGCTGAGTACCGCCATGAAACGTGCTCTTATGAGCTTGGTCTATAATGAGTGATGAGAGGCGAGACTGACAAGGCAAAATTGTTGGATGACACGCTTCAAAGTTGAGTGCTGATTGTTTAAGTCCTCCCACCATGATTACGCCTTGTTGATCGAGGTAGGCTGTGAGCCTACTGAAAGGATGAGAGGTTGGCACCAGCATTCCAAATGACATCACTTTGAGCTCGTGCGAGAAGTAAGCTGCCTGGGTTGCCTTGACCCAAAAAATCTTCGCTTCGTCGATCTCACGTGCTGAGATGAGTGTGACTGGTGTTGAGCCAGGTGTCCTCTTGAGCCGTGCCATCACACTCGAACAGAGAGCTGTGAGCCGATACAATTTGTTGAGCGATGAATACCTGTGCACCAGATCCCAATGACAATCCTGATTCGATGTAGCCACCACAAGGGCTACTCCTGGCCGAGACTCCAATACACCTAGATTCTCGGCTAGTGCAGGCTGAGCAGGCCATGACTGGCGCGATTGATTGAGCCATGGTGGCCCCGTCCACCACAACGGATGAGCTCTGAGTTGTCCTGTGGTTATGCCTCTAGAGGCACAGTCCGCCGGATTGGAAACGCCAAGAACATGTCGCCACTGAGCATGCTCTGTAAGATCTTGTATTTGAGTGACTCGGTTCCTAACACAATCCTTCCAACGCGACAAATGAGCTTCGATCGACATGAGCGTGACTGATGAATCCGTCCACAGATGAGTAGATGCAATGTTTAATTTGAGTGTGGCTTGAACACTTGAGATGAGCTTGGCTAAAAGCAGCGCTGCTGTGAGCTCCAACCGGGGTATGGTGAGCTTTTTGAGCGGTGCAACCTTGGTTTTTGAGCACACGAGTGACGTCACTTTTGTTGCGGACGGTGAAATGACAGTGATGTATATCAGTAATATGTGTACACCTTTGCTCCATCCCACTCCTATCCCCACTCCTTCCCCCACCACGCGGCTACCCCCCACCACCGCACTTTTCCACCAACGCGCTACCCACTCTGCTTGACCAGTGTCGGTAACGTGGAGATGGTAAAGTGAGGTGGTGTGGGTACCTTGGTGAACGACGACTCTCCAGGGTGACGGGCACAATATTTATTCCAATATTCCACGGCACACACTGTAACGTAAATTTGCTCCTCAACGCACCACGTTACCTATGACTGGTCCAAGTTATTTTTCCTTCCTTTTTATTTTCTCTTTCGAGATGGGCGCCAGGCGCTTTCGCGCCGGAAGGAAAAATACCGAGTTGGAGGACCAGTCTCGACCCAGGCCAGCTACAGCTGTTCAAGGCAGAGTGGGTGGTTCGGACTGTCAAGCCCCTTATTAGTCAAACAAAAAAAATAAAATAAAATACAGATAAACTCAATTAAATAAAATAATCCCTTAAAATCCACGAACCAAGTCGAATAATAACATATGGCCAATAACTACGACCGAACGAAACCAATCCAGGGAGTCAGCTAAATAAATAATAGTATAAATAAATAAATAATAATAGATCAATAAATAAAATGATGACCATAAATGATTTTAGACAACCGCAGCAAGCACGGGACTCACAAACTTCTTTATTTCTCCAATAAACATCAATTTTGAATTCAAATAAAATGTCCCGTAAAATTAGTCTTTCTTATTAACAATTTTCTAGATCTAGTTAGGTATCTTAGTTTTAATCCTTAATTCAACGGTGCCAGTTATCCCGCTCTCTCTCTCACTCCCATACACTGTAGATATTGTATAGCTTATCACGCCCGCTACGAATTTCGAACAGAGAGCACCGACAAAGTCAAATATTCGGTTGTCTCAACGCACAGTTCGCGATACGGCCTATCCCGAGCTAATCCCACATATATCCAAAAAAAACCATAACAACGGGACGTCGGGAGGTCACGTACGCGAGCTTCGACTAGTTCGAATCTCCTAGCCCGAAAATCACCGGCAAGGAACGGCTAATAAGTCGAGAACGAAGAATGATTAATAAACCTCCAAATTATATAAAAAGAAAATGAGAAATCCCCAATTAAATGACTGACGTCCGAAATAACGATAATAAGAATAATAAATAATACTAACAATAATAACCGAACTAATAAAAGCAACGAACAATTTAACGAAGTGAGATACGCTACCGACCGTACAAGTCCCTCTAGACCAAGTACAACAGACGGGACGACGGCCGAACTCGCACTCCTTCCGAACGCAAAACGATAAATAATAACGTACTGTTCGATAGAATCGGAAAAGAATAAATAAAGTATATTAAATTACGGTACGTCAGTCTAATTAAAACCAAAACGTTAACGCCAAGCTATCCAAGGCCATAAAATGAGTCAAAAAGAAATAAACTAAGTCATATAAATCAAAGTCAATTATTCGGTAAAATCCGCGACGCGGTCTATCCCGTTCCAATCCCACACAAACCAATTAACAAATCCAAAACACTCCGGGATAACGGCCTAACGCGCGCACGGTTTAACCGTCCTCAAAACATAATTAAATAATACGGTGACTTTTTCCCGGTTTCTACCAGTGACAGGATCTCGAAGTTACACTCTATAGGCACCGCGGTTCCCGATACAAATTAATACTCTGCACGCGGTGTGCCGTAGTCGCAGGGGTGACCAAACTCGAATAAATTTAGAATACACAAGTTAAATAATAAAATAATAATATATTAGCGAAAGACCGTAGAAGGGAAGAGAGCTCACCGAGACGATGCTGCCGTGACGTTCCTTGAAATACCGGGATGATGCCACGATCGGATTGATTCGATTCCTTTCTTGATTAGATGTCGGGTCCGGCTGCTCGTTTAAGTTCCCGTCTCGATAAAGTATTTGATTCGGCGACCCGATGAAATTCACGGGCATCCACAACTTGCCAATGGGCGTTAATTATGTGAACAGTAGAGCGGGACAGTGATACTCTCGACGCTACGTCTTCCTCGCTCGACGATCACCGGGAAAAAAGCCTCGAGGTCCTGCCGGCACGCGTGCCCGTAACCTATGATCCCCACTTAACCCGCTAAACTCGGTTAATTGGGGGAACCTGTGTCGCACGACGACCGTGACTAGCGCCTCAGCTGGACGATGTATTAATTAGCGACAGGCAATACCAACGTTGCGTAGCCCAGCAGATGACTCTCAGAGATATATAGATTCCCGTGTTGACGGCGGCTAAGGATAGAAGGCCGTGTATTATTTGGTACGTCGTCGGGAAAATGGCATATCCCGTTCGAGAAAGACAGAATATCGGTCCGAAGTTTCCAGTTGTTACAGTTGCTCTCCTCTTCCTCGTACTCCCTCTCCATCCCTCGGCCGTATCGGACGCGTTATATATATATAAAAAAAAATACAACAAAAAAAAATAAAAATAAAGAATAAATAAAATACGGAAATCACCCCCTGCAGCCCTGAGCGATCGTGCTGGTAGCCGTTGAGCGAGGAGGACGCAGCTCGAGTATTCTGCCACGTTACAACACATATGCACATACACACGCTCTCTCTCTCTCTCTCTCTCTCTCTCTCTCTCTCTCTCTCTCTCTCTCTCTCCCCCTCAATCACTCACTCACTCACTCACTCACTCAAAAACCACAGCTACGCGCCCTGATAATGCTAATTACCCGCACCCATGGAGCGCTGGCACCGTCAGGCGTACGCATCCGTATTCCGATCAGTGCATTGTTACCGCACGTTTCCTCGACCCGATGTAGTTCTCCGTCCTCGTCAATTAAATGTTTGAGGCCGAATACTACGCACTTCACGAGCATCACCGGTAACGCACTAATCGGCGGCTCGGGGTGAAATAGCTGCGGCCAGTCGACGTATATCGATTCCTCGAAATCGACCAGCAGCACCTCGCAGCACCCGTCATCACTCACGTCGATGTTATCCCCGCGCATGGCCCTTTGATTACGCACAACCACACAGGACACCCCAACGCACAAGTCATCGGTTAAAAAGCGTCTCCTCTCAGAGCGCTCCTCGATATATAATTTATATAAATTGTCCTCCAGTCCGCACAATGCCGCGCACATTAGCTCCGACCGCAGACACACAGTATTATTGTCGGTGCTGCATATCACCCGACACACAAAAGCTGCCGCTAGATCGTCGCCTGAATTTAGCGGATACATTTTGCGATTTTTCTATTCAGACTTTCGTCGCGTACTGCTAAAGACAGACTGGATGCTCCGAATGATGCTGGCCGGGATCACAGCGTTTGAAGATAACAAACGCCTCTCTGAATCATAACCAGGTGTCCAACGCTCTGAATGCAACGACAGCGGTTTCGCACGGGTGTGCCGCTTTCGCTGTGCTTCTCGTGAAGCGAATGCTCTGCAGTAAAAGACGCAGAATATGATACCGTACCGCGAGAGACCTCGATTATAATTTATATATAATTATAAAATAAGAGACACAGTAAGCCGATGTATTTGTTTTTAATTAATCAGTATTTTATTTAAATCACTTTACACAAATTTACCGTCGTATGCAACATCCCTGCAAACACGATAATCTTCGCTCGGAAACTCCTCCGCCGTTAAATTTATTTTTATCACTGCCTGATCGTCGAGAGGCAAAAGTATTGTAATATTCACGCACTAATCTGTCGTTTTTCATTATATTATTGCTAAAGAGATTATTCAATCGCGACATGGTGAAGCCGCAAGACATAAGATGTAGGAATACGATGCAAAATTGTCCACACACATCCGACGTATTACTCTGTAGCTGCTTGAGGCCTATCGAGACTATCGAGAAAAACGACATCGCCAATTTTCATCGAGACAATCTTCGTACCATTCATAATCAGAGAGGGCAGCTGTATTTTTTGCACCTCGATTAAATACCGTAGAATAAATTGTGCGTCGAAACCTCTAGCATTATGGGCGATGCAGATGGTCTTTTTAAATTTTTGCGATAATGCCAATTTCACGAGCTTCCCAACAGGATCATCGATAAACACGAATTCACGTTTACCACAGTTAGCACAATCGGTCTCTATATCTGTGATATCCAGACATGCCATACATACGCATTGTGCAACACATAAATTCGGCTCGTGAATTCGTGTCGATTTATCATCATGCAATTGCTCGTGTTGTTGCGTCTCAAAATCATAAAATAAAAATCTCGTGGAAGACTTGTCTTTTTTGTTCTGCTTTTGCGCCTCTGGTTTCTTAAGAGGTGCTATAAAACACGCATGCGTAGTCGGTCGCGTTTGTTTGCATGTAATACAAAACGATATACCGCATACATGCATCTTTTTATCTGTGGTTTTAATCATACGCGAGCAGCCTCTACAGATTTTCAATGCATTACAGACGCTGTACCGTCTATATTTACGAGACGTGATACCCGCGGAGCCCTTACCCTTGTGATAAGCGAGGCAAAAAGCACCAAAGAACGAACGATTACAGTCGGCGCAATACTCAGGCTGAGAGTCTCTATTGCCGTTGCAATAAGTGGATTTACATCGAGCACATTGATAGCTACATCGATGCTCGAGTACTCGAATATACTTGGAATTACATTGTGTGCAGAACCTTCGACTACCTAGCGCACCGGCGAGATTTAATATCGGTTGATAGTGATGAGAACGCTCGTAATAGAGAATAAAGAGTGTATGATTAATTTTACCTGTTGCGGTGAGTACGTATTTTCGCTCATCGTAAGGGGCCGGAACGCGTTTTCCGAAGGTGAGAAATTCATAAACAACAATCGCTATACCCTCGTGAACCAAGTACTCCTGAAAGAGCTGAATTTCGCGGGCACCACACCCCCTAGACGGTGTCGTTACCCCTGCATTACGCGTGAACTCTAACGCTGCTGTATATTGCGCACCTCGAAGCCCGTTCCCAATTTGACACCATCGTCTGTGTAGCTCGCCCGCACGTATTTGACCGCGTTCGGCATGCGCGCGGGCAGTAAAAAGGGATCGTAGTAGACACAAATTATCGCGATTACTTATGCGTAAAATTGACTTTTTTGCTATAGACTCGTGTGTAAGCCTAATGCCCACACCAGCTCCTTCGACGCCTCGTACTATACATGTCGTCATTCTACATGTACCAGCGTCTATTCGACATTCGCGCGCGCTCTGAGCTACACTATTAATTAGTCGCCATATATCGTCGGGAACGATGTCACGAGCTGGTCGAAATGATAACCATACAGGTCCTTGCGCGAAAGACGGTACGCTCAGAGTCATACCCACATAATCATGTCCTTCGCACGATTCTGTAAGGCGCGTGAGAACATCTCGTACACCTCCCTCGGACCATGTCAGATGATCGATACCGTCCGGTGGCTAGCGAAAATAAAAATCTGTCTCTCGACCCTGCATCCTAAAGCGGGGAAAATAGCGTCTCTGCTCATTGTCGATACCGAAACGTTCACCAGGAGGCAAAATATCACCACCCCGTGCAGTAGTCCTTCCATCGCCAGTCTGTCCACCTGCAAGCATAATTAAACCATTTATTAGAATTTTTATTTCATTTCATTAAAATTTTTGTTTGTCGCTAGCTATATACTATATATATAATTCGTGTAACGTAAGAATTACAAACTTATATTTGCTTCTAGTCCTCGAATCCGTCGACTGCATCCAGGCACCGCCGACGCATTTCGTAAACCAACTCGATTGTTGGCGGTCTCGGCACAGTGAATCGTGAAAAGCGAAAAACGTTTGGGTCCGTCTCGTACCCTGTTTTTTTCATTTTACTATTATTATCCGCGTAATTTTTTTATTTTTGTCAGCGTAGTTGTATTATTAAAAGCTAACCTGAATGTACAGGGTCCTCCTCCTCTTCCTCCTCCTCCTCCTCCTCGTCGTCATCGTCTACGTCTTGCTCCTCCTCTTCCTCCTCCTCCTCCTCCTCTTCTTCTTCTTCTTCTTCTTCTTCTTCCTCGTTGTCTGTATTGCCGTTGGTATCATCGTTTGAACTGTATTGTCGCGATGGGCCTGCGACGGCTTCATCTGGTTCTCTCGAGGGGCCTGCCATGAAAAGACCGTTTGTAGGTTTATAGCCGCAGAATGGCTGGGTAAAATTTATCCAACGATTCCCTGCGGAGCTGTCGCCATCGTTGTCCCTGCTATGACCATCTGAATCGGTTCTACCCTCATCCTCATCGAAATCATAGGTGTCGGAAATCCCATTTCTTCGTCTTCATACCGTCGAACTATATAAAAATCTTATGAAATAAACGAAAAAAAATAAAAGTAATTAGCGCTGTATATTACTTACGTATTTCATTGAGTATGGGTTGCAGAGTAGGCTCATTCATCCAACCGCGTCGACGAATAACGCGCACCACCGAATCAATAATTATTTGATTATCAAATAATCCAATATTATACGCGTCGACTAAATCGCGCTGATGACACTCGCACAGCATACCGCGAATTTTACGAACAACCGCCTGTGTCGGAAGTTCCCATAGGGTGGTCTGTAAATTTCTTCTCCTCCACCGCGAACGCAACGATGGTCTACGCTTCAATATAAACTCTATCAATTTTCTTATCAATGAGCGCTTTACCGCTCTGACCATGATTGCGCTGTTAGAATAGTAGTAGTAGTAGCCACACTAAATCAGACAATTAACTAGAGAATTTTCAAAGCGGCTCACTTTTATATATATTCCTTTAACAAGCTCTCTCTCTCTCTCTCTCTCTCTCTCTCTCTCTCTCTCTCTCTCTCTCTCTCTCTCTCTCTGCATAAGTGCAGCGATGTAACGAATACGTCTAACCAAGAAGATGGCCGCACGCGATCACTTTACAAAAGCAGGACCTAGGGAAATATTTAGCGATGGTGATGTACTTAGTTATCGAGTTTCGCTGATGAAAGTCATATTGTTTTCATCTAATTTCAAGGCACTCGGCCATGAGGAAAATCATCAAATTTCGTCGACGAATATTATTTAGTTTTCATGGGACATATTATCTGTATGTCGAGGTGTGCGTGTGCACCTCAGTGTGCGAGAGTATGCAAGAGTTTTGGGATATATTTGCTGCTGCTACTGCTGTTATTAGGCTGTTGAGGAGAATGCGACAAATGTCAAAGGATATTGGCTAGCAATTTTCAGTCGTATGATTTGCAGTATCAAAAGAAGAGGCGATGCATCTAGATGGTGGGGGAAATCTGTATAAAACAGAGTATGAACACCACCGACGATTCATTCGAAAAGTTACAGTCTACACGAAAGCAATAAAAATGGCAAATAACGGTGCTACGTCTCACGCGATATCGCCATATATAGCGAACCCCGTTATGTACGGTTTGAATGAATCATTTGGTAAAATAATTATAGCCGGGCTCGAGTTGAACTCTACGTGTACTCTTACACCAGTGGTGAAAATATTGTCGAATACTTTTACCGGAATTACACTCGGTGCGGACGAGTGGCAAGTGTTTAAAAGTGATTTTTCTCGCGTACAACAATATTTCGAAGCTCATGGGACTGATGCCGAGAAAATGTGTAATACCCGCATAGAGCACACAACGCATTACACACTTTTAACCTCGTGTTACCAGCACAGAGCTGTGTCATTTGGTAAAATAAGCGGTAGCGCTGATGAGGAATACGAGAATCAAGAGGAATCTGGAGAATCGAAACGGAAACGCTTCCGAAAATACTCTCCAAACATTGTTCTTCAGCGGCGTACATTTGATATGCTCGTCGAAATAAGTAGAAGAATTGATATTCATAAGCAGGCTCTAGAGAACAAAAGTGAAACGATTCAACGGTGTATGAACGAGGTGGTATCATATGTCCGTGAAAAGATAGTTGTCAGTGAAATGCCTCGTGCAGCAGCATATGAGATCATCGGTTCCAAGAAATTCTTTGAAGAAGCGCTCGAGCACATCGCGATCTTGCTAACGCGGGAGGATACGGAGTTTATGAAAATTATTTTGTCCGAAATAATTATGCTGTTTCGTGGTCATATCGCTGATCATGCATCGGGTGTTGCGTTGCGAACGCAATAATTCTCCGTATGTGCAGCTATTTGTGATAAAAACACTGTTGTAAATAATTGTATATAGTGTACATTTCGCTCGAAATATTATAAAGTATACACCGAGGTCATTCACGGTGAGAGAGAGAGAGAGAGAGAGAGAGAGAGAGAGAGAGAGAGAGAGAGAGAGAGAGAGAGAGAGAGAGTCCTAAAACCGAAGCATCAGCAAAGGTCTGCGATAGAAAGAAGACGGAGCGCTCGTCTCTGTTTCATTAACACAGCAGATCATGGAATACGTGCCAATGTCGATTAGCAGCAAAGCAGCAGAGCTTGGTAAGTAAAAAATATAAAATAATTTTCAAATCGTAATTTTAAATCATGTAATGTTTATTTTTAATTATAAAAAATAATGTCTTGCAGAGCGAGCAGCCCCTGCATATGAGCCGACACCGAGGGTTCGTTATTCGTGTCATAGAGAGCGAGAGGAAGATACATATACTGTACAGACAGAGCTAACTTCGGAAAAGAAAAGTGCCATCCGACATTCTCATCCACAGTTGTCGTCGGTGGCAGAAGATCATCAACGCTGCCAACTTTGTATAATGAGGCGTGGCATATCAGGTAAGACAATATCGATTATTCTGTACACGATGTTTTTTATTGTGCTGCGCGTTCAATTAAATAGTTGTTTCATTCTTTTTTCAGAAGTACACTATGATGACAGCGCCCACAGCGAAAAATAATTTAAAAGCGATATTACGAGTGATAATACAAATTGATTCCGTATAGCGATAAAAATAAAATTAACGGTGAAGGAATCTCCGACCGTGGATTACCGTGTTTGCAGGGCTGTTGCATACGACGGTAAATGTGTACAGTGCTTTCCATAAAATATTGATTAATTAAAAAAATATCTGATCTTACTGTGTCTCTTATTTTGATAGCATAATAATTAGAGAATTATAATTGAAGTCTTTCTCTCTCTCTCTCTCTCTCTCTCTCTGTGAGGGATCATATTCTATATCTTTTACTGCAGAGCAAGCACTTTGCCAGGAGCATAGCGCAGGGCTATGCATGCTCGAAAACCGCTTTCGTTGCATTCAAAGTGATGGATACCTAGTTATGATTCATAGGAGACTGTTATCTTTATGCCCGTGATACTCTCTAGCAGCATCTCGGGCATTTAGTCTGTCTTTGGCATCCTACTTGCAAACAATAAAAAGCAATATGTTTCCACGATATGGCGAGGAGATTTTAAGCGACGCGTTTTGGTGACGATTAATGTTTGTCGAGAGTGTGATGAGCGTGTTCTTGCGTACACAGGAAATGTGCGATGCATACGACGATCTGAAAGAGCTCCTACGTAGCGTGTATTTAGTGGAACGTCGTGGAAGACCCATTGAACTTAGGGAGCTGTATATCGGCATGTACTGTATTGTGCCTCGTTTCAATAGCGGTTCGCGGTGAAGTGATTTACCCGGATTTTGATGGGTACTGCGAGGTGTTGTTAGTAGATTTCGGCGAAACTATTTACATCGACTGGTCTCACCTATTTTATCCGGAGCCTCTAGCAAGTATGCTGCCGGTTCTTGTCATGGAGATTTTCATATACGGACTCGAACGCGTGGATGTTGCAGGTATTGAGCAGCTCGTCGAAGAAGCGTGCGGTAGAGATGACTTGATCGCTGTCATGATGCGACCTCTTGCCGGCGATAGTGTTCCGCGGGTTCGATTATCGAACGGTGAACGCGCGGACGTGGCTGCGGATAATATAGAAGCCCTCGGTGATGAGGTAGATATCGGCTACGATATCGATGCCGTGGACGAGGGCTTTGACGAGGACATAGTAATGAATTAAAGACACGACGGTGTGCGTGTGTATATATGCGTGTGTGTGTGAGAGAGAGAGAGAGTACATTCGAGAGACAGGAGTTTAAAATCGCTTTGGCAGGAGGGTAGATAGATACAATAGCTGCGGTGGTGAGTACATAATTTTATTCATTTTTCCAAGTATGCGTACACCTTTGCTCCATCCTGCTCTTATCTCTACTCTTCCTTGTTCACCAAGGTACCAACACCACCTCACTTTACCATCTCCACGTTACCGACACTGGTCAAGCAGAGTGGGTAGCGCGGCGGTGGAAAAGTGCGGTGGTGGGGGTAGCCGCGTGGTGGGGGAAGGAGTTGGGATAGGAGTGGGATGGAGCAAAGGTGTACACATACTACTTATATCACTGCCGACATAGCTAGCTGAGAGGCATCTCAGAATCCATGCAACTCCACTGTGGAGCTGCTCCATGAGTTAAACCAACGAGGAATTGAGATCTTGGCCAAGTGAGTGAGATCCTCTCTGATTGCTAGCCAACGTGATGAGACGTGGGATGGCAGTGGTTCATTCCATTTGAGCTTGTGTAGCCAAAGATCCTGCAAAAGCATTTTGGCACGTATCACAATTGGTGAGATGAACCCGAGTGGATCAAATATCTGAGCCACTTCAGATAGAACGAGACGCTTGTTGAAATTTGCAGGTGCTGAGCTGAACCGGCTTGAGAACACGAACTGATCTTCGTGCGGAAGCCATGTGAGTCCAAGTATTTTGGTTGAGCAGTCGTCCAATATAATTTCTGAGCAAGATGACTCGGTAGCAGCAATGCTGGCGAGTATTTCCGAGTCTGTTGCGTGCCACTTAGCAAGCGAGAATCCACCCGCCATGCACAACTCCTTTAGCTGTTGAGCAATCTGATTGAGCTGTTCCACTGTGTCTGCTCCTCCAAAAATGTCATCCACATAACGGCCATGCGTGATGGATGGCACCGCGAGTGGAAATCTCATACCTTCGTCTTCCACGAGCTGGATAAGTGCTTGAACTGCTAGAAAAGGTGCAGCTTTGGTGCCGTCGGTGACACTTTTCAGCCGGTATGGCACCTCCTCGAGCTGGTCATTGATCCACGGTATTCTTTGCAAATTGCAATCCTCTTCGTGTACCAGGATCTGTCGGTACTTCTTGGTGATGTCCGTAGCAAAGATGTGGCCATGATGATGAATCCAAATGAGCACGTCTGAGATGTTGAGCAGCAGATTGGCACCAGTATGGATTATGTCGTTTAAAAAGAACCCAGATGTTGTTGCACTTGAACCATTGAACACCACTCGCACTTTTGTAGTGGTACTCGCTGGCCTGAGAACTCCATGATGCGACAGATAATAATGCACTGCACTTGATGGCAATGCTAGCGCCTTCTCCATGTGACCGAGCTGCTCGTATTCTTCCATGAATTGATGGTAGAGTTGTTTGAATTCGTCATCCCTCGAGTGTCGTTCTAAAACTCGAGACAGACAGTGATGAGCCGTTGAAAATGATCTCCCCAAGAGCGTTGCCGGTGATTTGAGCGGAATCCTGACGATGTACCTCCCTGTAGAGTCACGCCTATACGTCGCCTTGAAGTGATCCTCACACTCCTGTTCTTCAGGTGTGAGTGTGCTGTCAGTGTTGGCTGGTAATTCCTGTTGGACCCAGAACTTCATGAGAGCTTCTTGAAGTGCTTGTTCCTCCTGCTGCAGGTGGGCATGATGAAATGAACTGGCAAGCAGTTTTGCTGAATCAATTGGTCCAAGCACCAGCCATCCGAACACTGACAGCTGAGCAATTAGCATCGACGGTGAGCTTCTGATGATATTAGGTTTAATGATCAGCCCATAAACATCAGTCCCTATGATGATGTCGATTGGCCGAGGGCGTAGAAATTCTGAGTCTGCCAATTTGAGCTTGTTGATGTGAGGCCACGTCTGATTTGGTACTTCCACAGATGGTAATATCACCGTTAAAGTTCTGACGATGTGAGCATTCATGGTGACAACAGCGGCTGTGTGCTGAGAATGCAGAGTGAGCTGAGTCAAGCCGCGTGTTTGAGCTGATCTCTTGCCACCAATACCAAAGATCGGAATGGATGCGCGCTGACGTGTTAGATTGAGCTGAGTACAGAGGCTTTCTGCCACGAAAGATAGTTCCGATCCTGGATCTATGAGCAGCCGAACTTGATAAGTTGAAATTGTTGTTTTAATTAGTGCTAAAGCAGTTGCGAGGAGTGATGAGCTGACTTTCTTGAGCAGTTCTGAAACCTGGACGACTGCACCTCCATCTCATTGAGCTGCAGGTTGAGCAGACGTACCCGATGGCAGTCGCTTTGAGCTGGATGATGACCCCTGGTGGAGCATGGTATGATGCTTGGCACCACACTCCTTACACTTCCTGGTTGAGCGGCACGATGCCACGTTGTGTCTTCCTAGGCAGTTATAGCATAGACGGCTCTTGTCGACCACCTTACGACGTTGCGTGACGTTGCGCTCTCGGAACTCCGGGCACATCACCACGTTATGTTCAACAGATCAGCAACAATCACAGGGGTAGGTTTTATCGGTCCATTCCCTGCGTGCTCCCTTGACTGGTGCCCCCCGGGCAGTCGAGTGATGAGCTGTACTGGGTCGTACTGACCCTTTAGATGAGCTTGAAGACGCCTTTGATGTAGAGGCCTTGGTGTTAACGCCTGGTTGATTTGGAGTCGCCTCGATTCTTTCGAGTGCCCTGACCCGGGACGTGACAAACTCCTTGAGCTCGCTGAATGCTGGAAATTCCTACGAAGCTCTAAGTGATGTCTCCCATACTTCCCGTGTCAGCCTATTCAGTTTTCTTGCCATATGATGTACCAAAACGCAATCCCAAAATTGATCAGTGCTGCTGAAGCCTCTGAGAACGGTGTCTGCTTCAGACACTGTCGCAATAATTTCGGCTAAAGACGTAGCGTCTCTCTCAGAAGGTGTGGTGACGACAAAAATGCTGTCGAGGCGCCTTCCATCAACAGCCGTTTATTTTCAAATTTGTTCGTGAGAATATCCCATGACGGGTGCAGGGACTCACCTGTGAGTGCTAAGCCAGCGATGAGCTGTGCTGCACTTCCGGTTACGTTGCCCCGTAGGTAATGCAGCATATCTACAGTGGACAGCTGTTGCTGATCCATGATTAACAACTGGAACATATCCCTGATGGGTGGCCACTCAGAATATTTTCCGTCAAACTGTGGCAAATTTATATGAGGCAGCTTCGCCTTGATTTAAGGTGGTGCGGCACGTGCAGCAGATGGTTGACTACGTGGCAAGCGATTTCGCAGTGATGCGATTGCCATCCTCACAGCTAGTGTAAGTTTGGTCTCCTCCAAATGCGTACCACGACTGAAATATTCGTGGTCAGCGAAAGCAATTGGCCATGTCACTTCGAAGTACTGATGTACTTTAATGAAGGCTTTGTGGTGCTCGTCGACCTAAGCCCACAGCGAGTCGAGTTCTTCATTGGACGTCTCATTTGCTTCTTGTGGTAGCGCCTGGAGCACCAGCTCGATGGCGTCGAGGCGGCTCTGTTGCGATTAAGCCTTGAAAATAAGCTCGCTGGATAGTCGAGCAGGCGAGTTTAAGCGAGAGCTTGAGCGTATGAGTGGTGGCTCAGTAATAGCTGGTGGCGCTAGCAATTTCTTTCCAGAAATTGGATCGATTCCCTCACCGCCTTCAGTTATCTTTGGTTTATCTACCATAATACTGTGAGAGAGGTACTAATTAGGTTTGAGCTAACTTAACACTTTTGGTAATAGGCGATACAATTTGAGCACTGGCAGTGCGAAAGTAGGAGAGGTAAGTAAATTAAAACTCCGCAGAGCTGTACGATACCCAACCGATGCAGATGTCGTGCTGCGACGAGCCAGTCTATGTGCAGAGTCGATACTGCGGAGCTCGGCTAGTAGACTCCGCTGAGAGTGCTAGTGCTCGTTGAGCTATCGGATCGTCCTTCAACGAGGTGAGCTGGTGGAACGTGTTCCTGATGGGTACGCTGGCTGAATATGCGTCCACGCACTTGACGTTAGAGCACTGGTGGTACTGATATCCGGCTCGAAGGTCCAAATGTTCGAGACTTCAGTTGTTGGAAAGAAGTGGACTGTAAATGATTCGCAGGTAAAATTAGTAATCAGTACCAAGATGTTATTTTAAAGTGGTATTTATTGCTCCATCTGCCAAAAGACAGTGGACACACAAATATACATATATAAATACCGGAAACTATAGAAAATAATATATTAAAAAGCGTATAGAGGAGAGATTAAATGTAGAACCAAATGTGGTGAGCTAATTACCGCACATGATTGTATTAATCGTGTGCAATTGATGAGTGGTTCTGTCACGACCGGGCCTTGCGGTGAAGCTGACACTGGGTGCTTGACAAGATGAGTCCAATGATGCTGTACCGGTGTGCCGACGTCAATATATCAATGCTGATATGGTCGAAGAGTTTGATGAGACTGTAGGTCGGCTGAGTAGATCGGTGAGTCTGATTTGGATGCACTTAATCGATGAGAGAACGCACGAAATACGGTGACGGTGTAAGCCGTCCAAGAGCAAAACGCAAGATGGCTGCGTTATACGAAGCAGCCGTTGTCTCGCCAAGCAGTCGAAGAGTGCTTGCGCGCAGCGACCTGTTGCTTGGCACGCTGACCAAGCGTTGGATTTACAGCTCCTGTGTGGTGCTGCCGCTGAGTGGCAACAGCAAGCAGTTGCCCATGCTAGCCTGCAGTGCGCAGTCTTGCTACGCTTAGCAGAATGTTCAAACATTCTCAAACACAATGGATACCCTTCCTCAGAAGACTTAGCAATGGCGCAGTTTCGTGCGCATGACGATTCGTAAATTTAGTATAAAAATTGATTAATTCCAGAAAATCTCTTAATTGTTTTATTGTTCGAGGTCGCGGATATTCGTGAATCGCTCTGATCTTCTCCGGATCAGGTTTTAATCCTTCCGTCGTGAGTGCGTGTCTGAGGAATATTACTTCTTGGCGGAAAAAATGTGATTTGGTGACTTTCAACGACATTCCGTGCTCTAGAAATCTTTCGAATAATACTCGTAAATGGTCGAGGTGTTCTTCGTGTGACGTTGACATTATCAATAAATCATCCACGAAATGTATTACAAAATCCAAACCCTTGAGAACCACGTCGAAGTCTCTTATCAGACTTGCTGTGCTCGTTTTCATGCAAAACGGTGTGACTGTAAATTCATAGCATTTCCCATTGTGCTGAAATGCTGTATATTTATCTCGAGTCTGGATGGAGTGGTATTTGCCAGAAACTACTCGTCAAATCTAACGTGAACACTGTTCCCCCCCCCCCCCCCCATCGTTGGAAAATTTCTTCGATCGGCGGTGCATTATTATAATCGTTGACTAAATCATTTTTTTATTCACGAGCGTCCAGACAAAGTCGTACAGAATTATCATCCTTCATAGCTGGCATTAGTGGGTTTATGTAAATGCTCTCGGATTTTTGTATAACACCCACTTTCAGCATTCTTTCCATTTCTTTTTGTACTGTTTCTCGTTGCAGATACGAACGATGAAAGTAAGGCTTTGGATCTTTTAGTAGAAGTCGATGCTCATACTTTGTCATGCTTCCAGGAAGTTTGTCAAAAATTTCACTCCTGTTCTCGACAATCCTTTTGAACTCCTGCCTTATTTCCGGTCTTAAGTCTTTACATTCGGCCATTTTGTCATCGAACTCTTCCTCAGTCAGGCTGATATTCGTTTCGCCCTCGAGAGTATCTTTTATCTCTACTGCGGCACACATTACATTCGGTCGAATCACACAAAAATCCTTCGGATTCACGTGTTGCCGCACTCCATCATTCAATTTTGCGACTATTTTATCTCCGACCGCTAAAATTCGCTGTTGGGCGTCTATTGAAATTTTTAAGGCCAACATCCTGTCATTCCCAATTAATACCGGCCTTACCAATTTTGGCACGACTAGTAAAGGGTGATTTTTTAAGAGCTTGAGAACTTTTTTAAAAAAAAAAACGCATAAAATTTGCAAAATCTCATCGGTTCTTTATTTGAAACGTTAGATTGGTCCATGACATTTACTTTTTGAAGATAATTTCATTTAAATGTTGACCGCGGCTGCGTCTTAGGTGGTCCATTCGGAAAGTCCGCTTTTTTATCGACAAATTTTGTTCAGCGATGAGGCTCATTTCTGGTTGAATGGCTACGTAAATAGGCAAAATTGCCGCATTTGGAGTGAAGAGCAACCAGAAGCCGTTCAAGAACTGCCCATGCATCCCGAAAAATGCACTGTTTGGTGTGGTTTGTACGCTGGTGGAATCATTGGACCGTATTTTTTCAAAGATGCTGTTGGACGCAACGTTACGGTGAATGGCGATCGCTATCGTTCGATGCTAACAAACTTTTTGTTGCCAAAAATGGAAGAACTGAACTTAGTTGACATGTGGTTTCAACAAGATGGCGCTACATGCCACACAGCTCGCGATTCTATGGCCATTTTGAGCGAAAACTTCGGAGAACAATTCATCTCAAGAAATGGCCCGGTAAGTTGGCCACCAAGATCATGCGATTTGACGCCATTAGACTATTTTTTGTGGGGCTACGTCAAGTCTAAAGTCTACAGAAATAAGCCAGCAACTATTCCAGTTTTGGAAGACAACATTTCCGAAGAAATTCGGGCTATTCCGGCCGAAATGCTCGAAAAAGTTGCCCAAAATTGGACTTTCCGAATGGACCACCTAAGACGCAGCCGCGGTCAACATTTAAATGAAATTATCTTCAAAAAGTAAATGTCATGGACCAATCTAACGTTTCAAATAAAGAACCGATGAGATTTTGCAAATTTTATGCGTTTTTTTTTTAAAAAAAGTTCTCAAGCTCTTAAAAAATCACCCTTTACTTGCAATGCCCTTGTCAATCCGAACGTTTCTGCATCTACCATTATTTGTTTCTTTACTCGTTCGGTTTCTCCGCCAAACGCTCCGACCTATTATTCCTGCTATTTCTACCGCCATTTCCGGACACCTCGGATGTTTCTCGTCATACCACTTGCTCGGTATCTTCTCCACCTCCTCGTATAAGTATTCTCGAGGATTTTCCATTAACATCGAACACTTCACTCTACCTTCTCGGACTTCGTTCACCTTCCTTGGTGGTGGCCCTCTGATGTCTGGTACTCCCTCAGCTATGGCAACGATTTTCAGCCACATACCTTTTTCGTCTTCCTGAACCGTTTTTCCCCTGACTCAGCCTGCCCTCGCCATCCGATGCACGCTTCTTCATCCTTCCTCACTATCTGTTCGCTGCTTCTGTCTTTTCCCTCTTCTTCACGCTCATCCTCTGTCTCGTACTTTTCCTTTCTCCATGTTTTACCGTTGCGCTCCGCTCATTTTTCTTATTATCGTGTGACGTGTGGGTTGCCTAACGAACGCGCGGTTCACACAGCAAGGCATCGCTACCGCGCGTTACGCACACCGAGTAAGACCGGTCTATATCTGACAACTCAAGACGCGCGGCACACACACACAACAAAGCGCCGCTACCGCGCGTCACTCACACCATGTAGACCGGTACGTCGAAGACCAAGTCCCGTTACTCGTTTGAAAAGCACCAGTGCATAATTAAAAACCAACGACAAATTTCAAAAAGACCAAGGCTACCAGTGAGCTACAGGAAATGGGCTACAGGACCGCCACCAGCTATAGTAATACCAAAAGCATGGGCCGGACGGAGGGGAGACTGGTATAAAAAGACCAGAAATTCGGCATTCGGGGAACAGTTTTGTTCACAGGTCCCGCCAACGCAGAAGTCCAAGAAGAAAGAGCAAATGAGCCCTCGCTAGGTGCAGCCGCACTGATACACGGAGAGCCCAGCTGTGGTACCTGATACACATTAGACGGGAAGCAGCTGAGTCGGTGTTGCGCTCAAGTCCAGCGCACTGCGGGGCCATCCAAACATCAACAAAGCGGTCTTTGTCTCCCTTTCTCACTCTGGTAGCCGAGGACAGCATAATACACAGGCTATGCTCTCGAGATCGAAAACTAATAGTCTCCACGCATTAAAATACTGGACATAAATATCACGACGTTAAAGACCCATAAGTGATGATAGCGTAGAGAATTAGGCAGGGATATAAGTTAAACATAAATCGAAATAGCTCAGGAAAAATATAAAAAGGCCATAACTTAACAGGGTACGGCCCTGATATATCGAATAGCTACGCATGCACCTAAAAGTGCATCCCACCGACGCCGGATCGCAGCGGTGGTCAGGTGGACGAGCGAGTCCGCCTTCAAAGAGTACCAGGCGGGAACTCTAGTCCCATCAACGGGCCTGTGACGTCAGAAAAAAGTATCGAACAACTCAGTAGTAAATCCGAGGCTAGTCCGAATACTACAAGCAACGGCCGATTACTTGCCGACGGTACGCGGGCTATGGTAGCTTACCCACGGAACGCGACGAGTAGACAAAATTATTGACCGACGCTTAACTTCACTTTATAAATTATGTTATTAATTAACGAATATTTTTTACATTAGGAATTATATTATTTATCAACGTTTCTTTTCACATCATAGAGCATATTATTGATCGAATGCTATATCTCTATTATAAAACATATTATTGACCAAAACATATCTGTTCAACATGAGATCATCACAAATTCTTTAAATTCTCCAGCTTACATGATTATAAATGCACTCGAGTGCCCGGGAATAATGTTTTGTAAGGCGCGTGGTAGCAAAAATGCCAGGAAAACGGAATAATCAGAATTCATACTTATTTCTTTTAATTAATGTATCGCATAATTTACTCCCTATTTTTTTTTATAAACCCTACTTTTACCTATTATAAAAGCTTAAATTACTTTCCTCCCTGCTCGAGTCCGAACAAAACCCTTTCAGGGTAATGTTAACCATTAATACCGTTACAATCGATGTTTTGAGTTTCTTCGAGCGCAAGGAGTAAGCGTTTCCCGAATTCGTGTTCAGAGCTCTAGAGCATTCCGGTGTCTGCTCCCTTGGGATCGTTTGTGCCACAAATGGACCTTGTAGAGCATGATTTATGTTATTCACTTGGTTATTTGGTTGTTGCCCCTGCCTCGGCAATTTCGGCCCTGCCGGTCTATTATTTTCTGGCAAAGGAAATTGCCCCGTTCCGTTTTCCTGCCACAGTGGCCTTGGTTGCCCTGATCTATCATCCCATGGTAGATTTGTTGGAGGCCATGGCCCGTTGTTCTGCCATAGTGGTCTTTCTCCTCTACCACTATGACATCCTGGTAATGACGGAAATCTATTTCCGTCATTGTTTGCAGAAATGTTCCGATTTTCATATCTCGGGTATGGCCAGGCTGCCTGCTCACGCACATTTCCCCTACTGGCATATCTTTGTTGCTCTCGCGCCGCGAAGCCACTGTCTCGGCCCACCCCTCCCTTGGAATTAAGTGGACCAGCTACGTCCGTGCTCTCGAGCAGCTCTAAGAATTCATCTATATTATTTATTCGTCGGACTCTCACTGCACTACGCACTTCTTCATCAAAATGTTTCGCGAGTCGACGGATATCTTCATCACTAAATCTTTCACTCAGATCCCGGGCATTCCCTATTACACGAGTCGCATACTCAGCTCGCGTCAAGGTCTGACCTTCTGTATAAAAAGATCCGAATTCTAAGTTCTTCTTCACTTTATCTTGCAATATCACGGGCCCAGTATCGCGAGCGGAATTTTTGTTCAAATGTTTGCAAGTAATGCACCGCTCCTTCTACTACCAACCACCAATCGTTAACTACACCTTTCAACGCGGATCCGATCGTGTGTTGAATCTCTGTATCCTCGATTCCTCCCGTGATACAGAATTCTCGAAACTCCTTTGAAAATCTCATGGGCCTCTCCTTTCCATCACCGTTATATGTAGGAGCTTTCTGTGCCGTTGTATTGAGTCCGAGAAAAAGTTCGTGGCATTTTTCCCGATAGATGGCATCAATTGCAAATAAGTCAGGAAACACAGATCGCATCGACACCACTAAACACTCGTTGGAAAAGTGACACTTTGAGCGTTACTTCGACTATATAAATATCGAAATTGGTGCAGTGGTAGGAAAGTTGTTTGCGTTGGAAAATGGAGGAAAGTAATGAAAAATGGCGCTATATTTTGCAATATTATTAGGACAAAGGGAAGAACTCTGCGCAGGCTGGTGAAAAAATTGTGCTGTGTACAGTGAAGGTACTTTATCAAAATCTGCTGCGCGGAAATGGTTCGCTCGCTTTCGTTCTGGTAATTTTAATGTGAAAGATGAGTCACCCTCTGGTCGTCCAATCTCTAAAAAAGCTGATGAAATTCTTGAAAAAGTCCAGCAAGATAAGCATATCAGCAGTGTCGATATTGGTATGGAGCTAGGCATTGACCACAAAACTGTTTTGAACCATTTACACAAAGCTAGCTACAAAAAGAAGCTCGATGTATGGGTTCCTTATGAGTTGAGCGCGAAAAACATGATAGACCGAATTAACATCTGCGATGTGCTGCTGAAACGCAATGAAATCGAGCTATTTCTAAAACGTGTCATATCCGGTGATGAAAAATGGATCACGTACGACAATCGGAACCGCAAAGATCGTGGACAAGGGATGGTGAGCCGTCACAAGCGTTCGTGAAGCCAGAATCGACGGCGAAAAAGGTGATGCTGTGTGTGTGGCGGAACTGGAAGGGAATCATCCACCATGAGCTACTTCCAGTTGGTCAGACGATTGATTCTCAACTCTACTGTGGACAACTAGAGAGATTACGCCTAGCAATTGAAAGAAAACGGCCCGAATTGATTAATAGGAAAGGTGTTGTCCTCTATCATGACAACGCCCGACCACACATTTCTTTGATGACCCGTCAAAAATTGCGAGAGCTTGGTTCTGAAATTTTAATGCATCCACCGTATAGTCCAGACATAGCACCCTCTGATTATCACTTATTCCGATCTCTGCAAAACTCTCTCAGTGGAATTAAGCTGCTTTCAAAAGAAGCCTGTGAAAACCTCTTGATTCAGTTTTCAACTAGAAACCACAGAGGTTCTTCACCGATGGCATCATGGCTCTACCCGAAAAATCGCGAAGCATTGTCGATAATAATGGAGCATATTTGGTTTAAATAAATTCATTTTCACACTATAAGAAAACCAGTTGAATTTTACTAAAAAAACGCCGCGAACTTTTTCCCAGATCCAATATTTTGGTGTGTTGATAACAAGCTTTAAAACTTCATATATGAATTTTTCTCAAGCTGTTAACATTATAGACATTTTTACGCTTAAAAATGTCGAATTTCGTGCCAAAAAAGCATTTGCGGGAAGTTGTAATTCATTACTTTATTTTAAAGAAAAGTATTGGATAAAAATGCGTATCAAACTCAAAAACAACTTGCAGATAGATTTAATGTTGCTCAGCAAATAATTTCCAATCATTTACAAGCAACGGGAAAGATTATAAAGGAAGAAAATAACGCACTATCACACAATCCAAAAGTCTCTTGTAATAAAATAAGCGGAAATGATAATCAAGATTACAAGAATCAAGAGGAATTTGGAGAATCGAAATAAAATACTTCCGAAAATACTCCCCAAACATCGTTTTGCAGCAGCTAGAATTTGATACACTCGTCAAAATAAGCAGACGCATTGATATATATATGCAAACACTAGAGCGCGACAGTGAAATAAATAAACGGTGTATAGATAAGGTTGTATCATATGTCCAGGAAAATATAGTTATTAATGATACCCCTCACGCAGCTGCATATGAGATCATAGGATTAAAAAATCTCGTTGAAAAACCACTCGACTACGTCACGTCTTTTCTTGTGTCCTTATAAAAACATGGATATGGACTTTATAAAAATTATTTTGTCCGAGATAATTATGCTGTACCGTGGCTATTGCTGATCATGCATCGGGGGTTGCATAAAGAATTAAGTCTTTCTTCATAGATGCGACTATTCATATTAAAAACACCGTTATAAATATTTATGTATAGGATCCATAGCGCTTGAACCACTATCAAGTATACGCTGGGGATAGACACAGAGAGAAAAATGTTAGCTTATACAGTCCCAAAACCAAAGCATAAGTAAAGGTCTGCGACAGAGAAACTAAGAAAAAGAAGAGGAAGGCGTTTCTTACCTTCGTTTCCTTAATGCAGCAAGAGCCATGGAAAAGATAGATAGATAGATAGATAGGTAGATAGATAGATATACAGATATACAGATAGATAGATAGATAGATAGATATGTTTATTCCGTGCTCTAGAGCGAGCGCCCTAAGAACATCATGCCAATACAGATTATTAAACAACATTAATTAAATGCTGCGCTATACAGAAGTAATTATTAACCTCTAACTATAACAAGTATTATTCTAAGATGCAGATTGCAAAACATTCATCTGCAACACATACACTGCTTACCACTCACCAAAGCCCATGAGGCTCTTATAGCTGATAATTGTTTTTCGGTCCTCTTTCGTGGAAATTTGTTAGGGATTCCCGTTAATATTAATTTCTTCAGTGATTGTCTGTTTTATGGTGTTCCGGTCTGGTTTATTGGTGACGAGAATTTATATTTGATAAAAATAAATAGCGTGAATAGGTCGGAAAGTTGCTCGGCTCTCGCATAGACGAGGCGTCGTCCGGCTAGACGATGGTGGCTTGGTAGTAGTGTCGCGCCTCGACCAATTCGCGAGGTACGAAGGGTCATACAAGCAGGTAAGTAAGGCTGTAGGAGCCTCGTTGCCACGGTGTTGACCGGCAGAACCTACCATTGTCTCTTGAGATCGAGTATTGCGCGCATCGCTAATAAATTGTGTTTTCGATATTCTTTCTCGCGGAGAGAACGCTATCGTACTGAGAGGTCGGTATTAGTAATGAAATGTTGGGATATCCGGTAATGAGTTTCTCATGCTGGATTAATATTGATTTATTTATGTTGGTGAACAATTTAGAAAAGAAAAGGCGTAGGAAATTAAAGGAAGAAAGGAAGGAAAGGAAAACGCTACCGAGCTGGGGTGAGGAACCAGATCCGTGTCGTGACGAGGAGAAATCGGTGGTTTTCGAGCAGCGAGATAACGTTCCATTTATTCTTCTGTTGCATTTGCAGCACCGAGTGACCGCACGATTCGCGCCGTGGCTGTGGGAAAAACGCCTGCCAGCCCGAATTTGCCTGAGTACTCGAGAACATTGGTTTTGTCGGGAGATCTAGTATTTTCTTTTATCGTAGTACATTTATCTATTAATTAATTTATTGATTTATATATTTTGTTCTATTTCATTTCTTCAGTTATTGATTTATTTAGTTTATTCGATTTTATTTATTTATTGATTTATTTTTACTTATTTTTTTATTTAGATATTTTGTTTTTCGGGGACTTCTGATTGTCAAAATTGTCAGTCTATTTTCTCGTATGTTATTGCGATTGGTCGCGGTTTCGGGGATATAAAGGGTGATTTTTTAAGAGCTTGAGAACTTTTTTTTAAAAAAAAACGCATAAAATTTGCAAAATCTCATCGGTTCTTTATTTGAAACGTTAGATTGGTCCATGACATTTACTTTTTGAAGATAATTTCATTTAAATGTTGACCGCGGCTGCGTCTTAGGTGGTCCATTCGGAAAGTCCAATTTTGGGCAACTTTTTCGAGCATTTCGGCCGGAATAGCCCGAATTTCTTCGGAAATGTTGTCTTCCAAAACTGGAATAGTTGCTGGCTTATTTCTGTAGACTTTAGACTTGACGTAGCCCCACAAAAAATAGTCTAAAGGCGTCAAATCGCATGATCTTGGTGGCCAACTTACCGGGCCATTTCTTGAGATGAATTGTTCTCCGAAGTTTTCGCTCAAAATGGCCATAGAATCGCGAGCTGTGTGGCATGTAGCGCCATCTTGTTGAAACCACATGTCAACTAAGTTCAGTTCTTCCATTTTTGGCAACAAAAAGTTTGTTAGCATCGAACGATAGCGATCGCCATTCACCGTAACGTTGCGTCCAACAGCATCTTTGAAAAAATACGGTCCAATGATTCCACCAGCGTACAAACCACACCAAACAGTGCATTTTTCGGGATGCATGGGCAGTTCTTGAACGGCTTCTGGTTGCTCTTCACTCCAAATGCGGCAATTTTGCCTATTTACGTAGCCATTCAACCAGAAATGAGCCTCATCGCTGAACAAAATTTGTCGATAAAAAAGCGGATTTTCTGCCAACTTTTCTAGGGCCCATTCGCGGTCAACATTTAAATGAAATTATCTTCAAAAAGTAAATGTCATGGACCAATCTAACGTTTCAAATAAAGAACCGATGAGATTTTGCAAATTTTATGCGTTTTTTTTTAAAAAAAAGTTCTCAAGCTCTTAAAAAATCACCCTTTAGTAGGCTGTTGGCATTTTAGCATTTTATTTCAATATTTAACGGCTTGGTGGACTTTCGGATTAATTCAAGAGTCCGTAGAGATTTGTGTTACGGGCTGGCGAAATCAGGCGATTCGTGAAATAGCACGGCAGCCGGACGTGAGGCCTCTCGGTCGCTGGTGGAAAATCATAACAAGCCGGGCGGGCGTGCGAGCTGTCCGAGCAAATTGTAAACAAAGCCAGTCTTCCGTGGAGCTAGGTGCGTGAGTAGACTTTAGCAAGCTCTCGAAACTTGTAGCATACCGAGGAGAAATAAAACTGGTGAAATTTATTTTCTTTTATTTTTCTTGAAATTGTATCATTTTTGTCGGGCGTAAGTGCCCATACGTCTGAGCGTAGCGGTAGTGCGTGTGTTTGCGTCGCGAGTGTAGAGAACATCGGTGAAGAGTCGAGCGCGAGATTTTGTTCGAACAGCGTTCGGGCGGCTTCGTGCATCTTCGCGTTATAGGCACTAGCGGTCGCTCTAGTGTTCCGTGAAACGGTGCAGCTAGTAGGTACGGTCTGTCGTGGTCCGGCACGGTTCTTCGCATGAAATGGCAAGCTCGCCGGACGAGGGAAAGGGAACGATGGAAGACGACTCGATCAGACTAGCGGTACGCGAGCGTGTCTTATCCACGGGTGGTGCGACGTTCGAGTTGCTTGACCTTCTTTCAAAATCTTTATTATCTGAAGTGCAAACCCTTAGTGGCAACCCTCCAGTAGTTGACACGAATCCATTCCGTACGAGAATTTTGGGTGAGGATAGCTCGGCAAATCCTCCTCCTGCGACGCGGTCAGCTGTCATAGAAAGTAACGCGTACGCAGCTTCGATGGGATCGGACGATCCTTAATTTTCAGTCTTCACCACGCACCCCCGTGCACCAACATTCGGTGGATGGTGCGGTTTCCGGCTTCGGGACCTTACAAATTGATGAGAAAATTAGACTAAAAATTATCGGGAACGCGGGGAGAGGACGCGCAAGAATTTATGACGCGATTACATAAAGGTCGCGCGCTCGTTTCCATTACCGATGAAGAACTTTTCTTTTGTTTGCCGTTTTTCTTGTCAGGGATTACGTTAGTGTGGTTCCATAGTGAGAGACCGCGCTTTGTGAATTTTGAGTCTTTCCGTTTGGCGTGGCGCGATCGGTTTGGTAATCCCGATTTTCAATCCGCGTTACGGGAAGAAATTTTGCGACGTACCCAGGGGAAAGGTGAGTCAATATCAGATTATTCAACTTGTTTGCGAGGGTTGATGAATCGCGTGATACCACCCTTCCCAGCATGCAAACAGGTCCATCGGGGGTTAGACGTGGCGATTTGCGTAAAGAAAATATTTGTTGGAATTGTCGGAAGCTGGGTCAGTAGTATGTTCACACCTTTGCTCCATCCCACTCCTATCTCCACTCCTTCCCCCACCACGCGGCTACTCCCACCGCCCTACTTTTCCACCGCCGTGCTACCCACTCTGCTTAACCAGTGTCGGTAGCGTGAAGATGGTAGAGTGAGGTGGTGTGGGTACTCTGGTGAACAAGGAAGAGTAGAGATAAGAACAGGATGGAGCAAAGGTGTACACATACTTGGCAAAAATGAATAAAATTATGTACTCACCACCTCTGCTGTTGTTGACCGCTGTTGTTGATCTGTCTTCCTTCTACGGCGATTTTAACTCCTGTCTCTCTCTCTCTTTCTCTCACTCACTTTCGCATGCACGCGCGCACGCGAACACACACACACACACACACTCTTTCACACCCGAGTACCGTCCGCTTCAGGAGACTCGGGGTCCTCGAAGCCTTCGACCACGTCGCCGCCATCGTGCCCGATAGCTATTTCCGCACCGAGGAACCCGAACACATACCCCATTACGTCCACGTTGTCCTCCGTCGTTAGTCGCACACTGGGCGAGCGGCTCTCGCTTCTCACCACCATCCCGTATAATCATTCGGAGGAACCACACATCGACTCCAGGAGTGGTATAAGGCCAGAGTCGTCAACCCGTCCACCCCATGCACAACGTAGGTATCATACCGGTGAAAGTATCAGGATAATACAAGTGATCCCAATTGACGAATATCGGGAACCCCTCATTGATTAGAAGCACCTCCGAACATCCGGCATCGTCTGCATGGATCAACTCACCGCGATCCGCACGCTCATGATGCACGACCACGCACCTCATACCCGCGTAAAGGTCCTCCATGGCGATACGAAAAGCCTCACGATCCCTTGGGTTCCTTATGATTTTAAGCCAAGAGACGACGCCAAGCGTCGTTTTTTCGCCTGTGAACAACTGCTCCAGCGGCAAAAAAGAAGGGTTTTCTTCATCGCATTGTTACGGGTGATAAAAAATGGATTCATTACAGCAACTCAAAGAGAACAAAATCATGGGGACTGCCCGGTCATGCTTCTACGTCGTCGGCTCGGCCGAATATTTACGCTGCGAAGATTTTGCTGTGTATTTGGTGGGACCAGGGCGGTGTTATTTATTATGAGCTGTTGAAACCGAACGAAACCATCACTGGGGAACGGTATCGAACTCAACTGATGCGATTGAGCCGAGCACAGCGCGAAAAGCGGATACAATACGAGCAGAGGCACGAAAAGGTGATTCTACAGCATGACAACGGTCGGCCTCACGTTGCCAAACCCGTTAAAACCTACTTAGAAACGCTCAAATGGGAAGTCCTACCCCACCTTCCATATTCTCCAGATATTGCGCCGTCCGATTATTATTGTTCCGTTCGATGGCACATGGTCTGGCTAATCAGCAGTTCAGCTCATATGAAGACATCTCAAAATGGCTTGATTCGTCGATAGCCTCAAAAGATGAACACTTCTACCGTGACGGTATTCGAGCTCCGCCTGAAAGATGGGAAAAAGTTGTCGTTAGCGATGGGCAATATTTTGAATGATTCATTTGTAAACATTTTTTCACAATAAAGTTGCATTTTCATTTTAAAAAACAGCGAGAACTTAGTTGCGCACCTATTATCATATAATACAATAAAATGTGGTTCCGGGCCCGTACGAGGAACCAACCTCTCGCGTTTGAATTTACTAATAGAATTTTATATTTCGGGCGAGTCCGACCTGCGATCAACCGTTCAGGTTGGTGTTAAAATTTTGACTGATTTAGGCAAAGCAGTCATTCACTTCTTTGACCTAGTAAATCGAATGTCGTAATGAATTTCATAATAATATTTGCTTACAAATTCCAGTAAGTCGTAGCTCGAGCTCGTAGCAGTCATTGCTCGCACCTCGTTGTTTACGTTTGCACATTTTTCCCACTTCGGCGAGTAGCCTCACGCGAAGAAGGAGCAATAGTGAAATAATATACAAAGAATTAATTCGCGGCACAACAGGTCTATCCACTGCTAGCACGGCAATTTCTTCCGGAATAAATTCCGAGTCTTTACCACGCATTCCCCGTACATCCACGACGAGATCCATTGTCACGTCTAATCTGTACAGATGCTCAAGTTCGACTGATTAGTTACTAACAGAAACGCTTCTACGTCTCTTACAACGAAACAATTTAATTCCGACATCAGCGCATTTTTCGCTTATCCGGTAAAATCCACCATTATCATATTCCGCGTAGACTACACAATTTACAGTTAAAGCAAGCGCATCCCCAAATCGTACCTCTATTCTCACACTACCGTGCTTTATAAAATTCCAATGTGAATTGCTGTTCGCCGAAAGATCGGGTGTCAAATCAAAAGCAAACAGACAGTAACCATCGCGATAATTATCGCGATCGATAGAATTACCATCGTTCAAGAAATGTATTCCAGTTCCCGAAAACAACATTTGAAAAGCATCCACATACATAGCTGTGAAAGATGCTATTCGCGAGAGAGCGAGAGAATCAGGCAGTAATCTCAAACGCAAAGCCTGTGAAAAAATTGACACTCTCATGCGGGGGTCTGATTATAAAAAGCGCAAAATTTCGCGAACTCCTCATTCATCGAATGAACGTAAACCACGACGTATCTCCCGTAAAAATAAAAGTGTAATAAAGAGAAAAGTAATAAAGAAGAAGAAGAATAATAAGAACAATAAGAATAAGAAGATTCGTCAACGAACAGTTGCAGATATTTTTGGATAGCTGAAACAAGATGGCTTTTCTACATGCGCACTCGTGCGAGTGTCTTAAATCGAAACTTGAATTTTTTTTTACTCCTACAAACGCAAACTACTATCGAAGGCTCCAATTGGGTGTATTACAAACCAATATCTTCGCTAATAGATGATTCACCGATTGAATTTGTTATTCCTGGACAGGGTGATGAGTATATTGATCTCGCGCATACTATGCGTAGTCTGAGAGTGAAAATAACATCTCCTACTGCGGAAAATGCCGCGGGTACAGCATCGAAAGTAAGTGCCGGCCCTGTAAACAATCTCTTGCATTCTATGTTTAATCAGGTGGATGTATACCTGAATCAAAAATTAGTTTCACCTCCAAATAATGCCTACGCTTATTGAGCGTACATAGAAACACTTTTGAATTACGGTCCAGCAGCAAAAAATTCGCATCTCACGAGCGTTCCCTGGTACGACGATACCCCTGGAAAAATGGATGATATAACATCGGAAAATACGGGTCTTGTGAAGAGAAAACAATTTTGAAATGTCGAAAAAACTGTAGACTTGCTCGGTCATCTGCATTGCGATATATTCAATCAGGAGCGGTTCCTATTAAACGGCATCGAGATGCGACTACGGTTGGTGCGGTCTAGAGATTCATTTTGTCTTGTGGGGGATACAAAGAATGGTCAATGCGGCTTAAAGATTCTCGAGGCATCGCTTCTCGTTCGTAGAACAAAAATAGCTCCTGGTGTGCTGCTCTCGCATGCTAGAACTCTGGCAAAATCTACGGCTAAATATCCTCTTACGAGAGTCGAGGTAAAAGCCGTTTCAATACACTCTGGTGTTCATGGAGAGACTATCGATAATATCGTGTTAGGTCAATTGCCGAAGCGTATAATTATCGGTTTTGTCGATAACAAAGCGTTTAACGGCGACTTCAGTATGAATCCATTCAATTTCCAAAATTACAAGATAAATTATCTCTCGTTGTATGTAGATGGTGCTCAAATACCTTCGAAACCGTTACAACCTGATTTCACGAAAAATCATCTATATGTAGATGCTTTTCAAACGTTGTTTTCGGGAACTGGAATACATTTCTTGAACGACGGTAATTCGATCCATCGCGATAATTATCGCGATCGATACTGTCTGTTTGCTTTTGATTTGACACCCGATCTTTCGGCGAACAGCAACACACATGGGAATATAATAAAGCACGGTAGTGTGAGAATAGAGGTACGATTTGAGGATGCGCTTGCTTCAACGATAAATTGTGTAGTCTACGCGGAGTATGATAATGTCCTTGAAATTGATGCCTCTCGGCAAGTAATGGTGGATTTTACCGGATAAGCGAAAAATGTGCTGACGACGGCTGTGAGTAACTAATTAGTCGAACTCGAGCATCTGTACGGATTAGACGTGAAAATGGATATCATCGTGGATATACAGGGAATGCGTGGTAAAGACTCGGAATTTATTCCGAAAGAAATTGCCGTAGTAGCAGTGGATAGACCGTACTCTGCTCATTGGATCGTCGCACCGCCGTGTCACTTTGCCGAATTACCACAGCATTCGAGAAGCCAGAATAATTTTCTCTCGAAATATTTTCACGGTCTGGAATGGTACGAGGGCGATGTGAGCTGTAAACAGACATACGCTAACTTGCGTGAAATTTCGCGAAAATCAAGACGTATCTATACTCGCGGTCACGAGAAGGCTATACTTCTTTGCGATATCATGAGTCGTGAAATTTCCAACCTGGAGGAATAGGAGGGCGCCCCATCGTACACATTTATGCCGAAATCTTTGCGAAAATGCTTAGGACACGCTATGATAAACGATACAGCGTCTTCGCATTGTGCAATGCGCCAGGCTTTCCAAATAAAAAATTGGCTTCGCGAGCACCCGTTTAAAGGAGAATCATACATGGATGTTTGGTCAGCAGACGAAGAGGAAGAGAGTAAGAAAGAGGAGAATTCTTCATCATGTCGTCGTGACACGATCGACGATGCTGTGAAATAAATTTTGCATATATATACGTCTTTCAAAGCGTACCGGTCATCATTTAATCATTGAGTATGTGTTCAGCATGAACACTAGACAAATCTACGAGAGTCTGCAGTATCTACCACTTTCAACCGTTGGCGTATACCCGGCTGACAGAATTCCTCGTGTATGGCCGTTACCTGCCGGACTCGTAGTTAACACGGATAACCACGACGGACCTGGAGAGCATTGGATCGCCATGTACTGTAACGTGGCAGGATATTCGAGCTGCGTCCACCTCGCTCGACGGCTACCTACACGATCACGCAGGGTTGTAGGGGGATTTTCAGGTTTTATTTATTCCTTATTTTTATTTTTTTTTGTTGTAATTTTATTTTTTATATATATAATGCGATCGATACGACTGAGGGATGGAGAGGGAGTACGAAGAAGAGGGGAGCACTGGACACTTCGGACCGATATCCTATGTCTTTCTTGGTTGGAATATACCATTTTTCCCGACGACGCACCGAATAATATACGGCTTTCTATTCTCGGCCGCCGTCGACCCACGGAAATGTATAGATCTCAGAGGATCATCTGCTGGACTACGCAACGCTAGTATTGTCTGTCGCTAATTTATGCATCGTCCCGTTGAGGCGCTAGTCGCGGTTATCGTGCGACACAGGTTTCCCCAATTAACCGAGTTTAGCGGGTTAAGTGGGGAGCATAGTTCACAGGCACGCGTACCGGTAGGACCTCAGGGCTTTTTCCCGGTGATCGTCGAGTAAGGAGGACGTAGGTCTCTGTCTCCTCTTTAGTGGTCCCGTATCACCGTTGGCAACATTTGGAAATATAACTATCGAACGATCAGTCTACCCAAAATTTTGTATTCGATCCTCTGTATTATCTGGACCCGAGGATTCAAGGCGGAAAGACACTCGAGATTTCCCGGAACTCGAGAAACAGCACATCAGCATCGTCCCGGTGAGCTCTCTTCTCTTCCACGGTCTTTCGCTATTATTTTATTATTCTATCATTCGGTTTGTTAGACATTAGTTTTTTTTCGAGCTTGGTCACACCTGGGGCCCTGGTACACCGCGTGCAGAGTAGTAATTTGTACCGGGAACCGCGGCGTTTATCGAGTGTACTCGCGAGATCGTGTAACCGGTAGATACCGGGAGAAAGTCATGGTATTATTTAATTGTATTTTGAGGACGGTTAAACCGTGCGCGCGTTGGGCCGTTATCCCGGTGTGCTTTGTATTTGTTAGCCTGTGTGTGTGGGATTGAAACGGAATAGACCGTGTCGCGGATTTTACCGAATAATTAACTTCGATTTATATGACTTAGTTTATTTCTTTTCCTTTATTTTATTTCCTTGGTTTTACTCTGACGGACGTACCGTCATTTACCATACTTTATTTATTCTATTAATTGGTTTTTTTCTTATTCTATCGAACCGTACTTCATTATTTTTCTTTCTCGTTTAACATTTGGAAGTAGTGCGAGTTCGGCCGTCATCCCGTCTGTGGTATTTGGGCTTGAGGGACTTGTACGGTCGGTACTGTATCTAACTTAATTAAATTAATTGTTCGTTGTTCTTATTAGTACGGTTA